>CM068589.1:7854817-8062023 GCA_035048485.1 Pteria penguin | reverse complement strand
TTGCAAAACTAAATTTGTATGCAATACATGAGACAGATGCCCTCACCATATACGTGAAATAATCTTGGAGTGACGTTAAACAATAAGTAATCAATCAATCAATGCATAAATAATTTAATTACCTTAAATACGTTTTCTTTATATCATAGAAACCTATAACAAGTTAACTCATTTAAATGAAAGAACCATCTGATCAACTTGACGATACGGTGAGGTTTTGAGCAAGTGGTACTACACCGATCTATTATTCAAAATGGGGGGGGGGACCCCTTACACAGCGTTGTGATAAATGTCGCCACAGGCATGCAGTATACACAAAAGAATGAGAAGGTATCCGACTCAGTTAAATGGCATATTCATGAAATGCAGATAAAAAAAATCCCGAATCTGCAACAGATATCATAAAACTTTCCGATTGTTATGCAGTGATACTGAATTTAGAGGTTCAATTGAAGTGACAATCGTCACTCAATGAGAACGTTTATTCGGTTTTTGGATTCCAATTTGCACCCACCGCAAACAACAGCGCTACATACATTACATACTATAAATGGCACTCGGACAGAGCAGATGTATGATTTCTAGAAGTGTTATGTGATTCAGAATATTTAGGTAAATACAACATCACACCGTCATTTCGTCTCAAATCATGATTTCAACAGGGAATTGATATTTCAATATATTCCTCGAAATTCTTTTATTTTATTTTTGTTGTGTTTTTTTTTTTTCTTTTTTCTCTGTCATTCGGCTAAATCAGATCCTTTTTTATTAGCAAATTTCTTTTCTGATCTCTGATTTCCTGGCATATGTCTTTCAGTTCATTTGCACTATGTATTTTTAAGATAAAATCCATTACAATACAATGTTTTATATGGCGCATGATAATAACGTAGCACTTGGCGTGCATTTAGTTCAATATGGTTGAAAGACACTAAACTAAATGACTGCGTACAATTACACTATTTACAGTTAAATACTTGTTTAAAAACAAAGTTTTCAGATCCGTTTTATAATGTATTACATAATCGAGCTCCCCATAGATACATATTCTCTGATGGAAATACACCCTAATGTTCTTTAGGAATGTAGAGTTCCTAATTGTGCTTTCATCATATCTGAGATCAAATCTGCATATCTCTTTATCTTATGCGTTGGACAAAAGAGCATTAATCCAGTCTTTTCTTGGTCCAACTTTAAATCCAGGATATGGTTTCTGCACGACAAGCACAAGAGAAAAAGATGCATTATTCCACTAATCTGTAGGCTCGATTACGATATAGGTTTGACTATCATCTACATAGCCATAATATCGTATGTGATGACGCGTACATATATTTCCTGTAGGTCTGGAAAACTCCAGTACATCCGGGACCCGTGAATGGATGATTTATGCACTCTGAATTCGAGAACTCCTACATCTGATAACGTTAAACAAATCGTCACCCTCTGACTCCTGTCTATCGGATAAAATGGCGCAGCGCCGGATATCCCATATGTGTGCTCGAGGCGGCGATTTGGAATCTGGTGGTCTATACTATGGAGCATTATGATCACATCGTAACAAGTTTTGTCTAAAGTCGTAGCAATGCCATTGTGAATACGAAGCAAAGAGGTTTCAGTTAGGTGATGAGAACAGTATGCAGATTGTAGACTATCGTGTAAATGATTCATTGATTGATTGATTGATTTTTATTTAACGTCACAGCACGAATATTTTAGGTATATGGTGACGGCATCTGCCTGATGCTGGGCATACAAATTTTGACCTTTGCAACGGTCCCACCCGAAGCAGTGAGAGATCTTTAAAGCTGGTCTTTTGCCATAAAAAGCCAAATTGTTTTGATTTTTTTTACGGGAGCGAAGTTGACCTAGGACCCAAATGCTCGAACAGAGCTCTGGCCCATGGTATAAAAGAAAGAGGCGGAGTCATGCAACCGTGACATTTGATCGAAGACACGACAAAGCCAACATGGCGTTGCAAACATAAGTACATGTAATTATCTCTATATATTTCATGTTTGTGTTCCTTTTTGGTTTCTTCATTTTTTGAAATAACATACATAGATAATACAAAGTTAGTTATAACAAAAGATCACATGATACTGTAAGATCATCCACCCAACCGTGCGTAACGTAAATAAACAAATTTAAAAGTTGAACAAACAAACTTTATTACATGCACTAGTTATTTAGATATTGAAATATGACCGGGTATGACATAAATCATAATGTACAACTAGTATCGTGTGTTCAGTTGTACTTGTAAAGAACCCACACTCTCCATGCAAATGTATAAAGGCAAATAAGATATAGGTAATTTGAAAACTTCCGATATTCAGGTAATGTTATCTTTTCTCCAACTTACAAGAGCCAAATTCCAATACTCCACAACAGACCACACATTTGGAAAGCATAATATTATTTATACATGTATACTTTACTGTAAACAAATACACATCAGTTTACACATCCGTTTGTTGACACATCTTTGGCGTGTTCGAATGAGTAACATACAAACAGGAAATGGTATAAATTATAGAAAAGATTCCGTCCACGATTTTACATAGTGGGTGCATACTGAATAATGTATTTGGAAAGTATGAGACTCATTGAACTTACACATCAGGGGCGATGGAACCGATTTTGAATAAAAAAGGGAGGAGACTGCCGATCTAAAGTGACATGTGGCAACTATACAGCCATGAAAAGGATCTGTCCCTTATATTGCCGGGAAAGAATATATGACGTAAGGAATGTATGTGCAAGGGAAAGGGGTGGGGTTCTTATCATCTGTACCATCCATTTCTCTTTCTCTGGGTCTGCGAACGGAAAACCATTCAGATTAATTACTTTTTCGATTTTGAAAGGGGGAATGTTTAAAGTTTTACCCCAGCCCTTTCATTACGTATAGTCACACTCCGAGATATATTGGACAACGCAATGCAGTATCTAAATTGTGAAAGAAGAAAAAAAAAACATCAAAATCTGCACCAGACATGAAGGTTCCAGAATCAAAATTAATCAATAAACCTTGTATATAAAAAATTCCGAAAGAGTAGGTTAAAGAGAAGAATACTGGATAAGACGTCTCGGCACTGCTTCGCCCTATGGATGCAATGACAATATTAGTAGTATTGGTAATCTCACTAGTCCTGCGTGTCAATCAGTTAACGTACTCGGTTTATTCAACAAAAGCCAGAGGAGACATCGAAGTCATGGTACACGCAAATACAACAAACCTGAAATACATAATATTTCCTTTGATGCTCTTTTGCCATTTATAAATAAACCTTTGGGCCTTCATCACATTCGTACAAAACTTTATTCTATTTCACTCAGAAAATTACACGAGTTGTACGTATCGTCCAGACACCGTATATTTACTGATATAAGCTCTGCAGAGTCTAGACTAGATGGCATTATTATGGACATATCGACCGCTAGACTTTTTCGTCCCGTCAAGTCAGATATTTCTATGGAAAAATCTAATCGCCCTTTCATCAAAATTAAATTTGCAAATAAAGGCATTGATTATTTAAATTTCGCCCAAATTTTAAATCATAAGTCTGTTTTAGAGAAAATACCTCCATATTTCAAAAACAAAGATCCGCCATGTATTTCCTATAGCTAGAAGCCATCAGTTGCATCCAAAATTTATAATTACAAAGGGTTTCTACAGTGTCTTGATCTTAGCAACTCTGCATGCCATCCTCAATGTCATTACTGGTGATCTCGATATAGTTAAAAACACTAAATTAAGAGAACTTTTACTTAAAGGTCCAAAATACAGAGAACCCAGATCATTCACATGGAGCCAAAATTTTGAGAATATTATGAACTGCTGCGAAGAATATGCCACACGATGGGCAAAAAGAGAGGAAGTACAAGTCGACACTCTTTCGGAATGGATAAAATCTATTGCAGTACTGCTAAGATCAAAAATTAAAAAATTACAAGGTTCTGTAAACACCAGATTCGAATCTATTTTTAAAGATCCTGATGTTGTCAGAGAACTTACCGTCCTCCAAGAACATTATATCATTACACCAGCAGATAAAGCATCTAATAATTATACATTTACTTGTAAGAAATATTACTTTGACAGCCTAGTGAAAGAATTAGGATTAAATTCAGCTCCAGGAAATCCTACTTATACTCTCACGAACTTTTCGGTTTCGGAAGTACTCGAGAATCATAAATCTGTCCTCAATACGTTTGCTATTGACTCAAATAAATTGAATTTAGAACTTCCATATTTGTACTGTATTCCAAAAATGCACAAAGTGTTCCACAAAATCTGTATCGATGCTACTCACAAAAATATTATCAGAAATTAAATCTGGCCTTCATAGATATTGCGAAACAGTATATTCCAGAAGTGGAATTAATCAAATGTGGATCCCTAAAAATTCAAAAGAGTTGTTAGAACATCTAAAATCAAAAAGTTTTACTAAAATTCACTCCATCAAGTCTTTTGACTTTTCGACTCTGTACACAACGATCCCTCATCAGAAATTAAAAGACAGATTAGCGGAAATTATTCAAAATGCATTTACTAGTAAAAACGGAAGCCGGAAATTCAAATATATAGTAATAGGCCACGATAAAACTTACTTTGTTAGGGAAAATTCTGATTCCAAAAATAAATACACTGAAACAGCTGTCATCCAGATGTTGAACTTTCTTATCGATAACATTTTTGTGGTGTTTGGAGGTAAGGTTTATCTTTACATTATTCAGTCTTAAGAACCCCACCCCTCTTCTGACGTCTGGATTCATAAAGGTATTATTTTATTTCATTTTATCTTATTTTCTTTCGAGTACAAACATTTTTCATCAATAATAATACGGAAACAAAACTATATGATACTTTTGTGATAATTTATATTATTATTGACAGGCTACTACGGTATCACACACATTTAAAAACTAGTAACATTTTTAGCTACACAACCTGCGTTTTTGAAAAACAGATGCCCCAGCGGCAAATAAACATAGCTGTCAATGTCCTATCCCGGGGTCACATGATGACGCTTAGGGGATATACTTACTGTTGAATTTTAGTAACTGTAACAACATTCTATTGAAAGTTATCAGGCGCTGCAGAATTACGGAAGTACATACAAACGGACGGAACGTGAGCACGCTTTTTTGCCAAGATCTCTTAAATAGGTGCAAAAAAAGCGGAAGGGGTGGGGTTAAGGGAACGAAAAAATGTTTAAAAATCATATATTAATTAGTAATTAAATAAATATGCTGTTCGTTCATAACTATTTGGCCTGACATAGATTCCCATTCATAAAATTATACAAAACCGTATGGAATTTCTTACCGATCCACAACTGCTATCCCGCCCCCACAGGAAAGAAAAGATAAAAAGAACATACGTTCTTTGAAAAACAAATAGCTTTTTTCTCTTCTCTCCATCATTCCTGTCTCTGTAAATGTAAAAATGCTCATAATTGAACACTCTGGATTCACAAAGGTGTCCTTCGGAATGCTGTATACTAATTTCGAATTTCATTTTATTTTTGAGGTGAGGTGGGAGGTGAGGTGGGAAGGAGACAAAATAAGGGAAGGGATGGGATGCAGGGGAAAATTGTAAATTTGTGGGCAGTGAACTTGGGTGAATGCCACCCGGGTACAATATGGAAAAACAGGTTTAAAGGATAAGGCAAGGAGTAGAAATGTTTATCCAGACAAGACCCATTCGTCTCCAATCTGTGGTGGATCACAATATGAAATGTATGTTTACACAATACATGTAGAGTTGCATCCGTATTGTATAAGATCAGTCAAAAATTAAATAATAGACACAATTAATTGCTGTAAATGAATTTAAAAATAAATGTAAAAATGTAAATAAATAAATACATCTAGTGTTGTTAATGTTAAAAATCTATGTACTGTGCATAGTGAGGAAACACAGTTTTTATATGTTTTGTACAGCCATGCTGACCGTCCGTGCAGATAGCCACCAATTTAAGGTCACGGTTTTCTATTATATAGTGAGCGGGAGCATTTGGGTCAGAGGTTCATTTAGTATTCATAAAATATACGGGAGCGAGGTTGAATTAGGTCGACCTCGCTTCCGTAGAAATATTCGAAACATCTCGCCATTGTTATGGTGAGAGGCCTGTTTTAACGTGTCCTGCATAGCACGACACGGGGACTCGGTTTTTACTGTCTCATCCGAGAGACAGGACACCGACATGACCAGAGCGGGACTCAAACCCCGGCCTCCCGATCAGGAGCCAAGCGCGAAACCACTAAGCAACGCCAGTTTTGTAAAAATATCAATCTAAGTGATTCTTTCTACAATTTGTAACAAATTTCTCGATGACTTTTGGTACAAATGAAACATTCGACGCAGGTCTATAGTGGTTTTTTTTTTTTTTTTTTTTTTTTTTTTTTTTGTTTTTGTTTTTAGTTTTTCTTTATACACATTAGATTCCTTGAAAGAGGTTTGACGACAGATTGCTTAATATTCCTTGGCATAACAGATTCACTTAATGATATATTTATCAATGTTACACTAGGGAGTAACTGTTCGACGTATTTTATAACGATAGATGCTGGAACTGCGTCAAGCGCGCAGATTTTTGGCGGCATAGAGAACAATACCTTCTTAATTTCATTACAACACGACGGACAGTATGTGTTCAAGGGTTCTTCTGTGTACTGCACTTCAAATAAGGCACCTACATGATCTTCATCTATCGAATTGACGAGGATGATTCCATCATGTTGTTATTTTCAGTATACTCGTCATGTACTTTTTGTATTTATAGTAGTTGTGACTAGACCAGAAGTAACTATTATTTTAGGCGCCTGTCTTCGTCTTGTCACCAATTTACATCAATATGAATGTATCATAGGCATAGAAGAAATTACCTTCCTATTTTACTTTCTCCAGAAATTATGTAGTAGGTATATTATACTAGTAGAAAATACTACTAGGTTACAATAGTTCTAATAGTGCTACATCGACAAGGAATCCATTACAAATGCATTTATACCATCGTGTTCACATTAATGGGGATAGATAGAGCGTTATCAGTTTGGTGATTCCAAATCAATCCCAGAGGTAATAAAGGAGGTATCTTATTTTGCTCACCACTGAACTTTCTGTACGTAAAATGCACGTGCCAAAACAAAAGTGTATAAGCTTTTTCTTTTCAGGTCAATACACCCCGAGGTGAAACTCAATTCGACGATACCTTGTCAGTTTTGTAAAACTCTAATATGGTAGCCCCTGATTTTCAATCAAAAGTGTATAATATATATATATATATATATATATATATATATATATATATATATATATATATATATATATATATATATATATATATATATATATATATATATATATTATATATATATATATATAAGATTTAAAAATGTTGTAACCAGAGGCTAGATATCTTAAAGACAGCTGCCCTGACAAAATCAGGTTTTCGACTTATTGCTATATCTAAGTATGTGAAATGCGTTTGTATTTCCATCATGAAATGCTCGTTAGAGGATTCCTGCGGTGGGCACTAATTTTGTTGGTCGGCCGGCATTAAAAAGACGGAAATGTCTGAAGACAAGGAATTCTCGTATTTTGTTATCTAATTTCTTCTTTATTAAATAAAATTACCAATCCTTGTGAAATAGATAAGAAATATTATCAAACTTGATTCTTCAGAGGTGATTGAGAAAAAAAGATGCAAGTATATCATTAATGCTGAATTAATAAATGAAGGAGTGAAATTTAACTCTTTGAATAGATTTATCAGACGAATGTTACTACTTTTTGGATGGTACGGATGTATTATTTGAAGATCCGGGAAATCACTGATTACTCTAGATTATCTCATGACATGATCGGCTCGAAACTTGTAAATTTCAGCAAAAACATGCTCTAGACGTAAACCAGAATCGACGAAATTCATCTTCTGCATTTTCTCTATAACTACTGTTGTAAGATCAAAATCAATACATATTGTTTGTCAAAAATGTCTGTAAAATTCAAACAGTCAACATGATTATATCATGTATAATAAATGACCGGAAAATGAATGAGAAGATTGCAATTTGCGATGGTAATGAGGCAGAAGTCGCCTATTCAGAAAAATCGTAGTCGGTAAGAAATACACTACCTAAAGATAATCGATTTCTTGAAATCTTTTTTAAACATGCTTTTTTGAAATGAGAAAATTTTTTTTCAAAATCAATACATATTCACTCATTTATGAAAGACTGCAAAGTAAATTCTTGCTTTATGAACTCGTTACTATGTAATCTATACATGTTATAAGTACAGGGAATTTTATCATAAAAGTATTCCAAAGTAAAACATTGTGTATTTGAATGAAAATGGAACCATATATATTTGGAGCATCATATCCGCATTTAATTTCGAAAACTTATTCCTAATCTCTCACGCTCAAGGGCAACACTCTGGAAATTCGAAAAAAAAGGAAAGTATGTATCTGACTGAATTCTATGAGAAAAAAAGTCAATGACAAAGACAGAATAAACGTCTTATTGTAATGAAATTGTGGTATCAATTTCATTTAAGTGAAATTCGCTACACAATTTTGGGTATCTCAACTTCGCCTCAATAATATTGTCTTATTTTATTTCCTTTTCTAAATGAAATATCCCAACAATTTAATAAAATATGCTATTACAAACAAATATGATATAACAGATCAATTATGAATATACCGTTCTTTTGATCGACGTTCGGATTTGTGGTTATGTTTGTGTTTTTCTTTTCACTATCAGGGATAACTGTCGACTCTTTGCCTTTAAATTTAATGTAATATATATATATATAGAACATATATACCTATTTTTTAAATGTTATTGTAACCATTAGATACCATTTAATACTATTATCTCAATCAATGTTTAAATATGACGGTATTCGTTTTGATGTATTTATTTCCTTTTTTCTTTTAGAAATCAAATATTAGTGTATAAACATAAAAATAGATCATAGCGAACATTGATAGTTTAAGCCTTAGTCTTCCTGCTTACTGAAATTGGGCATCTTGTTATTGAGAGAAAGAGGGAGACAGAACGAGAGAGACGTACACACAGACAGAGAGAGAGAAATGAAATGAAAAATAAACAAATAAAAATAAATAAATAAGTAAAATTCAATTTTAATGCATTTGAGGCACCGATCTAAGGCTGTCAATTGGAATAAATCATTTCGTAAAGGATTCGCAACTTACATACCACGTAAAGAGTATCTAGCCAAATCTTCCGCATGACAAAAATTAAAGGGACACGGATCAGTAATACAACAATTCATTTATCGAAACAATAAATGTTAAAAATTGATTCCCGTGCCATATTTAGCATTTTTGCAGTATTTATGTGCAAAACGACAACGTTTGCCATTTCGTTAAAGAAAATCCGACGACTGAGGCATTTATTACTGTTTCGTTTTACAACCAAATCCTTTCAAAGCGAAATGTTATATGAAAGCAAAGATAATAACACGATAAATTCTTAAGTATATAAATCTTGACATAAGTGACAAAGTGATATATGACACATAGGCCGAGGCTATAAAACTTTTTGAGAATGTTTTCCGTGCTCAAACTGTGATCCCATACTCAAATATGAGCTGATTGCCTGTAAAAAATGCGGTTATAAAAATTCTTATCATTTGAGCATATGCTCAAACATTTTAAAATTGGTAAATACCTTGATCAAACCCATGCTAAAAACATATATAACCTCTACCAATCTCGAAATCTAGTAGCACGGAGTTTAAGTTGAGCACTTTAACAGTTTTAGAACTTTGGGGCCATTACAAAAGACGGAGACTCTAGTCGATAACTCCTACACCGTCAGAGAGGCTTTACCATCAAGTTTAAATAATCATGTGAAATGTTACATAATTGAAAAAATAATACCCGCTATTAAAGTTTATAACATCAAACGTGTAATAAAAAATTGCAAGTTAAAAAAAAAGAGAAGGGATACCAAAACATAACGTCAGAGGATTTTCACGGTGCGTGGTGATTTTAAAAGTAGTCGGCTGACGTTAAAAGACTTTTACATTAAAAAGATAGAAGTATCTAAGGACTAGGAATTTCCATCTCCAACTTATACTTTGTTTTGTAATTTCTACTTTAAATAACTAATCAATCCTTGTGAAATAAATACAAAAATAGTATCACAATATTTGAAAGAAAATAAAATGTATATTATGCTGAATGAACAAATCAAGTAATGAAGACGTTTTTAACTAAATTCATCGGATGAATATTATTACTTTTGGCTGGTATAGACGTGTTATTTGGGAACTCCAGTAATTACTATTTAAAATTACACTAGGTTATTTCAATACATGATCAGTGCGAGACTTGTAAATTTCAGCAAAAACACGCACGAGACGTAAACCAGAATCAACGAAGTTCTTAACTTTCTTCTCTGTAACGCCTTGATAATAGCACAATCAATAAAGCAAAGGTATAATATTGTGTATTCTATGTACATCAAACAATTCCGTAAAACTCAAACGTTCATCATGATTATACCTGCCTGGAAATGATTGAAAATAAGACTTGCAATTCATGATGATCTTAAGGAGGCAGGAACTAGAAAAGTCGTTACTGATAGAACAGGAAACATAAGACAAAGCTGTATAGCACAAACCACCAAAGACCTACACACACACTCACAACCCCCCAACCCCCCCCCCCCCCCCCCATAATAATAGTAGAATAAACACGAAACGACAATACAAAATATTTGATTGTGCTGCGGTTACGATGCCGACTTAGGACAGTCATTTGAAGTAACAAACGTCACTCAATTGGTTTGGTTAACCGATTTACGGACGCCAACTTTCCCACTCACCGCAAAATCAGCACAATCAAAGGACACACATTAAAATTTATAAATAATCCTTCGTTTAGAGAACAAAGATCAACAGGTTTCTCAAGGAAAGAGATCATAAAAATGTATCACACGAAAAATTTATAGAATAAAATGTTGCTATCAAAAATATGTAAGGAGACATCAACATAAGTAAACAGTTCTCTATTCGTCTGTAAGCGAGCTCAGATCCTTGATCAAGAGATCTTTCATTGATAGATTCTATATTGAATTCGGGTAACGTTCTGCCCTCAAAAAGTCTTGTTTCAAATTGAAATCAGTAAACTGAAACTCTGCTTTAAGCTACTTTAAAAACACTCACTTATAAAAGAATGGAAATGTAAATTCTTGCTTTATAAACATGTTAATATACAAACTACTTCCGGTTGATGGTTTTGGTCCAGGCAATATTGTTTTTTACTGGAATTCGGAAATGAAAGAAAAATTTTGTGTTCTGATTAGAGATATGCGTTTTTGCTACACAGGGCTAGGATACTTTGCAAATATCTATCAGGAAAAGCTGCAAGTGGTATGACATTCATTGTTGTCAGAAATGAAAGCTCTAAAGATGTTTGAAATGGAATGGTCTCCCATTGCAGACACTTTTAGACTTCCTCGGGATAATGGGTATTATATAATTATGTTCAGCAAAGCACATGTACACTAACATGGAGAATCATCGATTTAATATCCAGCTCAGATTAATCTAATTAAGATCAATCTTACCTTCTATGACTGGAATGTCTTTAAACGGACTTCCTTCATGTCTTATTGGATCCTGATTTGAGCAACGGATTTTTTGTTTCAAACTGTCATTGAGAAATGAATCTTTTATTTGAATGTACACTTTAACGCCAGTATCATTTTCACACGTGATATTGTCATAAAATGCTGCAGATTTCGGTTTACAGGATTTTACATCCACATTTTCAACTGTCATCTTGTCTTTATAGCTGCGAGACATGACTGTCCATTTCATTACATTAATATGGGGATCATTAGTCACACAAGCGTAGACAGTTGCCGATTCTCGTCTTAACTCCCATGGTGCTATATAATTAAACAAAAGAATAATACAGTTATGTACACACAAGCAAAGGAATTTAAATAAGCTTGTAGAAGACTTATCATGTTTGATGAACTTTATGCATCTTATCATGATCTCTTATGCTTCTAACAAACTAAAATACGGAAGTACTTTATTTAGCGATCTTTTTTTTGGGGGGGGGAGGTTTGTTTGTTTGTTTTTTTGCGCTTTTTTTTTGTTTTTTTTGTTTTTTTGTTTTTTTGTTTTTTTTGTTTTTTTATTTTTTTTTTATATTTTATCATTTATCATTACATTCCCGTGATAAGATGGACGACTAACTTGAAAATTTGATTTCTTTAGATGTGCTGGTCGCATTCTCACATTCTCCTTTTGTTACTGTAACACGTATGTATATAGAGTTGTACATCAAAACTGCATCAGTCTCAGGCCATGCAATGCGGCAGATCGATTTCTCATGGTCATGATTGCAGATATTGTCAGATATTACAGCATCTTCAGCGTTCTTAAAATACATGAGAGGTAAAAGTTGCGGTGATTCTATCCGATTTAATGTACTAACTGCAAGTATAATTTTGCTTTTAAAGCTTTATAGCATAAATAACATAATTGTCTTTCATTCTGACACAGAATAGCCGGCGACCACGAAAATGTGATCCATGTTATAAATACAGCGAATTTTATCATAAAAACATTTAAAAAGGTAAAATATTGTGTAGTCGAATACATATGTATCCATGTATCAATTTGTAGCATCATATACACATTTCAATTCGAAACCTTATTCCTAATCTCTCACGCTCAAGGGCAACACTCGGGAAATTCGAACGAAAGGAAAGTAGGTATCTGACTGAATTCTATGAGAAAAAAGTCAATGACAATAAGAGTATAAAGAATGACAATGACAGATATTACAAAAACATTTGATTGTAATGAAATTGTGGTACCAATTTAATTTAAGTGAAAATCGCTACACAAATTTGGGTATCTCAAAGTCGCCTTAATTTTTATCGTTTAATTGCGCATACTCGGATACTTACTTCATACGACCATCGGTATTTTAGTTGCTGTGTTTGATTTGGTATCTTGGCAGAGAATCTGAGTGTAGTATTGGAAATTGTTAGGTTTTGATTTTCAGCAACTAGTTGAAGGTCTGAGGAAAAACGAACAAAAAAGTAAAAGATCAAAATACTTAGTATTTTATTTCTTATACATTGATATCAAATTAAGAAATCAAATACGTTTTTACCGTACTTTAATTTAAATTTAGAAAAATGATTCCACTTTTTTGCATCTTACAACACATTTGTCGTTCGATGTTTCGTCATTACCTAGCTTTATT
This sequence comes from Pteria penguin, assembly GCA_035048485.1. Taxonomy (NCBI): domain Eukaryota; kingdom Metazoa; phylum Mollusca; class Bivalvia; order Pterioida; family Pteriidae; genus Pteria; species Pteria penguin. The sequence continues at coordinate 8,048,746 of CM068589.1, read as the reverse complement.
TTCGATTATCAACCCTACCAATAAATGTAATATATCCAATATGATTCTCTTGATGAAATATACGGAACATAATGATTAACATATTCCATAAACACTACCTAAGAAAAACGAGCGTGTGTAACTATACACTAGTAGATATGATATTAGACAAATATAATACATAATTATTGTATAATGAGCAAACTGCTGTCAGAAAAATCAAGTCGATATCGTCATCATTATAATTTGCATAAAAACACAATGGAAATGTAATGTATTGGTTATATTTTTCTTTGTAGAACATGGCAAATACCAGGAACCACAAAACCATTTTTGTACGATGTAAAACAATAATATTTACATATAAATTTTGTGTGCATAAATGTATTTCAATTAAAAATATATGCATACCGCAAATTGCTATACAAAAGCATCCCTGTAGCAATATTATCCAACACACTACAACAACAGCCATGACACAGTGAATTGTTATACTGAATTCTACATAGTGACTAATGTTATCCACGAATATTCTATTAATCATTGACACAAGGGCGGAAATAAAATACTTCGGGAAAAGTCCGTTTTGACGAATATGTATTTATATCCATCAAATTGATAACAATGTCCAAAGCTTAACCACGGCAATAAAAACACAAGATAAAAAATCATATGCACATACTTATTTTTAAAGTCAAGCAGATCAAACAGTAATTTCACCATGGAAAAAAACAGCATAAATATGTGGGGGTATTATGCTATAACATTGTCGTCCGTGTATCCCATCAATCTTGTCTTCGCAACTCCCCCTAAACACATAAGGTAATGAAACTTAGTACAAAGGTAGAATCGAATGAAGATGTGCATATTGGAAAGGGATTGGTGCTCTAAAACATTTACAGGAGTTATGGCCCTTGGATTTTTATTTCTTAAAATAACTTGTCTTCGCAAAACCGTTTGATGAATTTTGATGAAACTTCGTACAAAACATCACCATATAGAGATATAAATATTGTATTTGATTGATTGATTGATTTTTGTTTAACGTCACACCACGAATATTTCACGTACAAGGTGAAGGCATCTGCCTGATACAGGGCATACAAATTTTGACCTTTGCAATGGACCCACCCGGAGCAGTGGGGGATCTTTATCGTGCCATGCATACTACGACACGGAGCCTCGGTTTATACAGTCTCATGCGAAAGACAGGACACCGGCATGACCTGAGCTGGACTCGAACCCAGCCCTTCCGATCAGGAGGCGAGCGCCATACAACTAGGCCACACCGGCTTTATAAATATTGCAAGGGGAATGTACTTATATATTTGGTTTTAGAGTGATTTACATAATTTCATGAATTCATGAATTTCATAAATTTTTATTATATATTTCATGTCAGGACAAATGCACTGAAAAGTAAATCGTCAGTAAAAAGGCATTGAAAACTAGACTTATGATGCCCTCTGGGTCTATCAGTCCACCAGCAGTGACAGTGGCCTACCGGCCTAGAGGTTATAATAAATATAAAACATATATATCTTTTAATTGTGTGCACCAGATGCGCATTTTGACAACTTATGTCTCTTTAGTGATGCTCGTGGCCGAATGGTTAGAATTCTCATATTATATAATATTTGATGAGCAGTATTAAAACCAAATTGACCGAAAAGTTGAGCCAAAGAATCAATTTGTGGACAGAGCTATGCATGAGGGAGACACTCCTTAGTTTTAGAGTGATTTACATAATTCCATGAAGGAAAATTTTAAGTGTATATTTCATGTCAGTACAAAAGCAATTAAACCTAGACTTATGATGCCCTCGGGGACTGTCACTCCACCAGCAGTGACACCGGCCTAGTGGTTATAAGAGATATAGAACATATATACCTTTTAATTTTGTGCACCAAATGCGAGTTTCGATATACGTGTATTGTTCACCGACATGAAAATGTGATTTGTCTGCACTGTAACTCGTGCATTTATGAATAGGTTTCCATGGTCCTGAACCATGTAATTGTGGGACATTAGTACACTGAAACTCGTACATAGTTTGTCATGGATGTGCATTTATGTTGCTGTACCTCATAAATTAGGGACGTTTGTGTTCAATTAATTGTGATTATATGTGAACATTTATTGAAAATGTGCATGCCCTAAACATGTGCTAATTGATTTGAAGGTAATACTGCATTGTTCAGTTATATAAAAATGTGATTTATGCTCTCTGTAACTCTATGGATATTTGTGTATTGAAACTTATGTGTCAGGTACTATGCATATTAGAGGTGTTGAACTATATACATTGGAAACCTTAGTGCGCTGAAACTCATGTTATTTGTATTTGTATCAATATTTGTACTGGTAAGAATAATATCATCAAAGCTTTTTTTCTATTTCCTGAGGTTTTGATAGAAGCTGAATTATGCGGATTTGACTTGGAATAATAAGAATACTCGTGATAGTATATACTGATGTGGGTTTGCGCTATATATATACATTCAAAGTGTTTTGAGATATCCAGTACAATATCATTATAAACTGTAGCGAATATAAAGTGACATAATTGTAAAGAAATGCCTAACAAATCCATTTAATTGCATTTGACTAGAAAATCGAAATATATATTGATATGTTTATTCACTATACATTGAATATTGATTTAAAAAGTATATTGAGGTATTTAATTACAGTATAATCAAATATCATAAGTCATTATTGCAGAGTAAGTAAATGAACGCATTTCACAAGAAATTCAAAAATGTATACTGGCATGAAAATGCACTATATAATGTATATTGAACGTTCATTTAAGAAAGTATACTGAGCTATCTCTATAATCCACAAAATCATTATTGTAGAGTAAAAGATAAGAAGTTGAATATTAATAACAGAGGCCGCATAAAAATGCATAGAATTACAATGAAGAGACATAACTTGTAGAAATGCGCATATGGTGCACAAAATTAAAAGGTATATATGTTCTATATTTATTTTAAAATCAAAATGTATATTGATATGGTGATGCACTAAATATTGAATGTTAGTGAAAATGTTTAGCAGAAAATATTATTACAGTAGTTAAAGTGATACCAAGTGGCATATATTGGAAAAAATTTTCAACACTCATATATTTGCATATGACAAGAAATCCAAAGGTAATATTTGATATGCACATACATTGGATCCTTAAATATTGCAATGCCTAAAGACTATTGGAATTTTGCAATATTAAATGGGCATTATTTAATCCAAAATGAGCAGATTATACAGTAAATTAGGATTGAGTAGCCTTATGAGGCAAGTGTATACCAAACTGAAGTTCATTAAGTACAGTAGCTGCATTAATGATGGTGTAAATGTTATAGAAAAACGTGACAAAATGGTATGCCAGTAGTTTTTCAAAGCATGAAAAGATCAACATAAAGAAATATGTACAGAAACATGACTATGGTTAGAAGGTTCCAGAAATCCATACAAGAATTTAACAAATTACAGCTTGTTAGATATTCAAGGAAAGCAATGACAAGTTCAGAATCAAATTACCTTCTGTATTTGTTATTAATGTACTTATTGTACGTTGATTTTATTTTAGCTTAAGGATGTTCTCTGGTGAGCTATTTATGCCTTTTTCTGGTATAAATGAGGGAGATAACTCTAAATGTCGTAATATACTTGAACATAAAAATAAAATGTGTTATGAAGTCTTTGTGACCTTAAGCGGCAAAATTAATGGAATCTTAACAATTTTCAACAAAAACAGCAACATAGATCGAGTAGACAATAAATCAAGTGTCGTGAATTAAACCGGAAGTTAGTGGTTGAGTATGTAAACAAAAGACGCAAGACGAAGGTGGTAGCGATGCAGACGATAAGTATATCTGTCGTATGATAATAAAAAAAAAAATATGGGCAAAAAATTAAACAGAGGATTTAAATCAAATAAGCAAAAAGCAATACTTCTTAGAATTTCCTCATGTCAGAAGGAAAGACATTCAAATTTAGATGTTCTTGTTAGAACTAGAAGTGAAGCAGATTCAGGCGATTGTGTTGTCTTGGATCATGTGTACAGCAAATCCGACATCGTCAACAATGATGAAGTTGTAGAAGAAGCTCGAAAAAGAGATATGGAAAGAAGGAAGGGGGATAGTTGAGCTTGCGGTAAAGATGGTGGATAAATCCAAACCACAAGTCCAAAAATCATGTAACCAGAGGACATACAAAATCGGTGAAAATGAAAAACAAATGGAAAATAACAAAATATGTCTACTTGGAGAGCATATGTGAACCCCTGTAATGGAGTGAGATCAGGTGCCCGGGGAGAGTGAGCATCTCCTGCTTGCTAGCAACACCCTTCACATATATCCAGTAGAAAAAGTCAATTCGTATAAATTCCATATGTATTTATATATGGAGAAGTCAAAGTAGGTAACCTTCTAGTAAAGAAGGTGTCAAATCTGTATAAAATGATCGGAATCGGTACTCAGTCCAAAATATCAATTAAAGGTCTGGATAACGAGATATCATATGGAGTAATAAGAGTCTCGTAATGACCGTAGAACTTCCTCAGTGACGTTGCTAGTCTAACACATAAATAACCCTGTTTGAGCAGCTTAACTGAAAGTCGCCTAGCCCTCAGAACAAAGTCATTGTAATTTGAACATGCTCTGGAATAACGTATTAACTGAGATATGAATACGCCGTATGCGGGCGATGATGGAATGTTGCTACTTATGGAAGGAAAGTTTGTGATAGCGAAATTGAAATCGTCAAGTTTGTCATAGAGTAAGGTGTCCAATTGACCATTAATGTCGAAAAACAACATAATATCTAAATACGAAGTGGAATTACTACTCTCTGTGGTTTCTTTGACCTCCAGTTCACCTGGAAAGATGATGCTAAGGTTATCCGCAAATGAAGGATTATTAATTGAAAGCAAGTCATATATATATAATATATATATATATATATATATATATATATATATATATATATATATATATATATATATATATATATATATGTAAGTAAAATTTAAGCCAAGAGCCAATTGTTTTTTTCTCCTTGCGAAAGCAAAGACTGAATGAATTCAGCTTCGTATGAGTAGAGGAATATGTCAGCCAGAAGCAGACCACAGTTAGTGCCCATTGGAATGCCGAAAATTTGTTGATAAACCTTACCTTCAAACACCACAAAAATGTTATCGATAAGAAAGTTCAACATCTGGATGAGAGCTGTTATTAGCCGAAGGACTGTCTGGATTTAAATAATGTGGCCAAGCTCTCCAACTTGCCCATGCTATAGACATATCCAATTGTGGCGTATGAGCTATAATTAAGGTAAAATTATCCGCATTATTTGCATCACAATAAAAATATCTTCCAGTTATTAGTTGAGTACAGTGCCATTGTCCAATTTTTTTTTTAATACTAGACCTCATCTAATTTGCAGTTGAGAAGAAATTTTCAAAACTTTCTCTGATTTTACTGGGTTTTATTTTTACTGTAATTGCTTGGACATATACGTCACCATGCATAGCCTTCCCTTAAACAAATTTTAATTTGCTCATAATATAGCAATGGTATGCACATTATATCTGCTTCAAACACCTTTTCTTCATTTGAACTAATTTGACACTGTATATTATTTGGATGACGTAATCTGAGGCGTAACAAACATTTTTTTGTCGTAAACCATAATAAATTTTTTGTTTTTGTTTTTAGTTTTTCTCTATACACATTAGATTCCTTGAAAGAGGTTTGGCAACAGATTACTTAATATTCTTTGGCATAACAGATTCACTTAATGATATATTTATCAATGTTACACTTGGAAGTAACTGTTCGACGTATTTTATAACGATAGATGCTTTAACTGCATCAAGCACGCAGATTTTTGACGACATAGAGAACAATACCTTCTTAAGTTCATCACAACATGACGGACAAATTGTGTTCAAGGGTTCTTTTTTATACTGCACTTTAAATAAGGCACCTACATGGTCTTCATCTATCGAATTGACGAGGATGATTCCATCATGTTGTTATTTTCAGTATACTCGTCATGTACTTTTTGTATTTATAGTAGTTGTGACTAGACCAGAAGTAAATACTATTTTAGGCGCCTGTCTTCATCTTGTCACCAATTTACATCGATGTGAATATGTCATAGGCATAGAAGAAATTACTTTGCTATTTTACTCTCTCCAGAAATCATGTAGTAGGTACATTATACTAGTAGAAAATACTAGGTTACAATTGTTCCAATAGTGCTACATTGACAAGGAATCCATCACAAATTTCATGCTTTAACATTAATGGGGATACATAGAGCGTTATCACTTTCAAATCGATCCCAGAGGTTATAAAGGAGATATCTTATTTTGCTCACCACTGAACTTTCTTTACGTAAATTGCTCGTGCCAAAACAAAAGTGTATAAGATTTCATAGTGTTGTAACCAGAGGCTAGATATCTTAAATACAATTGCCCTGACAAAATGTAGATTATTTAAATAAATTGGATTTACTCTCTGGATATCTAAAAATTTACAGTGAAGTTACCTTTTCTCAGGTTTTCTAGTTATTACGATATCTAAGTATTTGAAATGCGTTTGTATTTCCATCACTTGTTACAGGATTCCTGCGGTGGGCGCTAATTTTACTGGTCGGCCGGCATTAAAAAGACGGAAATATCTGAAGACAAGGAACTCTCTTATTTTGTTATCCGATTTCGTCTTTGTTAAATAAAATTATCAATCCTTGTGAAATAGATAAGAAATATTATCTTGATTCTTCAGAGATGATTAAGAAAAGAATGAAAGTATATAATGTAAAATTCAAAGTCAATATGATTATATCATGTATAATAAATGACCGGAAAATGAATGAGAAGATTGCAATTTGCGATGGTAGTGAGGCAGAAAAATTTATCTCTCTTCAGTGATGCTCATGGTCGAATAATTTGCATTTTCATTATATAAACATTTGAAGAGCAGTGTTGAAACGAAAATGACCCTTTAAGTGAACCAACGAATCTATCTAATGACAGAGCTATAAATGAGGGAAATTACATAATTATTATTTAGGTGTTGTTGTAATCATTAAATACCATTTAATACTATTATCTCACAATGTTTGAATATGACTGTATTCGTTTTGATGTATTTATTTCCTTTTTTTAGAAATTTTAAAAATATTAGTGAATAAACATAAAAATAAATCATAACGAACATTGATATAATTAAATGTTCGCTCTTCCGTAGTTGAAGCCTTAGTCTTACTGCTTCCTAAAGTTGGGCGTCGATTGGAATAACTCATTTGGTATAGCAGGATTTGAAACTTACATATTACGTAAAGAGTATCCAGCCTAATCTTCCGTATAGCAAAAATAAAAGGGACACGGGTCAGTAATACAACAATTCATTTATCGAAACAATAAATGTCAAAAATTGGTTCTCGTGCCATATGTAGCATTTCTATATTATTTATGTGCAAAAACGACAACGTTTGACATTTCGTTCAAGAAAATCAGACGGCTGAGGCGTTTATTACTGTTTGGTATTACAACCAAATCCTTTCAAAGCGAAATGTTATATGAAATCAAAGATAATAACACAATAATTTCTTAAGTATATAAATCTTGACATAAGTGACAAACTGATATATGACACATAGGCCCGAGGCTGTCAAATTTTTTGAGAACGTTTCCCGTGCTCAAATTCTGATCCCATATTCAAATATGTGCTGATTGCCTGTAAAAAAACTGCGATTATAAAAATTCTTATCATTTGAGCATACGCTCAAACATTTTAAGATTGGTAAACACCTTGCTCAAACCCATGCTCAAAATATATATAACCTCTACCAATCTCGAAATCCAGTAGCACGGAGTTTAAGTTGAGCACTGTAAAAGTTTTAGAACTTTCGGGCCAATACAAAAGACGGAGACTCTAGTCGATAACTCCCACACCGTCAGAGAGGTTTTACCATCAAGTTTAAATAATCATTCGAAATGTTACATAATTGAAAAAAAAATACACCCCTATGTAACATCAAACTTGACACGTGTAATGAAAAATTTCAAGTTAAAAGAAATAGAAAGGATACCAAAACAAAGCGGTGCGTGGTGACTTTAGCAGTCGACTGACGTTAAAAGATATTTACATTGGAAATATGGAAGTATCTAAGGACTAGGAATTTCCATCTCCAACTTTTATTTTCTTATGTAATTTCTACTTTAAATAAATAATTAATCCTTTAATATTTTCTTTATAGGTGTTTGGAAGAAAATAAAATGTATATTATGCTGAATGAATAAATCAAGAAGTGAAGACCTTTTAACTAAATTCATCGGATGAATATCATTACCTTTGGTTGATATAGACGCGTTATTTGGGAACCCCGGAAATTACTGACTAGTGTAGAGGGTTAGAGACTGGTATGTCCCACACCCACTTATAATAAAAGGGAACATTATAGGTGACAGTTACAACAGGTACTTCTAGTGTAGAGGGTTAGAGACTACACTAGGTTATCTCAATACATGATCAGCGCGAGACTTGTAAATTCAACAAAAACACGCGCGAGACGTAGACCAGGATCGGCGAAATTCTTAACTTTCTTCTCTGTAATTCCTTGATAATATCACAGTCAATAAAGCAAAACTATAATATTGTTTATTCTAAGTACATCAAACATTTCGTTAAAACTTCTATACTAGAAGGTTACCTACTTCGACTTCTCCATATATAGATACATATGGAATTCACAAGATTTGACTCTTTCTACGGGGTATATGTGACGGGTGTTGCTAGCAAGCAGGAGATGCTCACTCTCCCCGGGCACCTGATCTCACTCCATCACAGGGGTTCACATATGCTCTTCAAGTAGACATATTTTGTTATTTTCCATTTGTTTTTCATTTTCACTGATTTTGTATGTCCTATGGTTTCATGATTTTTGGACTTGTGGTTTGGATTTATCCATCATCTTTACACTCAAACGTTCACCATGATTATATCATGTACAGTAAATGACCGGAAAATGACAGAAAATAATATTTGCAATTTATGGTGGTCCTAAGGAGGAAGTCAGCTATTTAGAAAAATAGTTGTTGATAGGTACTAAAGTAGATTAAAAAAAGATGTCCGATTTACTGAATTTTATTTTAAACATGACTTTATGAAGGTAGATCGTTATCCGAAATCAATATGAAATACTCATTTATAAAAGAATGGAAAGTAAATCTTTGCTGTAAAAATATGTTTATGTACAACCTACTAACGGTTTATGGTTGTGATTAGGGCAATATTGTTTGTTACTGGAATTTGCAAATGAAAGAAAAATTACTTGTTCTGATTCGAGATATGTGTTTTTTCTACACAGAGCTAAGATAATTTGCAAATATATATCAGAAAAAAAACTGCATGTGGTAAGACACTAACAGACGTGCTGTGGATAATGGGGTAGATATAATGATGTTCAGCAAAACACATGTACACTAACATGGAGATTTAATATCCACTTCAGATTAATCTAAGTAAGGTCAACATTACCTTCTATGTCTAGAAAGTCTTTAAATGGACTTCCTTCATATCTTTTTGGATTCTGATTTGAGCATCGGATTTTTTGTTTCAAATTTTCATTGAGAAATGAATCTTTTATTTGAATGTAGACTTTAACGCCAGTAGTATCGTTTTCACACCTGATGTTTTCATAAAATGCTGCAGATGTCGGTTTACAGTTTCTTACATCCACATTCACAGACGTCATCTTGTCTTTATAACTGCCAGACATGAGCATCCATTTCATTATATCAACATGGGGATCATTAGTCATACAAGCGAAAACAGTTGGCGATTCCCGTCTTAACAAAAGTATAATACAGGTATGTACACACAAGCAAAGTAAGTTAGATAAGCTTGTAGAAGACTAAACATGTTTGAGGAACTTGATGCATCTTATCATGATCTCTTATGCTTCTAAGAAACTAAAATACAGAAGTACATTATTTAACGATTATTTTTTTGGATATTTTCTCATTTCATTTTCGTGATAAGATTGACGACTAACTTGAAAATTTGATTTGTTTAGATGTACTGGTCGCATTCTCACATTCTCCTTTTGTTATTGTAACACGTATGTATACAGAGTTGTACATCAAAATTGCATCATTCTCTGGCCATCCAATGCGGCAGATTGCTTCCTCTTTGTCATGATTGCAGATATTGTCAAATATTACGACATTTTCAGCGTTCTTAAAATACATGAGAGATAAAACTTGCAGTGTTTCTATCCAATTTAAAAAAATATATAATTTTGCTTTCAAAGCTTTATAACATAAATAACATAATTGTTTTTATTCTGACACAAAGTAGCCGGCGACCACGAAAATGTGATCCATATTATAAATACAGCGAATTTTATCATAAAAACATTAAAAGGCAAAACATTCTGTACTCGAATGAAAATGTATCTATGTATCAATTTGTAGCATCATATCCGCATTTCAATACGCTCAAGGGCAAAATTCGAAAGAAAGGAAAGTAGGCATCTGACTGAATTCTATGAGAAAAAAGTCATTGACAATAAGAGTATAAAAGAATGACAGATATTACAAGAACATTTGATAGTAATGAAATTGTGGTATCAATTTATTTTAAGTGAAAATTGCTAAACAATTTTGGGTATCTTAAAGTCGCCTCAATATTAATCGTTTTAGCATTAATTGCGCATAATCGGATACTTACTTCATACGACCATCGGTATTCTAGTTGCTCTGTTTTATTTGGTATCTTAGCAGAGAAGTAGAGTGTAGTATTGGAAATTGTTAGGGTTTGACTTTTATCAACTAGTTGAAGGTCTGAGGAAAAAAGAACAAAAAAGTAAAAGATCAAGATACTTAGTATTTTATTTCTTATACATGAATATCAAATCAAGAAATCAAATACGTTTTTACCGTAATTTAATTTAAATTTGGAAAAATGATTCCACTTTTCTGGCATCTAACAACACATTTGTCGTTCGATGTTTCGTCAGATATTATATTAATACCTAGTTTTATTTTCGATTATCAACCCTACCAATAAATGTAATATATCAAATATAATTCTCTTGATGAATATACGGAACACAATGATTAACATATTCCAGGAACACTACCTAAGAATAACGAGCTATCGTAACTATACACTAGTAGATATGATATTAGACAAATATAATGCATAATTATTGTATAATGAGCAAACTGCTGTCAAGTCGATATCGTCATCATTATAATTTGCATAAAAACACAATGGAAATGTAATGTATTGGTTATCTTCTTCGTTGTAGAACATGGAAAATGGCGAATACTAGGAACCACAAAACCATTTTTGTACGATGTAAAACAATAATATTTACATATACATTTTGTGTGCATTAATGTATTTCAATTAAAAACATATACATACCGCAAACTGCTATACACAAACACCCATGTAACAATAGTATCCAACACACTACAACAACAGCCATGATACAATGAATCGCTATACTGAATTTCACACACTGACTAATGTTATCCACGAATATTATATTAATCATTGACACAAGGGCGGAAGTAAAATACTTCAGGAAATGTCCGTTTTGAAAAATATGTATTTATATCCATCAAATTGATAACGATGTCCAAAGCTTAACCACGGCAATAAAAACAAAAGATAAAAAATTATATGCACATACTTATTATTAAATTCAAGCAGATCAAAAAATAATTCCACCTGTAATTTCACCATGGAAAAACAAACAGCATAAATATGTTGGGGTATTACGCTATAAAATTGTCGTCCGTGTATCCCATCAATCTTTTCTTCGCAACTCCCCCTAAACACATAAGGTTATGAAACTTAGTATAAAGAAAATGTGCATATTGGAAAGGGAATGCTGCTCTAAAACATTTACAGGAGTTATGGCCCTTAGAGTTTTATTTTCTTAAAATAACGTGTCTTCGCAAAACCTATTGACGGATTCTGATGAAACTTCTTACATAAAATCACCATATGGACATTTAAATATTGCATTTGATTAATTAATTTTTGTATAACGCCACACCACGAATATTTCACGTATATAGTGAAGGCATCTGGCTGATGCAGGGCATACAAATTTTGACAAATTTTTGCAACGGACCCACCCGAAGCGGTGAGAGTTCTTTAACGTACCATGCATACCACGACACGGGGCCTCGGTTTATACTGTCTCCTCCGAAAGACAGGACACCGGCATGACTTGAGCTGGACTCGAACCCCGGCCTTCCGATCAGGAGGCCAGCGCGATACAACTAGGCCACGCCGGCTTTATAAATATTGCAAGGGGAATATATATATATATATATATATATATATATATATATATATATATATATATGTATATATATATATGTATATATATATATATATATATATATATATATATATATATATATATATATATATATATATATATATATATATATATATGTATATATATATATATATATATATATATATATATATATTTAGTTTTAGAGTGATATACATAATTTCATGAATTCATGAATTTCATAAAGGAGGAGATTCACGAAAGCTATATTTGGCCCTATCGAAAATGAAAAAAATTAACTTATATCTATAATGATCGAAACACATATAAAGAAGGTTCAACATACCGAATTAATCATACCACTATTGTTTTCTTTATATTGATGCGCGTTTCCTTATTATAAAAGCTTAAACCTGTGACGGTTTGCGATAATTGTAAAATATTGCGGAAAAAGTGGTTTTCAATTCAAATAAAAGCATGGGCGCTTAGCTCCAACCAAGATTAAACTACTGTAGAATGATAAAGGTTATAAAAATTTATATCCATGATGATTATCTTTTTGGTTGGAGCTTAGCGCCTATATGAAAACGAACTTAATTCATATTCCGGATCGGCAAAATTTTATCTTATGGCATTTAAAAAATGACGTTTATATTCATTTTCATCTATGTGGATAACCCAAAAATTAAATAATTCTATTATTAGATATATTTTTAGATTTATTTTACTTAAAATAATATAAGAATTTTCTATGAAATTGATAAATGTATGTTCAGGTTAAATATTTTCTTTTCGGAACTCGCGGTTATTTTCATTAATTTCAAGAAGATAAGCTTGCGGGCCTACATTACCAAATCGATGGAGATCTGAGACCTTATAGAAATTCAAGGTATACTTTTACTACGTTTCTTTGATAAAATTAATAATTGTAAAGTATTTCTCTAAACCAAAAAGACATTTCCCAGATGCAGATCTAATTTTAATTCATTGAGAAATTGAGTTTTATTTAGATCTACTGTACGAGTTCATCGATCATCGCGGTGTCGACAGTCCAGTGATTGACTTTGTTATAATTAGTCATCCCGTTTGAAACAAAACCAAAATAAGTGTAGATATTGATATCTATAAAAATCCTATTCTAATTCTAAAAATCTATTTATGAGATATTTTCAATTCAAATAGATCTCTAAGATTACATGGTAAATCTACGAAAATGTCATTTTATCGTCTGCCATGTATAGATCTACATAGATATACACGTCAGTTTATATAGATTTTAGAAATTCATATAACTAAGATCTAAAATGTTTTTGTATTTTGTTTAAAAAAATGAAAATAGTAAATTTTAATCTGACAAGTTAGCTCATGAAATAAAACCAATCGTCTTTTTATGTGGAATAGCCACTTTACAATCCTGTACAACTTTTACACAAGGAGCTTCAATATATTACGTAGCTCAATCGGTTAGCGCGCTACAAGTAGCATTTTGTTGACATTTAAAGTCACGTGTTCGAATCCGACTGATCAAATGTATTTTTTTAAGAAGTCATATTAAAAAAATTGATTAGTTTAAAATGAAAAGTCGATTTATTACTCGTATATAATGCGCAATTTTTAAACCCATGTTTTGGACAAAATTCTTGTAGTGTGCACATTATGCTTAATTAGAATTATTGAAGTTTTTCTCTTTTCTCATCAATTTACACTTCTCTGTATTGAAAACGACCTAAATTTTACCATTTGAATTTTCCAGAAAAAGAAGTTTCTCTTCCGTGAAATCAGATTGCTGTAAGCGGGAGTTAAACAAGCCAAGCAGTACATGTATCATTCGCTTCAGTATGAAAGCTTGAACTGAATTCTTCATTGATACTTTTATATTTATTCATATTTCTAGCTCAATTATATAACATTTAGCTCAACATTATAAGATTATTTATATATATATATATATATATAGTTTATTTTACATAAGAATAATCCTTCTTAGGAGAACTAATAAATACAATTCGTCCTTTGCAATTAACACAATTTATGAGTTTGAATTTACTTAATTCTATATTTTATGTTTACAGCAATTTATTTTTCACCTTAATTAAGAATCAATTTACATAAAATCAAAGCGTGTGAAATTTAAAGACTGTCATACTAATTTTATTAAAATTAAATTTTTTTTATAAAGAAAGGATATCGAATTTTGATATTTTTTTCACATGCTATATAGCGAGCTAGACGAGTTTTTATGCCCCCATGATTATAGATGGGGATCATATTGTGTTTGTCTTATCCATTCATCTGTCTGTCTGTTTGTTATCAACATTACCCTTGGTTATAACTTTTGAACGGAAAGTGGTAATGCTTTCATATTTCACATGTGCATTCATTGTGACGAGACATTTTATTTGATACCATGGCCTTGACCCTGTGACCTTGATCTTTGACCTAGATTCAAGATTTTTGTTTTTGAACTCAAATGGTTTTTCGTTTTTATTTTTCAGAATGCCAGGTACAAAACCCAATTATTTTAAGTGTGTTTTGTGATCAAAACAGACAAAGTCAAAAGAAAGAAGTAACAAAATCAATTAAAAGGTTTTTAAGGAAAGATTTTTTGATAGAGAGCGGATGTAATGATATATGCAATAAGTGCAGACAAAAATTTTACCCTAAGAGAAATGATATCAACAAGAAAAAAATCAAGACCCCCGATTGAGGAAAATTTCCTCTGAAGATAACCCACCCCCGGCAAAGAAAAACTGTATACTTAATAGCCTTCCATCTGTCAGCTTGCCTATCCCGACAACATCTAAAAGCCATGCTTATTGTATAGTGTGCAGAAAACCCGGACCAAAGCTGATTGTTCTGCCTAACAAAATAAAAACCCAAATCTTTTTGGACAATAACCTTCTTATTCCGTCAGGCGCAAGATGCTGTCCAAATCACATCAACATTAACGATGAGACGTTGACAACTGATGCAATTATCAAATTAACAGCCATATATGACCAGTCATTTTAAATAGATCTTCTATAATGCACCTACTTAATAATCTAAAAGAAATTTGTCAAAGACAAAAAAAGGTTAGACTCGATTTTGATTCACCAAATGCTCTAACGGATGCCGAGTACAAGGAATTGACAGGTCTAAATAAAGACAATTTTGACGAACTATACAAAACAATTGAGAAACACTCCCGTCAGAAGTCAAAGATGTTCTGTTGCGATATTTTTGTGCAAAATGAAATCGGGACTTTCTAATAAATTCCTGGGAACTCTCTTCAACGTATCTAAATCGAGTATCCGAAGAGCAATTGGTTCTGTTAGAAAGATTCTAATGACGCCGTTTGTCCCGGATAATCTCGGATTTAGTCACATCAGTAGAGAAGAAATCATAACACAACACACAAGACCTCTAGCTAATTCTCATTTCTGCGAGATCGGTGAGCAAAAGGTCATTTTGGTTTTAGATGGCACATATATCTATATTGAAAAAAGTAATAATTTCTGTTTTCAACGACGTTCATATAGTGTACACAAAGGGAGACCACCCATGGTTATAACATCAACCTCAGGATATTTCATTTCTATAATGGGCCCATACCTTGCTGATGGAAAAAATAATGATGCCAGCATCTTAAATCATATATTAAAATCAAGCATCGAAGACATAAAATCCTGGGTTGAGGAGGACGATACATTTGTGGTCGATAGAGGATTTCGTGATTCATTGGCAGTGCTTGAAGATCTTGGAATAAGAGCTGAAATGCCTAATTTCATGACCCGAGGGCAAAGACAAATGACTACGGAAGATGCCAACTTAAGCCGTTTAGTCACAAAAGTAAGGAAAAAAAATTTTTTCATATGATGCATTCTTTATGTAATTGATCGTTTTAATCAAATTATTGATAGATAAAATCGTATGTAAGTTCGCCTTGAATTTTTAATGGAAAATTCAAAGTAGAAATAATACCATGAATTTTCTTGTTACATATTCCAATATTTGAATTTTTGCAGGTGCGATGGGTTGTAGAGTGAGCAAACGCAAGGTTTAAAAGGTGGAGGTTTTTGAGTCGAACGTTACCCACAAATCAAGTGCTTTTTATCGGGGATTATATACGAATTGTTTGCGCTATATGCAACAAGTTCTTTCCTCCTTTAAGTTCTTCTGTTGATATTGAGGCTGACCAGTCAGAGGCCGCAAGAATGCTCCATTTGTCAAAATGTTAACGAACTGAAGACATATTTAGAAGAAAATAATCTGCTAAGGAAAAATGCACCATGGAAACCTATCTCGGACGACGAAATAAGCGACTTTCCTTATCTTGACGAAGAACAACTAAGAAGCTTAACATGCGGCACGTACCAGCTTAAATTGAGTACAAATTACATACAGGAACATATTGAGGGAGAAAGCGACATATTTATTCATAGAGAGGATCCATCTTTACTCAGAGTAAAAATTCAAAGTCGCCATACTTCTTCCAAAAATACAATGTTTGGATACGTTACAACACTATCGATGTCATATGGTATTGTATGTGCCGCGCTGGAACGAGGGTAGAGGGTGTATGCTCGCATATAGCAGCGATACTCTTGTATCTCGGGAATGCTAGATATAACAGAGGCGCGGTATTTGGAGTGAGGTTTTGGGGTGACAGTATTGCAGACGCATCGACAGTACCAGAAGAAATAGATTTTTCTGATAATAGTAGCGTTGATAGCCATATTGAAGAGTAATTTTAAAAGGGATAAAAGAATAATTCTTTCAGATTTTAAAACGATATTTGATTGTGTGCTTTATAGAGTTACATCTTTATTTTTGTGACGCCTGCGAAGCATAGCGACGCTTTGGGATCACTTTGTCCGTTTTCTGTCTGTCTGTCTGTCCGTATGTTACACCCTATAATTATTGACTGGTAAGTGATAAAGAATTGATATATCACATGATGGATCCTTGTGGAAAAAGAACTAAAAAAAATTCTAGGTTAAAGGTCGAGGTCATATTTGGCTAAAAATGATCCCAAAGTGTCGCTATGTTCCGAAGGCGACACATGCATTCCTTGGAATGCTGCCTCTATTTTTTATATTGTTAATATGAAAGACGTACATGTAAGAAAATAAAATTTTAAAGGATAATTATCATATGTCGAAAAATATTTACCATATGGTTCCATGATATTTCTTGAAATATTAAAGTAATTCATAGCTTGGACATTGATTAATTCATCTTTATAGTTGCTAAATTATCGTGATTTGAATCGGTTTGTTTAACCAGGGACTGATATTTGAAATATTTAGAATATAAGTTCACAATTTGACATTGATGCAGTTTTACATATTGATTTTATCATAATGAGAAAAGAGAATTAATTATTAATATTATTTAGATCTATTACAATAAGAGCACAACGTCATTTATTGACGTGACGTCAGAACGACGTCAAATTGCACAATCCAATGCCTAAAATCTTCACATCTAAATTCTTTGTATCTCCCTCAATATTTGCTCTATCCAAAAAAGAGAAACAGTTTTATAATCTATGAACCCTCAGATATCTTTCTGTAAAGTATCATTAAAAACTGAGTGAGGGCCAAAAATGATGGTCCGTGAACCTCCTCCAAATTTTAAATATATATTTCATATCAGTACAAATGCACTGAAAAGTAGATCGTCCGTACAAAGCATTGAAAACTAGACTTATGATGCCGTCTGGGATTATCAGTCCACCAGCAGTGACACTGGCCTACCGGCCTAGAGGTTATAATAGATATAAAACATATATACCTTTTAATTTTGTGCACCAGATGCGCATTTTGACAACTTATGTCTCTTCAGTGATGCTCGTGGCCGAATGGTTGGAATTCTCATATTATATAAATATTTGATGAGCAAGTGTGAGTGCAAGTTGTCTATGTGACTGTGATTGTATCGTTGTGATTTGTGTTGTTTATACATGTTCTATATATATGTGAAAATTCCAATAAAAAAAAAACATATTTGATGAGCAGTATTAAAACCAAAATGATCGAAAAGGTGAGCCAAAGAATCAATCTGTGGACAGAGCAATGCATGAGGGAGATACTCCTTAGTTTTAGAGTGATTTACATAATTTCATGACAGAAAATTTTAAGTGTATATCTCATGTGAGTACAAAAGCAATTAAACCTAGACTTATGATGCCCTGGGGACTTATCACTCCACCTGCAGTGACACAGGCTTAGTGGCTATAATAAATATAGAACATATATACCTTTTAATTTTTGCACCAGATGCCACTTTCGATATAAGTGTATTGTTCACCGATATGAAAATAGGATTTGCGTGCACTGTAAACCTTGCATTTATGAATATATTTTAATGGTCCTGAACCATGTAATTGTGGGACATCAGTACACTGAAACTCGTACATTGTTTGTTATGGATGTGCATTTATGTTGCTGTACCTCATAAATTAGGGACATTTGTGTTCAATTAATTGTGATTATATGTGAACATTTATTGAAAGTATGCATGCCCTAAACATGTGCTTATGGATTTGAAGGTAATACTGTATTTTTCAGTTATATAAAAATGTGATTTATGCTCTCTGTAACTCGTGCATAGTGCTATGGATGGGCATTTATGGTACTGTACATCATACCCTATGGATATTTGTGTATTGAAACTTATGTGTCAGGTACTATGCATATTAGAGGTGTTGAACTATATACATTGTAAACATTAGTGCGCTGAAACTCATGCTATTTGTATTTGTATCAATATTTGCACTTGTAAGAATAATATCATCAAAGGTTTTTTTTTCTATTTCCTGATATTTTGATAGAAACTGAATTATGTGGATTTGACTTGGAATAATAAGAATACTCGTGATAGTATGTACTGATATGAGTTTGCACTATACATTCAAAGTGTTTTGAGATATCCAGTACAATATCATTATAAAGGATAACGAATATAAAGTGACATAATCATAAAGAAATGCCTATCAAATCCATTTAATTGCATTTGACTAGAAAATGAAAATATGTAGTGATGTGTTTATTCACTTTACATTGAATATTCATTTAAACAGTATATTGAGGTATTTAATTACAGTATAATCAAATATCATTATTGCAGAGTAAGTAAATGAACGCACTTCACAAGAAATTCAAAATGTATACTGGCATGAAAATGCACTATATAATGTATATTGAACGTTCATTTAAGAAAGTATACTGAGGTACCTCTATAATCGACAAAACTCATTATTGTAGAGTACAAGATAAAAAGTTGCATATCAATAACAGAGGCTGCATAGAATTGCACTCAAGGGACATAACTTGTCGAAATGCGCATATGGTGCACAAAATTAAAAGGTTTATATGTTCTATATTTATTTGAAAATCAAAATGTATATTGATATGGTGATGCACTAAATATTGAATGTTAGTGAAGATGTTTAGCAGAAAATATTATTACTGTAGTTCAAGTGATACCAAGTGGCATATATTGGAAGAAATCTTAACACTCATATATTTGCATATGAGAAGAAATCCAAAGGTAACATTGGATATGCACATACATTGGATCCTTAAATATTGCAATGCCTGAAGACTATTGGAATTTGGAATGTTAAATGGGCATGATTTAATCCAAAATGAGCAGATTATACAGTAAATTTGGATTGAGTATCCTTATGGGGCACGTGTATACCAAACTGAAGTTCATTAAGTACAGTAGCTGCAGTAATGATGGTGTAAATGTTATAGAAAAACGTGACAAAATGGTATGCCAGTAGTTTTTCAAAGCATGAAAAGATCAACATAAAGAAATTATGTACAGAAACATGACTATGGTTAGAAGGTTCCAGAAATTCATACAAGAATTTAACAAATTACAGCGTGTTAGATATTCAAGGAAAGCAATGACATGTTCAGAATCAAATTACCTTGCGTATTTGTCATTAATTTAGTTATTATATGTTGATTTTATTTTGGCTTAATTATGGCAAGTAATAATTTGGAATGCAGCAGGCATTTATAGAGTTTGTGAAGTACACGAAATTCAAATTGAATTATTTCACAGATTTTGTTTTTCTTGCACTAAAATATACATTGAACATGAGAATTTCTCTTCCAACTCCTGTAGCTCGCAGTTGAAATAATCAAGAAGGACACGGTTCAACCTGCAACAAGGACAGAAGCCACTTTACAGTTACGCAGTCTGACTTTGCCACCATCGATATTTTCATACGCGACCATTTGCTTGTCTTCAAGGTGATACCCCAAGCAGCAACATATGTAAATAAAGATAGCGGACGTCACCAATGCGTTTCAACAAATGGTTGTTTTTGTTTTAGTTCTGGCATTTCTACAAAATTTAAGTTAGATGGTCTTAAGTGTTAGAAAATTGATTTGGAGACGAAGATAGAGATTTTATTTGAATTTTTATTTATGCCCTCTTTTAACAAAGTTTTGGAACAAGATGCTACACCATGCCCGAATTGGTGTACTTTCATTACTAGGATTTTCAATTTTAGAGACAATTGCTTATGTTTTGTTCAAAATTTTCTTGTCAAAGCTGGTGTACGAACTAAAAGGATTGATTCTGCAGAAAACCAAGAGTAAATAGGGTATGTGAAATATAATTAGTCTTAAATTTCTTTCCTTTTCAAATGTAAAGATGATGGATAAATCCCAAACCATAAGTCTAAAAATCATGACACCAGAGGACATACAAAATCAGTGAAAATGAAAAACAAGTGGAAAATAACAAAATATGTCTACTTGTAGAGCGTATGTGAACCCCTGTGATGGAGTGAGATCAGGTGCCCGGGGAGAGTGAGCATCTCCTGCTTGCTAGTAACACCCATCACATATACCCAGTAGAACGAATCAAATCGTGTAAATTCCATATGTATTTACAGGTAGATAACCTTCTAATATTGAAGGTGTCAAATCTCTGTAAAATGATCGGAATCGGTCTCAGTCCAGAATATCATTTAAAAGTCTGGATAACGAGATATCGTATGGAGTAATAAGAGTCTCATAACGACCGTAGAACTTCCTCAGTGACGATGCTAGTCTAGCACATATATAACCCTGGTTGAACAACTTAACTAAAAGTCGTCTAGCCCTCAGAACAAAGTCATTGTAATTTGAACATGCTCTGGAATAAGGTATTAACTGGGATATGAGTACGCCGTATGCCGGAGATAATGGAATGTTGCTACTTATGAAAAGAAAGTTTGTGATAGCGAAATTGAAATCGTCACGTTTGTCATAGAGTGAGGTGTTCAATTGACCATTAATGTCGAAGACAACATAATATCTAAATACGAAGTAGAATTACTACTTTCTATGGTTTCTTTGACCTCCATTTGACTTGGATAGATGATGCTAAGGTAATCCGCGAATGAAGGATTATTAATTGAAAGCAAGTCATCTATATATCTGTAAGTGAAATTGAAGCCAAGAGCCAATTGTCTTTTTCTTTTTTTCCTTGCGAAAGCAAAGACTGGATGAATTCAGCTTCGTATGAGTAAAGGAATATGTCAGCCAGAAGCGGAGCACAGTTAGTGCCCATTGGAATGCCGACAATTTGTTGAAAAACCTTTCCTCGAAACCCCACAAAAATGTTATCGATAAGAAAGCTCAACATCTGAATGCCAGCTGTTTCATTGTATTTATTTTTGAAATCAGAAATTTTCCTAACAAAGTAAGTTTTATCATGGCCTATAACTATATATTTGAATTTGCGGCTTCCGTTTTACTAGTAAATGCATTTTGAATAATTTCCGCTAATCTGTTCTTTAATTTCTGATGAGGGATCGTTGTGTAAAGAGTCGAAAAGTCAAAAGATTTGATGGAGTGAATTTTAGTAAAACGTTTTGATTTTAGATGTTCTAACAACTCTTTTGAATTTTTAAGGATCCACATTTGATTAATTCTACTTCTGGAATATACTGTTTTGCAATATTATGAAGGCCCGATTTAATTTCTGATAATATTTTTTGTGAGTAGCATCGATACAGATTTTGTGGAACACTTCGAGAAACCAGCGATGAAGCGTTGTTTGTAAGGATTTTTGTGTATTTTTGGAAGGCAGTACAAATATGGAAGTTCTAAATGTAATGTTACGGTTAGAGTTATCTTTCTTAGGACAGTATTGACACCCTTAGTTAGAGTTATCTTTCGTTAGTTGTTCTGTTCCTGGAAACGATGCACACTTTCGCTGCATGGCAGCTCAGCGCATTTTGCTTACAACATGTTGATGTTCCTTTGCCTCCCCATAGAGTAAGTTTTTATTGCTATTTACTGTTTTCTTGGTACTGCATAAGTATGCATATACGAGTAATTTGACGGTAAATCAAATATATTTACAAATATATATAAATTTGTGTGTAGAAAGTTCTAGGTCATCTAGTCACGTATGTCCTACTGAGTTATTTTTAGAAATCAGCTGTTGCAAGCCAAACATTACCTTGTAATTAAAGTCAAGCGTCAGTCTTTGTCTATAAACATACACGTTTGGCTTTTAATTACTAAGTGTTATGATTATTGATAATTCTTTGATCAAGCAAAATCATACTTCATTGTACGTTCTTTTTCAGAACATTGACTGTAATTTGAAACGTGTACTTAGTATACTTTACTTTTTCTTTCAGCTTTTTACTACATGTTCATACACATATTTCCATGTCATATGATGAATAAAGCGTTTGTTCAACACATAAGGCTTGACACTAAATTTAATTTATTTTTATCAATACCAAACGTATTGAGGACAAATTTATGATTCTCAAGTACTTCCGAAACCGAAAAGTTCGTGAGAGTATAAGTAGGATTTCCTGGAGCTGAATTTAATCATAATTCTTTCACTAGGCTGTCAAAGTAATATTTCTTACAAGTAAACGTATATTAGACGCATTATCTGCTGGTATAATGATATAATGTTCTTGGAGGAAGGTTCTCAATTAAGTTCTTAATTACTGTCAATCTAATGAAATATGTTTCAGCCAAACAAAAATATGCATTTTTCTCGTATCGTGCTGAAAAAAACATTATGGGCAGTAGTTGTTTTTTTCTTTTTTTATTTTAGTTATAACTGAATCAAAGTTTGGTGGCAACAAGAATGCATTTGTACCAATCACAAGAAACAAGAACTTCTTTTACCCAAGGACTTTTCAAAAATACAGTTGAAGGCAAACATTCAATATTACTGCAATAATTTTGCACTAACAGTTCAATAAAATGTTTATGGTCATTGATAAAAATAAGCAGGGATAATTCTGCTCCTTTATGATGAAATGAACTTAGATCTTTGTACAAATTTTCAATGAGAAAATTTAATAAAATCTTGAATCTCTATGACAGAATTCTAAATATTTTGAGAGAATTTTTTAGCTTTGCAATTCAAAATTATCTTTGAATTAGTGTCGGTCGGGTTTCAGGAAACACGCACATCTTTTTCTTTTGGTCTTTCAGTTTTTCCTTTTCAAGTAAATTTACCTCAGCAGGCCACACATGTTTTGGAAATTATCATGAACATTTTCCTTTTTTTCAGAGCCTATTACCACATACATCACATTTAAAACATGAACGAAGATATACTAGGAGATTATCAAATACAAACAGAATGCCATCAAGTTTCTGGAATGCGAGATAATGTTACTGTTTCGAATAATAAACAGGTGTGCTATTATCAAATGCATTTGAAACATTTATTATAATATTATAGTTAATTACGATGCATGTATTATATATTTTGGGTGCTTTGTAGGAGAAAGAGCATAGATGGAATACCATTAAAGAAAGTGAAATTGATTGAATCTTTGCATCTCAGAATTCAAATCTATACCTTAACCACTAGGCTATCTCTTTGCATTCATATCAGTTTAGAAATTTAGTACACCCAGAAACTATGACGACCAATGTGCAGTACTTTTTCAAAATGAATAGTATAAATCTTTAATAAGCTGAAAAAGCCTATTATCAGTGGCAGAGTTGTAATAAGTAGTATCTTGGTTTGTACTAATGGATTCCAGACTTCACGAAAAGCGTGACGATCTGTGCGACTGCTCAGTATGTATTTATGCAACGAGTTGAGTTTTACATCATTCTTATCATAGCTTTTGTAAAGCGTTAGTTTAAATTATATGGTACTGGTGTTTTTGTGACTGTAATATTTTTCTCTAAATTACTTTTCATACTGTTTGTCATATGAGATTAAGTTTGAACATTTTGCTTCGTGAGGTTTAAGAATCTGCGCAGTTTTTGAAATGATGGGCTCACTTATGTGTGGGTAAACAAATGTATCTGGAAAATACCTGTATGCCCCTGCCAGCGTCTTCCAAAGTGTCTCATATAGTATGTATACAAACACTTCTGTATTTCTCATACCTCTTATGCACTCTAGATATTCCAGGAGTCCACAAATACCCGCAGTGCTGTGTAGTTCTGTCAGTGTTACAGTCACATTAAGTATATTTTAACAGACAGACTGTATGTAGAGAATACACAACATATTATTGTACATGGTGTAAATACATGTGACGCATGCACTTTACCTCCATGCAGATAATGAAGGACTACCTTTAAAATGACCCATATGGTAGAGTGTGAATCTTTTAAAGTTTTTAAGAGTTGCAAATTGGAGCCTTTAAGTTTAATCCCTTTGAATATAAGATCTTTTTGTAGCAATGAAAATGAAATTTTGATGATATATGTTTGGATAAATAAGGTTTCATTTAATTCATATTCATTAAATTTATTGTAGTGGAATATTGGTGAGTAATTTGAATTTATGTATTTTTGATTTACTTGCCATGATTTAAAATCAATTTTCAGCTTTATCCAGATGACAAATTATATGCAATAAAGGTAATTCCATACCCAATTTAATTAATTAACAGACCTTAAAGAAGCAATTCAATTCCTCCATACTTCAAAATGACGGAGTCGTCTTGTATTTCCTATAAATATACACCAACAGTTGCTTCCAAACTATAAACAAAATTTCAAATGTGTAGACGACCTGAAAGATTTCCATAACCATATAGAGTATTCATGTGCCTGTTCTGAGTTTAAATATAATCAATGTGGCCATGTTTTGACAGGAGATCTCCATATTGTTTACAATGAAAAACTTAGAGATCTTTTAAGTAAATGCCAAAAATACACAGACCCACATGGCGTCAAAATTTTGATAATATAATGCGTATATGGTGCACTAAATGAATAGGTGTATATGTTCCATATTTATATGAAGGCATGGGAAGAGTATGCCAGACGTAGGGCTAAGAGAGAGAAAGTTGAATGAAACACTCTTTCTGAATGGCTGAAGTCGATCAGAAGTCTGCTAAAGAAAAGAGTTCGAAGACTTTCTCATTTTTTCAAGAACAAATACAATTCTATATTTCGTGACATCCACTGTCGTTAGAGAACTTTCTCGACTTCACGAAATTTTCATTATTGTTCCTGCTGACAAGGCAGCTAACAATTACACATTCGTATGTAAGGCGTATTGTATTAAATGTCTTATAGAAGAGATTGGTCTTCATTCAACGCCTGGTAATCCAACTTATACAGTTACAAATCTGTCTCCTTCAGAGGTATTGTATAATCACAAGTCAGTTCTCAGTTTATTCGGTATTACTACCAATGAATCTGATCTCGAGCTACCATACCTTTTTTTTTTTTTTTTGGATTCCAAAGATGTATTTAACTCCATATGAGCATCGATTCATAGCTGGATCTTCCAAGTGTTCCACTAATCCTCTTTCCATGTTACTCAATGTGACTTCTGCCACATAACTGAGCCAGTAACTCCTGTTTTTTCTTTCACTAAATTCTAACAGAAATCAAACATGGCCTTCAAACATACTGCTCTACTGCTTACTCAGGAAGCGGAATCAATCAGATGTGGATCCTAAAGAATTCCAAGGAACTTCTAAAATATTTAAAATCTCCTGTTTACAATAATGTCACTAGCATCAAATTTTTTGACTTTTCGACTCTTTATACAACATTTCATCATCAAAAACTGAAGAACAGAATAACATCAATTATTCAAAACGGGGGGTTGGCAGGTATAAGTATCTCGTTTTCGGCCACAACGACACACTCTGATTCCAGCAGAAAGTATACAAAAAAAAGGATCATCGAAATGTTAAAATTTCTTATAGATAAAATTTTTGTGATATTTGGTGGGAAAGTGTTCCAACAGATTGTTGGCATTCCTATGGGTACTAATTGCGCGCCTCTTCTGGTTGACATATTTTTGTACTCTAACAAAGCAGAAATCATACAGTCGCTGCTCTCTAAAGGCAATAAAGAATTAGAATATCTCGGTTCATCTTTACATACAGATACATCGATTACGTTTTGTTGATAACAACCCTGTATTTAAGGATCACCTCAACACCATATATCCAAAGGAACTAGAAATAAAAGATACAGCAGAGAGCGCATCTTCTGCTTCATACATCGATATACCCCTATATATATATATATATATATATATATATATATATATATATATATATATATATATATATATATATATATATATATATATATATATATATATATATATATATATATATATATATATATATACATTTGTTCAAGTAGGTTTCCGACACCGAAATTGTTTGCCTTAAATGGGAAATTTTGACTTCGTTTTCTTCTCTCCTTCGTGTGTTCGTTCGTGTATTTTTATGTAATTACCTCTTCATCTTGAAAGGTTGCTGCATGACTTCTGCGACGGGTGTTGTATGCAACCAGGGGACGCTTACTCCTCCCGGGCAGTTGGTTTCACCTCGATTTTATTGGGGTTCGCATTTGTCTGAATATGACACTATTCACGATATTGTCCTTTTATGCCATGAACTATGAGATATGCTTTACCCTACAGTATTTCTTCGCTTTTTACTTTGGACATATGGATAAAGGATACTTTAAATTAGGGGAAAACACATTTTGATTTTCCTCCAGGTAATATTATCTCACTCTCAACTTTTAAATCTTAATATTCAACTTTCAAATAAAATACGAACATGACTAGTGATACATTAGCGATTTAGTAGTAAACAATATCACATTTCAAGACAAATTATAATATAATCAATTAAAAGAATGTTCATTTAGCAATACTGTAATGATATTTATAACAATGTTTATTGCAAATTGAATTCGTTGTACAGGTAAAAGCCATAGAGAACAACAATTTAAGAGCTTTGGCTACTCTGCCAGAAATTCAGAATGAAACAAGGATGTTGCTGTTGACTCTCCGCACAGGGATTAATACCAGTCTACATTTAAAGAGGAAGAATGTGGAGGACTTGCTGTCTTGGACAGATTTTTCCATGATATCTCAGAGGAGATAAGAAGACAGTCTGTGAATTATTTTCATTTGATGAGATTTCTATACAGCAAATTTGTTTTTAATTCCAATATCTGTGTTTCTTTCTAATATTCTATATATTTGAAAACTTTTATGAGCTATCCTAAATATATATGAAATTCTTAATAATATTTAGATCTTTTTAATTTATGATGCTTATAATCAAGACCAACTTTTTCTTTTGTCAGATTATGTAACATCAGAGATGTTTTAAATTAAATATGCTACTCCTCATATGAGGTTTAAATTATCATTCATCATGACCTCAAAGTTTTTATAGGTAAATTACTAACTTTGATGTTTGTATTCACCACAATGGACTTGTAACAATTACAATACAGGCAAATCAATAATATGCATGATCGCTATGCCGATATTGATAAGTGCAAGCCTTTATATGCAACACGGACCGTTTACACCCCTAACGCTGGTAGAAGGTTGACTGCGAATGGCCACCATATATTAATTTACAGATTCAAAGATAGCTCAGGCAAAACCCAGGAAAGTTATCAGGATGACAGAGAATATGGAGCTGGACTACGACTCCTAGCATATATAAATGAAAATAATATAATGAATATGGCTGTAGTTGTGTCTAGATGGTTTGATGGTATTCATTTAGGATACAATCGTTTTCGTGTGATGGCAGACATATTTCGTTAGGTTATTTATGAAATTCAGCATCCCGACGTATAAATGATTGTACTCCGGAATGTCTCTAAACAGTTTCTTTCTCGCGAATAGAGTAAACGTAATTACATCCTGTCATGACAGATTTGAGATGTGCAGATGTGCGGAAAACAACATATCGGTAACATTACATAACATTTACTTACTGAATTTATATGTGTGTTTTATTTTCTTATTCTTTCTTATTTTATCTCTTCCTTTTCCCAAGCCGGCGTGGCCTAGTGGTGGTATGCATGGCACGTTAAAGATCCCTCACTGCTTCGGGTGGATCCATTGCAAAGGTCAAAATTTGTGTGCCCCGCATCAGGCAGATGCCGTCACCATAACGTGAAATTTTCGTGGTGTGACGTTAAACA
This sequence comes from Pteria penguin, assembly GCA_035048485.1. NCBI lineage: Eukaryota > Metazoa > Mollusca > Bivalvia > Pterioida > Pteriidae > Pteria > Pteria penguin. Next base: position 8,020,001 of record CM068589.1, on the reverse strand, counting down.
AAAATCAATCAATTAAACAATCTTCCTTTTCCCCTTCTCTACCAATACCATGCATTAAGTATGCCGATAACACGTTCATATATATTGATTCGTGTGAATAAGAAGTTTTCTCTATCAATGTCATATTTGTATATATACTCGTATAAATTGGAAGATTTACATGTGTACATCTGGTTTTATTTTATGATTAAGTACAACAGGGTCTGTATTTTACCCCAAAAATTTGACAATGGATGATATAAGAAGATTTTCTTTCAACTGCCAAGGACTAGGTAATTTTGAAAAAGGAAAGATAATTTTGATTATTATAGGAAACTAAAGTTTGACATAATATGTATACAGGATATACACTTCACTAAAGAATGATATTCGAAACCAATGGGGATATGAGTGCTATTTTATCTCCTATGCCTCAAATACCAGAGGTGTGGTAATTCTTATGAATAACTCATTTGAATACAAAGTATTAAAGCAAACAAATAATCAATATGGCAGGTTTTTAGCACTTAACATGTATATGGAAAATAGAAATATTAATTTGATTACCATATATGGTCCAAATAATGATAACCCGGGCTTTTTTAATGATATTACGAGTTTCATAGATAATTCTGGGTGTGATAACACAATTTGAGTCGGTGACTTTAACGTTGTTCTGGATCCATTGATGGATTATTATAATTACTTGCATGCTAATAATCCTAGAAATAGAGAATGTCTGCTTGAAATGATAGATAATTACAGTTTTGTTGATATCTTTAGAGAGTATTATGCTGACAGAAAGCAATACACATGGCGTAAAAGTAACCCCCTTAAACAATCTAGACTAGATTTTTTCTTGGTCACAAAGTCACTTTTACCTTCGATAAAGAATACCTCAATTTTAACGAGCTATAGATCTGATCACGTCCCACTAACACTGACACTGAAACTTATTGAATTTACCCATGGCAAAGGGTTGTGGAAATTTAATAATAGCCTTCTTTATGATAAGGAATATAAAGAAATAATACATAAGTGTATCAATGATATAAAATGTTTTTACTCATTACCCGTTTATAATCATGATGAAATTGACACGAACCCTAATAGTAAAATACAATTTTTTTGAATGATATTACTAATGGAAATCCGAGCAAAAACAGATTCTAATTATAAGAAGAAATTTGCAAATCTTGAAGAAGAAGGACTAAATAATAAAATTATAAGGGTAGAACAAAGTATAGAAACGCATGAAAATGAAATAAAAAAAAGAAGAATTAGACGATAAAAGAAACAGAAAATTAAAAGGAAATATCATAAGATCAAGAGTTAAATGGATTGAAAAAGGTGAAAAACCAACCAATTATTTTTGTCATTTAGAATCTCGACATTACTCATCTAAAATAATTCCAAAGCTTCTTGACGGAGAAAAACTTTATTTCCAATCAAAAAGAAATTTTATCAGAGGTAAGAGACTTCTATAAAAAAAATTATATCAGAAAAATAGCAATATTGATGATTGTGGTGAAAGTGGAGTATGCATCGTCTGCAAGTTTACCGAATTGCCTCTGTTTTGTTTACATATTGCTAAATGCATTGCAGAACCTATATTGTACATGATATTGCTTACCATGTGTGACTACTAGTCTTAATTGTTTACATTTACGTGGTTTTATAGTGCCAAATGCCATTTTTCTTGTATGCACAGTGCTATCAATTTTGCCGGGAGATTCTGCGTTCTGACAGTTGGCCATTGTTGACAAAAGAATAATCTCAAAACAGAAGTAAAATATTCATTTGAGCACTTTCTAAATTTAATGTGATATGTTTAACATATTCTGTAGAATCTATGCTAATGTATGTTGTCGATGATTAATGTCTCATTAGTTTTCGTAACCTGTGTATTAATTTTTGTCACAGTTTTTACGAGATTATTTTTGGCTAGGTCGCCGGTATAAATAGCGGCGTGGCGTTTGAATCGGGGATTCCGTTAATTCTGTCGATTGCGTAAGCTACACAGTGGGTCGTCCAATCGCCACAAGGTAAATATCCACGTCATTTATGTTTATTTAGAGTAGGGAATACCTTTGGTAAAGTACATTTAGAGTATTAATAGAAGCAAATTACAAGGAGATAATTTTCTCTTGTTGTAGGCGTCGGAGGCAGATTGTCTCGGCATTTTGACTTTGTCATAGTTCGGAATTAAATATTACAAGTTTAAGTTTGCATTAATTATAGGAATATTGTAGTAGCGAAATGCTTCTACAGTAAGATTTTACGGAAAGCGTAATGCTTTTGTAGGTTTCAGCGAGGAGCGAAATGCTTCAGTAGGAATAACTGTAATTTTAATAAAGACATTGTTTATAGAGAGCTCTAGTTTCGTTTATATATAAATATATACATAGTTATAATAAATATCTAGTAGAGAATTTCCCCATCCCTTACAAATTCTGTGGCTGGACGAGTGTTATACAGACGGATGGTGCCTGGAATCTGGCTTCATATTTATGTAAATTATTGAATGTTGTTGTAAATTGTGTATTTAATTATTTAATGCCAACTAGTAAATTGTGCTAATTTCTGATAGAATAAGATAATAAATATTTGAACAATTTAGCAAAGTCTTACTCTGATTTTATCAGTGGATTAATTGGCCTCAGGAAAGTTCGTTCACGACAATGATGATATTGATATAAAGCAAAATATGGCTGGTATACATTTCAATAAATTCTCTGAATTTGATAGAAATCGACTTGAAGGAGTATTTACTTTTGATACATTAAAGGTCAACTGAAACACTTTTTAATTTGCCAAAATATGTGTTTTGATAAAAGTACACATTACCATAACACTAATTTTGGGGAATTTATATTTTTGGGATCGATATACAGGTTTAATTAACCTGCAAATTTCGCCAGGTAGCGCTCTTACGCAGGGTCGAGCACGAGTTATCGGTCCTACAGCGAACTTGAATTTCAATGGCGTCGATTAGCTATGCAAGCGACTCTGATGAAAGCATCCCAGAAATAGACCTAACGATAGACCTGGAGATAGAACCGTATCAATATGAGCCAAGAAGAGATACAGCACTAAACCAAGATGTCGATGAAAGCTCTGAAGAATCTACAGAATCCAGCAACGACGAAGACGAGGACCCCCTTCCGACAAACCTAAACTGGTAACTTTCGACTTCTCTTTTTTTCTTTTTCCCCTCGGCCTCAATCATTGTATTGAAAATGGGTATAATTATTATTAATGTAATATAATTTTCAATGTAACCCACAGCAATTTTCAAGTGATATGTAAATATAGGTAAATTTATAACGAAGCCTACATGATAGGGTCCGCCTACATACAACATGTCATGAATTAGAATAATTTCTTCAATCAGTTTATTATGGTCTACGCTACAATGTGCACAACAAAGTCGGTCACCCGGTCACCTGTGTATAAAGGTCTACTATAGTAATATCCTTTATCAAAGCTAAAGTATTTATTTATTTTGTTTTACATTGTAGACCAAGCTTCTTATATCATACACCTGTGATATGATGATTCCTATAATATGAACATTGTAATATTACACAATCTTATTAAAGTCTTTTCATATCGCTACGATACTCTCTGCTAGAAAAGGAGAGTATCATTTTCTAGCGGAGAGTATCGAAGCCACATGAAAAGATCTTATTTTAATAAGGTGGAATATGGCATTGATTGACAAGAGTATTAGCATTGAATAATCAGCAAAAAAAAAACACCCTGTAATATGCTCCTCTTTAGCTGTATGTGTACATGTACAGTAATTCACTCATGATTCACTTTGACTTATACTTTAATTATGAATCAGTAATATTATTCAATTCTGACATTAGTGCAAACTTGCATTGTTTCTGTTTCATCATTGACTTCAAACTTGTGAATTCTATTTTGCATTTGTAGGTGTACATGTGGAAACTGTGCCCTGATGACAACAGCATTAGAGTGTCGATGCTGTACTTCATTTAGCCCCATTTACGAGCGGTCCCAGTCCCAGCACCTGACCTGCATTACAGACAATCCTGGATTTGAAGGGAATTATCTCAATAGATGGGTCTTGGAAACATCCTACTATGAATACATCCAAGACAACGGTCTACTTGATGAAGACCAGTTAGTGCACGAGTTAGTATACATATAATATTTATTCACATACTCATTTTGTATTTGGATCAGCATGATTTGCTTGATTGCTTTACAGAGGTTATATGCAAGGTAAACTTTTTTCTAATCTACAAGTATAAATTGCAGACAAGTACTGTATTGTATAGTCTTGGGCATAATTATTCAAAATTTCTAGATTAATACAAAAAAAGAATGATAGATTATCATCCCTGCCCACCACAACTTTTTTTTATTAAATTACATTTTGTAAATTATTCATTCAACCGTAAATGAATGGTTGAATACATGAAGTATGACACTCATTTATGAGTACACTTTGTAATGGAAGAAGAAGAAATATCCTGCCTTCTCTGTTCCATTATAGATATACAAGATTTTGATAATATTTGTCGCATGTGTGATTTTGTGTTATTGTTATTGACAGGGAGTCAAGTAAAGCTATGAAAACTTAGCAATGTTGTTATTTAGCGTTTGCCAGGTCAATTTGGTCATATTCAATGTCCAGTTCCACTTTAGGGACAAATAGAAAATAAAATTTGCCCCCACCCTTCCCTTAATATTTTTTAAATGTTATACGAAAATCTAGCAGGGTTTTTTTTTTATTATGGCCTTAGGATTATATACTTCTCAAATAAACAGAAAGCTAAAAATTTTAGAATGCAAAGATTGACATAACATACAGCACAAAGTGTTACACGAGATGTTTAACATGTAGGATAGTGAGGGACAGACCAATATACTGATCTTCAAACTTTTTTATTACATATGATTTATGCTACCATTTTTTAATTATTATTATAGGGTTTACAGATATCTTGCCTACAGACGATTTGCAAGGTGGATGTGGCAACGCCTTGGAAAGAGGAACATAAAGGTTCTCCCTTCTTGTGTTGTCCACAGGATTCGGGATGCATTCCCTTCTCAGGACTATTGTGGATTCAAGTATCCTGAATAAATTCACAAGAACAATTTTTTTCTGTACAAACATTTTATCATTCTCACATTGATTTTCACAAATTTTAATCATTGACATTTATTGTATCAAACTATCATAAAACTGTACATCAAACAGATTAACATAATAATTATAATGATAATAATAACAAATCTGCATATTGTATATATCATTGATAATAAAATATATAACAAGAAGTGCACTGTACAGTTATGATGAAAGAAATGAAATTGAAATATTTCTTTTTGAATAAAAAAGTTAAATGCACGAGCATGTCTTTTATCTTATTTACAAGTCTGTTGAAATCGACTTCTGTGGTTTTCAATCAGTTTTTCTTTGTTTTCACTATATGAATGGGCAATTGGCCTTTGTACGTCTTTAGTGGCAATGTGCTGTTCATTCCTAGCCTGTCTGTAGCTTGCACAGGAATTACGTTGCACTAGCACTTCCTCCATCAGTTCTGTCACATAGTCTGTAAAGGTAAAAGTGGTTGATGAAAAATAATTCAGACTAGGCAACAAACAATCTGCATTGTGATTACATTTAGAAAGGAAATTTGGCACAACACAAATTGCAAAACGTATGTCTTAAACCACAAAGAAGTGTAAATGTAGCTGGAATACAATGTACTTCACTGCTTATTGCAAGGAATGAAATGGCACTATATAGCTATTAATGGAGATAATCACATCACATTCATAGTGAAAATACAAGCAATAAAATAGTGTGTAAGGAAAATGTTCTCTACAAAGGGGAATGAGGTGAAGTTGGAATTCCTTAGTTGGATTTTGGAATTTTTTTTATCCACCACATTGGTTACTATTTTATTTCTCCCCTTGAAGAAGATCAAAGTTATTATGAGACATCATTTTCACAAGTCTCAAACATGACAAATATGAGTGTAACATTTAACTGTACCATCTCTCGGTATTCTTCTAAAGATATGACCCATGAAAAAGTTGTTATAAACTGTCAGAGGGGTGGAAACCCTTCTTACAAATTACTGGATTTGCTCATACATGTATAATACATAATAGCAAGTGACTTTATCGAAATACTTACTGAATGTTTGTTTCACTTTCACTTCTTTGGGGACGCCACTGCCACAACGAGCTTTTGGGTAGGAAACTGCAAAAATTCCCTCTCCTTTCCGGTTCACAGCCTGTTTCCTTACCCTATTTTCATTGAAATGAAGCGCTGCTATATACAACCTGCAACAAACAATTATTCAGATTCAGTACAAATCATCTGTAAAACATTTTTTTTAATAATTTTCGTCATACACATATGCAAAACAACAGTTTGATTACCAAGCGATATGAATTCACTACCAGTAGCGGTAACTCTAGGGGTCCATATCTGCTGTCTGAATGCATATATACAGATATTAAACAAAATGATTACTTCATATCTTCTAAGTGCTTGTGATGTAGGACAATGAGATTAAATATAAGACCCTGGTAGAAACTCGTATACACCTTCATATCAAACACATCACAATTTCAATCAGAAATTGTGTCGTGAAATAGATTTTATAGTACATGTAATGAATCTCTGACCAATTAAATAGAAGCATAGTGATTTCCTGGGAAAACAGTAACATAAAATGTGTATAAAAATTACATTTACCTTGCTCGCATCTATATGTGGAAGAAGTGAAGAAACTTCGGAGCGAAGTGACACACCACCTTGTGGAAAGCCTCCAGTGAAGATGTCTGCTCTGTAGGGGAAAGCTTCTCAATATCCTTCACCAAAAGTCGCCCTTTTATCACCTTTTCCAGCTCCATATAAGGAAGACTGCCTAAAATGCAACTTATACCATTATAATCATTTGTCAACTCATATGCTCACATATCATTTTAATTTTTTATTGATAACCATGAGTTACAATATTCAGCCCATCACATTATATGCCAAAATAAGATGTTTGAGTAAAAGCTGATGCTTGCATAAGTTCACAGTAGGCATGTCATGTAAAAGATCCCTGACTGCTTTGGGTGGGTCCATTGCAAAGGCATAAATTTCTATGCAATGCATCAGACACATGCCATCACCATGTACATGAAATAATCAATCAACTAATCTAATGTACTGTATGTAGTCAGATGACCATGTTCAAAATCATGGTTATTCTACATCGATTAGTTTGAAAGTATATGTAAATGAGTAATACATTTTGATTTAGATTATTAATATTGTGTGTACATTCACCTTTCTTGAACCATGCACGGTCATCCAGTGGTCCATGCTGACATCTGGTAAACAAACTGCCATGGTCCTCATGTACATCTGCAATGTGGTTTAGCACAGACAGCCACTTTTCAAGCACTAGCTTCCCAACACCCTGACTACTTGCAGCACACCAATACAGATCTGGCCCATTCTCCAACTAGCTTACATTTCTTTCTCTTTCCAATGGCATCCAGTTTCTTATAAATGCCTGTAAATTAATTGTACAGGATTACCAGTACTCATACTGTAAGTGAATTACAAAGATTTGAATGTGAACATGGCATACATCAACTGCTTCCACTAAAAGGAGATCTCAATTTGGACTTTCTATATATGATTCCCATACATGATTCTCTCATCTTAAACGTCTAAAATACACAATATGTGATCTCTAACGTGAAAAATCTGTAGATAATCTGATATTCAGTTATTTATATCATTTCTATATCTACATATATGTTATTTGCTTAGCAGTTTTGACCTACACATATTGACATAATGATCCATTTCTTACTGCAATTGTTGAATGTATATATTGTACATATTTCAAATATACAACTGTTTAGCCTTGGGTAAAACTAGTGTGTTTACATGAACTCATTTCTGTCATGCATTACTCATCATCATGAACTAGTTATAGACTAACAGATAGAAATCAAATAATATGACCTTCAGGTTCAAATACCAGTATGCATTGCAGGCAGTACAACCTAGTGATGACATATCTGATCTAATGTTAAGCACTTCTTAAAGAACAAGTGATATACCTACCTTTTGCCACATGCCACACATCAAACCAGTGATTGATTTCTTCCCTTTCATTCCTGATGTACGCTTTCACCTGAGAATGACGATCTGTCACCAAATTTGATATGGATATTCCTTCCCCATCCAGCTTTTGAAGACATCGCTTGAGACCTTCCAGTTCCATCCAGTATGAGCTCTTGACTTCATTACTCTACAATTTAAAAACGTGATTTAGTGCAAATGTTACATGTTGTAAATCTGATTGAATATTGTGTAATGTTACTCCATGATTATGGCACATACATGTACATGTATTTGGTGACGGCATCTGCCTGATGCATTGCATAGAAATTTATACTTTTGCAACGGACCAATCCGATGATCTACAGATCTTTTACGTGCCACTCCCATATACTACTAATATGATGATAATAGATAAGCTGTCAATAGCTTCCTTACTATTAGAATGTACATGCAAAATAGATATACTTAGCTACTCAATGTTTATAGCTATTGATATGATTATAAGAAATACTTCCTATATTGTACATATTGAAACCAATACCTGTATCAGCTGGATGTCAAGGATCTGGTTGGTCTCAAGATCCATTAGACTATAAGAGCCATTCTTTGCAGTGTGTCCAGGTGAACAGCATCTGGCATCGCCACCAACATGCAAATCTCTACCTTCTTCTTTGATTCTTGCTAGTAGGGCGTTCTGCTGAGATTTCCACATTCTCTCCACAGCTGGCACTAAGTATAATTGCTGAATGTTGTGGAAAGTTCTCTCACTAAAGCAAGTTATGTTGGCATGATGAAAAAGATTGAGGGACTGCATGAAACTGGCTCCAAAAAATAAAATAGCCCCACTAACTACTAAATTTCCCAATGGAAGAGTTCCAGACATTGGCTGTGATCCCCACTGAAAAAATTCTCCACAAGAACAATGTCTCGACACTGACAAATATGTCCCTACTGTCCTTTTTTCAATGGTGCACAATCGACCACAGACATTACAATATGACAACAAATTGTCAAGGCACTTCTCAAACACTATAAATTTTCTGTCAGTGTGGTCACTATCTTGAGGCTCGAGGTGGTCATGGATATTAAAATCTTCTGTTGGTGTTATGTTGTCATATGGGGCCCACTCAGATGGCACACTATGGCTTGCTTCTGTCTCATCACTGACAGCACTTGTGAAGCTGGTGTCCAAATTTTGGCTGCAGCAGCACGGAACATCTTTGTTCTCCTTTGTCTGTGTTGCTACTGTTGTTGTTGAAGGTTCACTTTCTGCACTTGCTGGAAGTCTAAGACATGCCTGTACTCCTGCATGCCTTCTTCTCTGAAAAACAAAATGAATTAATAAAAATTACTTTATAACTTTGAATACATTGCAAAAGCTATTCAAAAGAATATTGTTTATTTGCAGATTTTAATCGGCATCTATATGTGCACATGTATGTAAACTAGTATACATTAACATTTCTAACAGCGTCACATGACCTATATATTGTAAAAACCAATATATGTAATTATATCTAATGTACTTGAATTTTTTTTAAGACTATCAAGCATACATGTGAAAGTTTTTACACCCTTGCAAGTTGCATACCACCTGATGGAAATCTTTGGGAAAAGAATTTATCCAATTTTCACTGTCATAATCATAAAGCTTGATTCAGGAAATACATGTAAACATGCCCCTGGCAATTGCATTGATTTTTATCCATCACTAGTATCCCAAGAAAACATAAAACTATAGGTTATTCTGATATGGAGAAGAGTGGCAAAAATGCTAGGCTATAGTTACTTTAGTATGTAAAACTTACAACTAAACTGTATGTTGTTTGGGTCCCAATTTCAAATGTGGATTCCTCTGGTGATTCATATGGAAGCGTAGCATTTAAGTCCACGTCTTCAGAGGTTTGTTCAATTTGATTTTCATCTGCAAGTTCAGGAAGTGGCTCTGTCACATTTGGTGTGTGGCTTGGCATATGCATTATGTAAACATTCTCCTTCTCTTGCAGCACCTCCAATCTCTGTAAATTACAATGTACAGATGTTCAATGTGCTGTCTTCAAAATATATGTCATTATTCAGAAAAAAGCTGAACAGTGAGTCTATATGCTTTAACAACATGTATATTTCATACTGGTATAGGAAAAATTGTATACAAAAAAATTGAAAATACTACTACTGGTACTCTACAATAATTTGTGAAATACATGTACATATTGAGTACTATGAATGAAATAAATGTACGTGTAAGTAGGCACTGTATACTGGTACATGTACTTCTTACTATGGTTATGCAGGTAATGTATGTGAATTTGATTGCATTTTAAATTTCAGACAACAGAATCATATTCATAGTGCCTCTGTATCCTACATGTAGTTCAATTTCATTACAATACATTCTTCGATGAACTCTGTTCTTTGTACCACCAATGCTACACATGCTAATCAGTTTGGAAGTCTACACTTTTTCGTGTATACTGGTACACAATGACAATGGATTTGGTTCGTACATGTACATGTATCATTTCATACACAATTATGCACATAACTCTGGCTACAAGTTCTCAGCTCGATGAAGTGACAGAAAATTGGTACACAAATTGTGTGTTATGCTAACTCATAACCATCCTTACCAAAAAGTTAGTTATCATGATTGTAAAATCTACGAATTTATAAACATAGGTCTACAAATGTGTATATATACACACATACATATCCAAATATATCATCATATCATTAGTGTTATTTAAACTATAGTGCTTTGTATATAGTTTCTATTTACTATTTTCATATTTCTATTTATCATTTGATGTAGTTGTTTATTGTTTTGTCCTGAGGAAGGGCCAGGGGCAGATCGCCTTGAAAATTTATTCAATTATCTATAGAGATGTTTGTCGCTGTCTTGTGCTTATATATATATATATATATATATATATATATATATATATATATATATATATATATATATATATATATATATATATATATATACATATGTACACACACAAACACACATGTATATATACATGTATAGATAAAAATCCAGATGATGAGTTCATTTCCAATCATATACACAGGAATATCACAAAATTATCAAGGAAGAATACATCACTCTATATACAATAAATGCTTCAAAAGTCACATTAAATTTTCTTACTCTCTTTGCCCGGATGACATCTCTTTTCTCCTCTACCTTCCCCGACTTCCTCAACTTCGCTGGTCCGAACACCAAGGCAGGACTTTCGTTTTTTCTCTTCAGGATCTTGACATTTAAGGGGGTATAGTCAAATATTGTTGGTATTGAGTTTTTCTTTAATGTGATCCTAGAAAACCCTAAAGAACGGGCCTTTTCTGGTGCCATAGGCAAGAAACAATCCGGTGTAAAATGACGCTCACATAACTTCGAATGTTTGGAAGGCCAACACTTCGCATCCGTTTTCAGTTTTTTCACCCATATTTTGCACAAATGGTAGTCACTTGGGAAGAAAAACAAACTCAAACCCTCTCCATACTTCGTATCACAGTTTGGAGCAGCACACAGTACCATTATCACTAGAATTTTCAGCATCAAATTTACTATCGCGCTATATCGAAGTTAAGAATCCAAGATGGCAGCTTCGCTATAGGACCGATAACTCGTGCGTGCAAATTTTATTTTTCCTAGGTGCGCTATTTTTACCTGGCGATAATATCGGAACGCGGTAACTTATAAGTAAGCAGCTTTTGAAATGTATATAAGGGATGATTATATATTGATTTCTGTAAAAAAATCGAAAATTTAAAATTTTGTTTCTGTTGACCTTTAAATCTCCTCTGCTTGATTACACAATGAACGTTTGAAATGTATCTTAAATTATTCTGCTTTTTAAATATTTTTAAAACTAGAACGCATTTTTTTAATATAAAAATTGAAAATATAGTGCGCACCAGTAGCACGGACGTATATAATGTTTTAGATATATACGTCCCTGTCTGGACGTATAACTACGTTTATACGTTCTTTATACCCGTATATCTACTTGTCGTAAAAGTGTATCAATGAATGAAATCGGTAAAGACAAGCTGATTGGTCATTGTACCGATACGTGTATAAGTGTGATTTAAAAGAGAAAACTGAAGACATCTGACAAATCTGTATGACAAAAGTCACCAAGGACATGCACACAAAAAATGATTCATTATTCCGAGAGTGTGCCCAGTTTCTTTGTAATACCTATTTCCGACTCTTTGATTAAAGAAGGTAACGATCCGAAATGAAGAGTGCAATTACTACTTGTATAAGTCCGTTTGAAGCCGAAGTCGGCTTTTCCAAATGATCGAGACCGCTGTCACACAAGGTAAATAAACCTTGTTTTATCGCTGATAAAGATGTCCTTAAGCATAAATAAGAAGTATTTACATTTCTTTACATTTATACTATTCATAACAATTAAGTTTATGTTGTTATTTATTGAAATAAGACGAATATTCGTCTTGACATTCCAAGTCGGCCGTCGAAGTCCGCGTACTAGTTTTAGTGAGTTTGTAACAGATCAGTGCCTCAAATGATAAATTTAGGACTTAAGTTGTGAATATCTGGCATTGATAAGAATAAACATGTCCATTACAATGTCTGTAGAAAGTTTCGCAAAGAAATATTTGGAACTTTTAGAGAAATCACTATTTTTCATTTTCAAGTCGGACTTTCTGAAGTGCGCGTCGGCGTCCGCGTACTAGTTTTAGTGAGCGCCATAGAAAAGTTGCTAATCAATTAAGTTAGTAGATGGTTTTCAATTTGTAATGAGGATATGAAAGGGTTTACTACAGTCACATGCAGAGATTAATACAATTGTGTATCTTAGATATTTAAAATGCAGCTAAAACGGATACAATTGTACATATTTTCGTTTGTAATTTTATTTGTATCCATATAAACAACTACAGTGTTTCATGATATATGCATGTGTTATGTTTTATAAAACATTGTTATTTAATCTGTGCTGTTAAACGTTGATGATATGTTAAATGTTGATGATATAAATTACATCCAAGATAAAAAATTTTAGAGAGACTTTGAACATCTTACTTTTTTTCATAAAAAATACCCATTTGTTTGATAATTCATAAACATAAACAATTTTATTTCTGTAACATTTACATTGCAAATTATTATTAAAGATGTCGGATCCATTTAGCAACCAAGGATTTTTTAATAAGTGGGGTGTACAATATGTATATAAATGGCAATCAAGGAAAATCTCAAAATGACTTAGCTTTGTGTGGTGATAACATTTATACAGTCAACCTCCCCCTCTTCCATTGGAGATTCCAGACACTTGCAGACTGCCATATAAGGACATAGCTATACAGAAGTCCAATATACTCTTTGCTAATTATAACTTATTTCAACACTTTATCATTCACAGGGATGGGGCTAACTAAAATTCCTATTTAAAGATGTATACATGTGTATATGTGTGTGCGAAGGGGTTATACTTTTGAGGAAAAATATGATTCTGTATCATTTTCATTTAAAATACATTTAAATAAATGGGTATTAATTCAATAAATATTTAGTAATACATATTTAGGTGTTCAAAATGAGCAAAGTGATGGTTTTGAGAGAAAAAAAAAAAAAAAAAAATATATATATATATATATATATATATATATATATATATATATATATATATATATATATATATATATATATATATATATATATATATATATATATATATATATATATATATATATATATATATATATATATATATATATATAGATATATATATATATATATATATATGGATTTGAGTCAAGTATAAAAATATGAATAGTTATGCATTTCACCATGTCCAGTATTTATGGGTATGGTTTCACACTTTGCTCAATGTATAAGAATGGGAAAGGTGCTAACGACTACAGCATGTTAGTACCAGATATCGTAGCAAACACAACATCCCACCCCCTGCAATATTATTATATACATATCCGGTTCCTGTACTTAAATAATGAGTTGGTTGCATCATAGACATATAGAGTTTGCCCATGTGATGTCACACTACTAGCATTAGCGGCCATGTTGGAGTACAACTCTCGGACTTTTTCCATCTCTACCATGTAAACTTCATTAAATTTCTGAGAAAATAACTATTTATCAGGGAAGATTTCGTGACTTCATTCTTAATTAATCAGTAAATATAATCAATCAGTTGAACATTTTCTGTAAAACATTTAGATATACAGTGCAATTATTTCATACAATTAAGTTAAATAAAGCAGTTCTATATGAGCATTGATGGATAAAGTCCGAGAGTTGTACTCCAATGAGGGAGATAACTCTAGCTAATTTGAGGAAAACAAGGTTGTATGGGAACACTCTCTATACATTTATATATGTCTCTGGTTGCATTTATCATGTATTAATTTGTACGGGGATACCGAAACACGGTAAACGGTACGAGTTAAGTGACAGCGGTCTCGATCATTTGGAAAAGCCGACTTCGGCTTCAAACGGACGCGTACGGCGGACTCGAGAACTCCACGAACTTACTATATCGCCTAAACTAGTACGCGAACTTCTGTATTCGACTTTGAATTTCTAAGATGTAAATGAAGAAAATTCCTACCTTATTACTTTAGTTAGTGTGTAGGTTTAGATAAAGCCTAAGGTGTAACATTGTTTTAAAAATGGTCATAATGCCTCAATTAATTTTAATTACAGCTTGATTTTATTATGTTAATAATGTTAACGATTCCGTTTGAAAAGCGAAGTCGGACTTGTTGTGTTGGACTGCCTCTATCACAATATAAGATATGTTTTAACATTTAACTAGATATGGCAATTAATTATCATTAAAATATTTAAATTTCTTGTTATGATATGGAAATAAATAGAAAATATCTTTATATAGACACAGAAGTCCGCGTGCTAGTTTTGGTTCTCGAGTCCGCCGTACGCGTCCGTTTGAAACCGAAGTCGGCTTTTCCAAATGATCGAGACCGCTGTCACACAAGGTAAACAAACCTTGTTTTATCGCTGATAAAGATGTCCTTAAGCATAAATAAGAAGTATTTACATTTCTTTACATTTACACTATTCATAACAATTAAGTTTATGTTGTTATTTATTGAAATAAGACGAATATTCGTCTTGACAACCCAAAGTCGGCCGTCGAAGTCCGCGTACTAGTTTTAGTGAGTTTGTAACAGATCAGTGCCTCAAATGATAAATTTAGGACTCAAGTTGTGAATATCTGGCATTGATAAGAATAAACATGTCCATTACAATGTCTGTAGAAAGTTTCACAAAGAAATATTTGGAACTTTTAGAGAAATCACTATTTTTCATTTTCAAGTCGGACTTTCTGAAGTGCGCGTCGGCGTCCGCGTACTAGTTTAGGTGAGCGTCAATTAAACTCACAACTGTCATTAGCCCGATCATTCTCTGATCAATGTGATCATACGAGGGCACTTAAAAAGCATGACTCTTGAACATCATCGTGTGTAATGACTCTGAAAACTCTCATATTAAGAACAGTACGACAAAAAAAAAAAGAAATGGAGATGCGGGGAAGGAAGACAAAAAGGAACTTAAACTGGTACAACTCAGTCAAATGAACTCCACTAGCTGGGGGGTGGGACTAAAGGTCGAACCTAACGAACATGTCGAACCTAGCCGAACCTAAGCTTTATTTAAGCTATTTTTAATTGATTTTTATGTTTATTAATGTAATGAGGTCATAACTAATCATTTCTACACCCAAAAATAAAAAAATATTCCATATTAATTGAAATATAGCTTTATCACTTGTCGAACCTAACGATCGAACGTGTCAAGTCGAACTGGGTAACGTGTCGAACCTAAGCTTTATTTAAGCTATTTTTGAATACATTTAATTTATTTTAATGTTACTTTATGTAATAAAGGCATATCTAACCAATTCTACACCCCAAAATAAAATGTATAAAATATTAAGTGAAGTATACCTTTAACAATTGTCGAACATAGAGTACATGTTGGTCGGCGCCATCTTGGAATCAAGAAAAGTGTTGACGGTTATTTTCCAAACATTACGTATTTTATATACTTAAAATTTGGTTCATATCGTTAATTTAAAAATTATTGGAAAAAAGCAAGTTTGGATATTTGTTTGCAAAAATCAGTTATGAAATCGAGATAGATCTTTTGTAAATTCATTCATATGGTGCGAGATTTGAATCAGTTTTGTTTGACAACCCAGGCCTACTAATCAAAAAGCGAAAATTTATAATAATAATGATGAATAATGATTGCGGCAGAACACATAAAATTTGCCTTGCTACCTCATTATTCCCCGAGTAATTTTTGTGACATACCGGTGACTTATAATTATTCTAGAACTAAGTGTTTTATAAATACAGTATAAAATATTTTTTTTGACGACTGAATATTCAAAGCAGTGTGTTAAAAGGAGCACTTATCTATACACAGCGACACGACAATTGACGAGCAAATGGATAAAATATCTAGATGATTTCTTTTTTTTCCCGAAACCATACGAAATTTAATCCGACACATTTGACGTCTCCCAAAAATCCAGACAAATAGGCACCTTAACCTTTTGGTATTGTAACCAGTATGTATGTAGTAATTTTTAGTTTTATTTGTCACTCTTATGTGATATTTGGCCCTTAGTGTTTGGCCCTTATTATTCTGTTCTTACTATTGTACATATGTTCTTAAAACCTGAAATAGATCTCTTTTTTTACCCATTTGGGGTGCTCCTTAACCAGAGGAGGAAGTTCCAAGCTGAAACTGAAACTGAACAGGCATTGCCAGTCTAGTGAACTATTTCCGAATGAAAACACCGTGTACACGTATTTATTATGACACTGTAAATTTACGTTAAGGGAAACTATATCAAAGTTAATAATGAAGAAATAAAGTGACCAAATGGATATGACTTTATGGCTTTGTTCTTAGCAGACAGAAAAAATCCTGTGTCATTATTGAAAGAAAAGGCTGAAAAACATACCAGATTACACCATTTTCTTCGAAATATTAGGGTAGACCCCCTCCCGTACCCTCTTCCTCTTGGCAATTTGTGCCTCTGGTCGGCCCTTTGGGCCTCCTCCACCCCACCCCACCCCCCACATTTCTGCTTCTGGAGCCGCCCCTGCTCTTCAGAGTGGACATTTAAAAAGTCCATGAATACCGTTGGTCGCACAATCAGAACCTTAAAAGTGCCCACTGGTCACCGCGTTTCATTTGCATGAAATTTTCTTTTGATGCGCCGATCACTTCACAAGACATCCAATACTACCAGTCTCATTATTGATAAACACAGTTATTAATTTGGATAAGAATGAGAGAAGTCGAGTTTTGATATTGTGACATAATATTTATTATATTAAATGTTAAAAATTTAGGTTAAATATACACATCGAGCGAAATAAATAGCAGACATATTTCATCGTAGGTTGTATTTCTGACCGTATATACTATATTCAATGCAGCAATTACGTTCCTTTTAAATCTACAATTGTAGCCTTAACTTGTCCGTTTGAAGATCGACGAAAATGTATTCAAAAGGTGTTTCATTTTTTTTTTTTTTTATTTATTTATAAATCGGAAAAGGACAATCGGACAATGGATTCGGATATGTACAAAATGACCGTAAATTAAGCCTTATGAAAACGTGTGTGCATGCTACGCAGCAGATTATCGGCTGTTATATGTACAGAGTGCAGATGACCAATCAAGTACTCTTAAAAATGCAATCGTTTTTAGTCGTCGTGATAGAGAATGTGTTTCATAATGATATTAAGCGCCTTCATTGAAATGTATCTAATATAGACTATATACGCGAGTCGCCAAGAAATTCTTTCAATTCCATTCTTGCATCTCGCGTTTTATCGCCCGTTTTCCCATGCTAATTCGAATGAATTGTCTAATGGCCGTTGCCGGATGTTAATTAATTAAGATCGCCGTTAACGACCGTCACAGCGTGTGACAGGTATTTGCTGGTTTCACACGTTTTCGTTCGGCAGCTGCATGATAAACTTGACATTCATTTTGCCGCGCACCCAGGTGATATTAGACGACATTCCAATGTAGCCATATATTTAGATGTTCAGAAATATCATTGTTGCAATCCAAGGACCCTTTGCAAATTCTGTACAAGAAACAACACAATCGTTGTCATGGGTATAAGCACGGTTTAATTCCCCCATTATTTTCAAAGTAGAATATATTTGAATAAAGAGATATCTAAATAAACAGCTATTTAAAGGGCCATCCCAATCTTTGAAAAGTAGCCAGAGCTCTTACCCTCAATACCATCACCAAGTCAGAGACATATATACACATATATGTGTATATGTATATATGTCTCTGACCAAGTATATCCTTCAAAATGTCATGAAATATCTTCAATGAGTAACTGTAACGATATTTAACATTTCAGATTAATTTGATATTTCTCCTTAAAAAATATAAAGATTTAAACAGAAGCTAGATCTATATATAAATAATTAACATTCTTGTAGAATAAAAATGTGTACCAAAGAAAATAAAAAAGAAATATCTAAATAGCAAAAGAGTATCCTAAATTATACTAACCCTATGTTGTTTGAGCAACGGGGGCGCTGGATCCGCCGCTGATAACATACATAAATCATTGTAAAACAGATATATATATATATATATATATATATATATATATATATATATATATATATATATATATATATATATATATATATATATATATATATATATATATATATATATATATATATTTATTTATTTATTTATGAGAGATATATATGTTTCTGTTGTAAAATAATTAATACTTATTCTATCTTTTGATAAACTACGATCGGCACCCACTGTTGAACATAACATAAAGAGATGCTTCATCCGAGCTGGGATATACAGTCGTATAAAAATACTAATGGCATATTTTATGTCTTATGCCGCAATTATTTTTCATCAATATCATTTTGAATTTTCGCTTTTTATTGAATAGGCCTTCCGTGTTGCAATGCAAACCAAATGCCCTCATTAATAGTTTGTACCAACCCTCAAAGTTTCGCCCTGTAGAGAACACATTTAATTACAAGGAGCATTCTATGCAAAAGCTACCTGATGCATATATTGTATCTGCAGAGTGTGATCCAATGGTTCCCTCTAACGAAGAAATTGTGAGCGCAAGTGAATTTAGGGCTAAAGCGTCTTTACAGTTACCTTTTTCTGTGCTACACCATTGTAAATATGTCAGTTCAGTTCAGGAGCTCAAGTCTGCCATCATGCTTTCACAAGAACATGTGGATTTGATAGAGTTGAACACCAGAGGCCAGTCAAGGAATCCTTTATGGATTGAATACAGAAAAGGTATCATAACTGCATCAACAGCACATAGTGTAATCTCAACGATAAAGAAGTCTGGTAGTGTTGCAAGTTTGCTGGAAACCCTTACAGGAAAATCCAAGTTCCAGGGCAACAGTGCCACCAGATATGGGTCAAGGTTCGAATCTGTAGCTTTAGAAAAGTTTGAGGACATGAAAAATGTCACACCAATGCACAGATAGTCAATGCTGGTTTATTTATGCATAAGGAGGGTTATTTAGGTGCATCGCCAGATGGAATTTTTTCGTGTGACTGCTGTGGTAAGGCACAATAGAAGTCAAATGTCCATACACACTGGCAACATATAACCCACGAGACAACAACATCAAAACATCATTTCTCAGGCCTTTCGAAGGTAAAGTTGTGTTAAGCAGAACACACAAGTACTATACACAAGTACAAGTTCAGATGGGTGTGACTGGCATTTGTAAGACACATTTTTTGGTGTGGTCTCCAGTTGACTATTATCATGAGGTTATTGACTTTGATCATGAGTTTTGGAATACTCTCTATAGTAACATTTCCATTTTCTTCACTAATTATCTTGGACCAAATTGCCTTGAAATACCTCTTCAAGCAGGCTCTAGCAAATCTCCCTCACAAGATAGTGTGCCAGTTGAGAAGTGTGGACATTGCACAAAGGCACTTGTTGAAGCAGATGACATGCAGACAGATGAAGAGGCTAGTATCATGTGTGACTGCAAGTGCGGATGTGGTAAATGGTTTCACTGGAAGTGTGTAGGGTACATCCCAGAGGAATATGAAGAATTAGAAGAATGTGATTGGTATTGTCCAACTTGTGTCAGAGGTTGTGACATAGTTTATTGAGTATTGGAGAATATGACATAACTAATTGGCATGTTTGTCCAAAATGACAGTACCAAAGTTTTTATCATGAGACCTTGACCTTACATACCTTAGGATTTTTTTTGTTTTTTGCTAAATGGAGGACCATAATTACTATAGAATTGTCTCTATTATTATAACAATAATACATATAAAATTATTAATAATACCTGATACAGGATGTATTATGAAAGTAAAATACATGTAATAAGCATATTATAATGGAGTTATATTGATTAATAAAAGTGATAGTTGTACCCATTTCTAGATTGTACTAAGACAGAATTGGACCAAAATATTTCTAAAACATCCATTATTCTTTATCAGCCTTCAAGTAAGGACTCTGAAAATTGACAAGGTAGGCACATGTTTTAAACATTTGTTCATACACATCCACTTAGGACATTCTTAATTCTTGTCGGAGGATATTAAAGGACTTTATCCTTCTCATGCACCTTTCTACATGAACCCTGGCTCGGGATATGACCTTTGACCTAACTAATTCAGGAGGGGTTATTTGTTGTCTGTCAGTACCCTTAAATGCCGGTATTATCAGTTTTACACCAATGGGCAGGTCATCCTCAATTGTGAATCCTCTGTCAACCATAACTTTCTGTCCTGGCTCAAGAGATTGGATGAGATCTACACTGTCCTGTGTGATGTATTTGTCTGAGGCCCTTCCACCATATGCTGTAGATATATAGGTAACCGCTCCTGTAGGATGAATGCCTACCAAAAATTTAATGGTACTGTGGTGCTTGTGATTACTATGCACTTGTCTGTGGTTCTCCACTGATGAAGGAGTCTCACTGAAAAGCTCAGTGCAGTCCAAAATAACTCAAAGATTAGGAAACGGCTTGAAGCACTTTGCTAGGGGGACCTCATCTTCAGGTTCAGCATTTTTACATAGCATCTCTAACTCGACTCCAAGTAGAGTTATACAGGTTGTGAAATTACGTGAAAACTGACTCTCACTGATACCAAACCTAATGGCACATTCAGATACAGAATGCCCACATTGAAGTCTATAGAGAACACTGAAAAGCTCTTCACGTAGACTTAAGTAACGACGCACACCAGGTTTCGTCTTCTCGCCATCTATATTAAATGGTACTACCTGTGTCGTTCGTAGCTCATGAAATTATTGCATTCTAGATGCTTTCTTCTCTAGATATGTATATAATGCATTAAACACAGGCAGTTCCAATCCAGAATAAAACTGAAATATATCTGGCTTTTGCTCTATCAGATCCAGCTTGAACACCTGGTTCTTCTCAATCATTCGGTTATATTTTTGAGAGTCCTGCTCCAACTGTTGTATATATTCAAAAAATTCTGGATCCTCCTGGTTAACCTCCTTAAATGTGTTGGTACTGCTGGTGTCCATCATTGTCTCCATATAGTCGTGTCCATTCCATTGAACCTGTATGAAATGATGTTATCTTGCTATCATTTATGGATTAACATAAGAATTTTGCAATTCATTGCAATATATTATGGTTTGGGGATTATAAAGTGTGCAATGCCTCTTGAAAACAATTTTATATCTCAAAAAGTTGAAGAATTGTTTTATTTCATCCTTACCATTTAATTAAAGATGAATGATTTCAATTATCGTCATAATGATTAATTAGATTTTTATGCCCCCGATCTGAAAGGTCAGGGGGCATATAGTGTTTGGTTTATCTGTCTGTAATTCTGTCCCGCTTTTCACAAAATACATCAAATTTAATACTATTTGCCAAAGAGACTTCATATTTGGCATACATACTCAACTAATGAAATCCTTTTAAGTAAAACCAGGGTCAACGACCTTGTGACCTTTGACCTATATTTCAAAATTTGCCTTATTTGAACTTTAATGCCACCAGGGGCATGTTGTTTTAAAACTTCAAATGAAAATGTAACTAGAGCAAAGATAATGTCTGCATAGCTGGATGGTTATAGCAAGGCCTGACACAGGAATAAAGTATATCACAAAACTGATTCATGAAGTTAAAATATACCTTAAATGGTCAATAAATTTGGTTAAAAAATAAAAAATATATACATGTAGGTACTTTGAGGCCAATAGTGGTCAAATGGTAAATAAGTTTCCTTGTGGTAATTTTAATTGCTAACTTATATATAAATATTCAAATTAAATTCATTTGACACTGTAGGTATTGAATTTTAGAATGCCATCGTCAAAATATCAAATGTACCTCCATAAAACCAACCATAGGTCTCTCTGTTTCTAAGGCATCAGTAGTTTCAGTGTCTGAAGAAAAAAAAAAGATATATTTGCTAGCATTCTTGTATACATAGTTATTTTATTCATTATCAATGACATCAAAAAATACAAATTTTTATATTAACTTGTTTGTACTGCACCACTGATTATAAAAAGTAAAAAAAAATCAACTTAGTTATATTCTACTTGTATGAAATATTTTTACCATTGACTTTAGAAAGCTGTCCTAGATTTATGAGTTCTAAATTACTAATGTTTGGGCAGATTAATATAATATTAAGACAATTCTCATTTATGTACAAAGAATGCACAATGACTTTAAATGTGACATCACAATGTATGTCAAAGTTTTACATCATATTCAACTCTGAAGAGGACATCTGACATCTTTGTGTTTTAGTCTACAAGGGAAATTAAAAACTGACCTTGCAATACACATAAATAGGCTATGATGTGAAAATTAATATATGTTCACAAATATCATTCAACATCTCTTTGAGAAAATTAACATTAGATTTTGGTGGATACCAACCTAAGGTCATTGAGCTTTCTGGAACAAAAATGTCAATGGACTCCTCTGATGGTGAAGTTTCATTATGTCCCTAATTCCTAGAATCAATGTGATATTATTAACATGCTGTTTTTAAAGCCAACAACGACATATTTAAAGTATAACATAAAATAAGATAACCTTTACTTCTTCTTCTGTCAAGAGGTGTACTCAGAAATTTATCCTTTGGATAAGTATGTCAAGTAGCATAAACTACACAGATCAGGAAGAGGATGTATGATGATTTAATGTCCTTATAATGATAAAAATGTGTGACTTTTTATTTCATACAGTGTATGAAACTTTAGTCTCAGTAGTTATAAATCACACGGCTTGTTTCCTTAATACTGTATAAGATGTAATAAAATGAAAATTTATTTCAAATTATATATATTTGTACTAGGCGGATTAAAAAGTTGTCATCCAAACTTGGACTCGAACCTAGGCACTTGTGCTAATAACATGGATGATCGACCAACAGAGTCAATAGTCGATGGCACAGCTTGAATTTGCAAAGCAGGGAAATTTGTGATAGGTTCATATATATGTTAAATTGCATCGATGTATTATCTGTTGTGATGAAATAAAGAAATAATACTCTTTAAATTTTATTTATTTATTTATTTTAACGTTATGTATGATTTCATCATACATAACCATTGTAGTCTATTATCTAGTTATACCTGAGTGACCGCATAGGTCATCATAGGTCATTGTCCAGTTCATAAGTTAAAACAGCACATCTCATTGGACACAAAATACCCCTTAGATAAAGAAACTGGAAATTTCCCATTGAAACTTCATTGAAAATCCAGTGTTTTAGCAGTTATCATTGAAATACCATTAGAATACCATTGTTTCACCTTGTAGTCTCAGTAAACCAGTTATTCTAAGACCATTGAAATTCAAGTTTTATTATAACTGTGATTTTAATGCCTCAATATTTCCATTGAAATACCATTATCTCAAATAACTGGACATTTAGTATAACAATTATACATTGATATAGCATTTATTTTCGAAAGCAGTTTTTCTCAATTCAATGGTTGTACATACACATAGTCTATAGGTATATTATATGTTCGGCGAGTTGTTTCCGAACACAACAGAACTCAAGTTTGAAAAGGGATACAAATATACAGAAATCCGCGGGAAAAGAGTTACATGTATTTAAATGAACGGATGCATTGATTAGTACGCCTATCTTGTAAACTCCCGTTATATAATGATTGTGTGATAATTGGAACCCATCTACGATCTTCAAAATATTTCGATAAGGATCGTATTTCATCCGTGTTAACGAAGTGCCTATCATTTATACCAGAGACCTTCGAAGATACAGATTTACTCTAATATGAAATATCGTACGTATCCGTCAAGCACCTATACATATATATGGTGCCGAAATGTACGGAAAATGCGATAACGGACCAGCGCTCACTTCGACGATGTCAATTTTCAATTTTCAATCTTGCGGATTAATTTTCAGGGGCACTGTGCTTAATTATGATAAAAGCGTCGTTAATTTACATTTAGTTTTCTTTCAAATCACTTTGAATAGGCTGTTTTGTAAAGGTCTCAAGCAAAAACACTACAGTAACTTCCCCCCTCCCCTTTTCCCACCCCACACACCATAACTATCACTGCCATTTTTTCTCGGTTATTAATACATTTTAAAACAATATTACAGGGGGAAAATATTAATGCAATACGTTCTGTGGTTTAATTTCCATAAAAAATATTATTTCTGTATCCACACTACAGTACGGCTTCAGTCCAGACAGATCAGTGAAATGAGATATCGTCCATTCCTGATAACGAATTGTATTACATAACACGTTTCGAGAATCATGGGAAAATGACCTGATTATACAGCCTAGTATCATTTGAATATGAAGCAGCATCTGATCGAGCGCCATGATTCAATTTGAGAAAACGTCTTGTATATCGTTGTGCACGCGCTCTTGCATTTACGTATTTGTAAGATAGTCAAACAATGGCGAGCATATGTACAAGATGAAGTGACGATGATGGAATAATACAAAATAGAAAGACGGATTTGGTTGCATATATAAATGTACCATCGCTGACCTCGAAGGACATTCTTTTCACTAACGTACCGGTAAGTACTGATTTTTTTTTTAACTTTTAGTGTTCTTCTGCTCAGATGTTTTGTGTTAATTATTATTTGAAAACGTTGAATCTACATGGCTGGGCACTGTCTTTCTTTTAGAAAAAGAAACTAACAATGAGAGTGAAATGATTGTTGCATTTTTTATCTTGAAATTACTAAACTTTATGCTTACGAGTAATATAGGATTGTATTTCTGTAAAGTTGATAATCCTCATAATACCTCGTCGAACCCATCACTTGTAAGTTACTGATATCAAAATTAAATGGCGCTCGGCGGGACATTCTCTGTCGCTGAAGAGGCCGGGAAATATGATACGGGTTAATTAGAAGAGAATGAAGGTCAGTGATTATCGCAGGCTGACGGATGTGCGTACAAAATGTGCACCTGTTTTGAACGTATCGGAACACACAGATGATTAATAGAGTGTTAGATGTAACTTACATAGAATTTTTCAAGAAATGAAAACACTTAATATATTTGTGAATGAGTCTGTCCGTACATGTACTTTGATATACTTTCATAATTGTCACGTTTTCTGCGATCTAGTGTGTTTGCAATTGGGGTTGTCTCATGTTAACAAGTAATTAGTAATAATGCATTATACCTTCGGTAGGAGCATAGTCAGGTGCGGATCCAGAAATTTGGGTCGAGGGGGAGGGGTGTTCATCCATATTTTTGTAACAATAACAAGAAAACAATTTTCGTCAAATCTTAGGGTCGGTCCAGATCCCCGGTGCATCCCTCTGGATCCGCGCATGACGGTGGTCGTGTGTAAGGTGGTCATTAGAGAGTATGGCTCTTCCTTTTTTACCTCTTCTCACCCTGTCTCCCCATTCTTTTCCTTTTCCCATCTCTTGCTCATCCCGTTCCTCTCCTTGACTACCCTGTCCACCCCATTGTACCTTTGTCCTGATAAACTTAAATTGGCAATTCATTTGTGATATTTATTTTTACAGATCTTTGCAACATGTCAGTGATCACCTGCCTCAAAACATTCATGGCAACTTTGCTTAATGAAATTGGAAACTACAGACAGAAAGTGGTAAAGGATGTACCAAGATTTTAAAAGACGTACAGAATGAGAATAAAGTGTGTACAGAAAAACTGTGTGAAATGCTTGAATGCATAAAATTGATACATGGAGAAGTGATTTAAACTAAAATTTATACATGGAAATGTGATTTTAACTATGTGATAAGCATACAAAGGTAACATTTTTACAGAAAAAGTGACATGCACAGGAAGGAGATGTATCTAAAAGTATTACGAAGACTTTGTGGATCTTCATGCTATAATAAGTTACTTAATATTGTTGAGTGACAATCTGTGGATTAATCATATGGAATTCCGATGATGTTTTCAGGGAATTTAATTTTGTTCTATGCATTGATTTAATTTGTTTATATATGAACATTTTCCAAAATTCTGAAAAACAAGGTAGGTTACTGAACATTTAAATATGAGAACTTTCAATGGATATACATGTTCATTTTCATTTAGTAGGCTATACATTATCTGTTGGCAAGATGATCTTTCTATATCTAATTAAAGTTTAAAATCAGTTCTTTGATAATTAACATAGTGGCATTACATGTGAAGAACATAATAAAACTTCTGTTTCTGTAAGTCATTGTATTTTTTTTTCCTTTTGTGGAATAACTGGGAAAGTAATGGTATTTCAATGGTTTTCTGAAAGCTGTATTTCAACATTGATTTTTCAGTTAAATGTGACGTCATTTAACTGGTTCTACCTAATTTAAATAATTCGCCGATTTCAATGGTATTTCAATGGACTTTGAATGGTATTGCAATGGGTTTTTACAGAAAACTGGAAAATCAATGGTTTTTACACATACATTTTACATTACCAGTTTGCATCTAATTAGTAGAACTGCAAAAGTAATGGGATTTCAATGGAAAGAATATAACTGTAAAAGCAATGGAAGTTCAATGGCATTCTTTTCTGTAAGGGACATACATAATACAACCTACACTTTCATTGGCGATCATGATTTCCCGCACATATTTCTTTGTTTAGTTTTACAAGAAAACGTACATTTTGCAGCCATCTTACAATACATTTGGTCTTCCTAAATATTATATTGATTAACGACTTGTGACTCCTAGACATATTTATTGACTGTAATACTATCTATTTATTAACAAATACATTCTTAATAATTGGTAAATTGACTAATTTCCCAATAACTAATCATTTTAACTACTAGTGTGTATGGTGTGAGAAAGTGCTTCAAACGAAACGTATGTGTGTCGTATTCAATTGGTTTCTTTACATTGTTAAAATAATTGTGTAAATATCAATTTAAAATGTGCTGTGAATAATTCAAGCGAGTGATGTTATTATTACTAGAGTGGTAGAGAATGTGTTCTGGTATGAATGGTAATATACAACATTGTATATTTTATATTAAAGTATGTATTACATTTATGTAGGTAATTTACATTATGCCGTAGAGATCTGATGATTCAGTTGACCCGGACTCTGTACCAGATACAGGTGTGCTTATATTATTATTATTACGAATTGTCTGAGATATTCTTAGTAATTCAGTGTAATATTTACCTTATTTATCTAATGGTAACCCATTGGTTATAATTGTTATTTTGAAACACGCATTTATAGATTTGTAAAGTATTTAACGGGAGATAACTCGTGCATTCAGATCTGTAATACCGTGTCAGAGCAAGCCTAAAGATTATACATGTATTTACAAATTGTGATAATTGTTATATCCATATACTTATGTTGTTTACATATTTTCCAGTGTCTAATCAACAAACGTCATTAAAATCTGATTGACGAAATAGATTCAAATCTGGCGTTGTTCTTTATTACCATTACTTAACCCGTTACATATATATAATATTCAGTTCAGGGTTCTAGTTACAGTAGATCGATCTAATTTAAGTGACTGTGTGTGAACAAAACGTGTAGGGCTTGAAGATGGGCGGGGTTCGATGTGTATATATTACCTTGTCAACCATTTTATTGCCGGGCGTCTTCTTTCTGCTGGTTTGTATGAGAATATCGATGGAATTTTTCTCTTGTTCTCGGGTGCTCTTGATTTGGGATCGGGACATTGGTCTTCAGGAAAATGGCAGCTACATAGCTTTTGAAACTTGGACGGAGTCCATAGCTTCCTCTTTCCTCCCTCCACAACTTCCCTCTTGCAAGCCTTAACCCAGGCATTAAAATAAAATTTCTCTCGAAGGAAAGTAAAAAACATACACTTCGCCCCGTATCCTCTGTGGTGATTGCATCCATATGCCACACAAAAATCGTTTTTGCCCATTTCTCTCGTCTGACTCGAACTTCGCGCACTGTTTATTTACATTAGTTACGATGTTGTTTTAGGCTGACACTATTTTTAGTAGTCGGAGTCGGATTCGAAATCGGCGGAAATGAAAAACTATTTTTACGATTTCTTATTTAATACGCATTTTATCGCCATGAAAATTGGCATAAGGTATAATGATATTAATAGCCATTTACACTGTAAATTTCATCAAATTCTACTGGATACTTTTCAATATCGAGCATTGTTGACTCCGCCAACACACTATTTTCAGTAGTCGGATTTGAAACAGGCGGAGTTGAAATCTAATTTTACTATTTCTTCTTTAATACGCATTCAATCGCCATGAAAATTGGCATGAGTTATGATGGTATTAATTGTCATTTACACTGTAAATTTCATAAAATTCTACTTAACACTTTTTAATATCGAACACTGTTGACTAGCCAACACACTATTTTTAGTAGTCGGATTTGAAACAGGCGGAGTTGAAAATCCAATTTTACTATTTCTCTTTTAATACGCAATCAATCACTATGAGAATTGGCATGTATTATGATGATGTCAATACCTATCAACACCTAAAATTTCATAAAGTTTGACTGGATACTTTTCAATATCGAACATTGTAGAAACTTCCGCCAATATACTATGTTCAGTAGTCGGATATGAGACATGCGAGTTTGAGTTGAAAATCTAATTTTAACAGGGGCGATGCAGGATTTTAGTTTAGAGGGGGCTAGGGTCCAGGGCAGCCCTGATGGGGTGCAGATCCCCAGACGGTTTTATGGTTTTAACAGTTTTTAAACCTACATTTAACACGTTGAGGAATGACCATTTTGCACAGCCATCAGTACAGCAAGTGACGGAAAATATAACCAAACCTGTTATTTTATGGTTTTCGAAGTATGTAAGGTAGCGGCATACCACGCTACCTACAAATTGTTTTAAGAAACACCACCGATGGATCCACCAAGGAACATTATATCTTGGACGATATTTCCTGTGAATGACTCAATTAAAGACACTAAAGTTCACGCTTGTTTATCTTAAAGACTTGTAATTATCATAATTGAATTGGTCAGTTAAAGGCTAGTTTATCTTGCTTGTTTATCTTAAAGTCTTATAGATTTGTGAATTAATGGCTTCGTGGGGTACGTGGTAAATTAGTATGATTATTATAATTGGACTGGTCAATTTATGGCTAATCTATTTCCTTGAGGAAATGGATAGTGTTTCAATATATAAAAGAAATTGGGGAGTTTAATAAGTTAGACCTCGGAAATACTTGATAGAGTTCAGACCTCGGAAATACTTGATAGAGTTCAGACCTCGGAAATACTTAATAGATTTCAGATCTTTTTGATTCAGAAAGAACTTGAAAGAACTATATTGTGAAACATAACATTGTGATCATCGTAACTGCCGGGTCTCCCCCTTTTCCACGTCGCACGAAGCCAACTTGCTATCTTGTATGTTGCTGTAGAGATTTTATTAAAAGTATTAACTTTCTTACTGACTTATAATTTTGTCGCATAACACAACGCACCTTGAGGAATCAAACTCACACCACCCCAACGCGAAGTACTACCCTACACGTGTTGGTGATTTGGTTGCCGTAGACTGGATTTGGATTTTAACCATCATTCTCTGTCGGTAAGTCTGATTTTTGCTTTTCTGAAATCGTCATGGCTGAAAATATTGATGTCCCTTTACTTTTTCAAGGGTTAGGTAGGCAAGTTGATAGATTAAGTGGGATTTTAACAAAACAAGGGGTAAAATTAGATGTCCCATCTTTTGACGGAACAAAACCAGATCAATTTGATAGATGGATTAAGAGCATTGAGAAATGTGCTAAATTAAATGGTTTAACAGAAGATGAGACAAAAGAAATTGCTTACAGAACGAGTAACGATGCCGTTAGCGACTTTATTGAACAATTATACGATGATCACCCCGGATTTAATTGGAATCAAGTTAAGGCAGAGTTATCGATAAGGTTCGCGCTCGTAACGGATCGACAGCACGCGCTGTCCTTACTACAAAGAGTAAAGCAAAAACGAGATGAAGAAGTATCGCTGTACGCGCATAGATTGTCAAAATTAGCAGACCAAGCTTTTGATAATTTAAATACAGCAGAAGTTCAGAAACAGTTAGTGAATTTCTTTATAGATGGGTTGGCTTACGGTTACTTGAAGATCAAAGTAATGCGGGAAAATCCCGAGAATTTTCAGAGAGCAATCTCTATTGCTATAACTGAATTATCATTTCGGAAACGTGTTAGTCTTAGGACAGGTAGCTCCACCTATAGTTCACACAATTTTCTGCATGAGAATGGTGAGATGCCGATGGAAGTTGACTATTATAGGCCCCGTAAGCGATGTGCTATTTGTAATCGAACTAACCACACTACAAATCGTTGTCGCTTAAAACAAATTAATGATGTACAAAAGACAAATGAAAGACAAAATTCCCAGGCTCGGCGTGGTAAACATGCAGACATGAAATGTTTTCATTGTGGAAAGAAAGGTCACATTCGTAGGAATTGTTGGTCTCTAAAGAAGTCTACGAATCAGGAAAACTAGTAGGCTCCCGCCGAAACAGGACCGTCGCCGAGAGTTTTAAACGAACAGTCAGAAATAAAAGAAAATTCAAAAATAAAATTAAGAATAAAACAGAAAATTATCCGTCTTACAAAATAAATTTAGCTGGTAGTCCAAATTCGTCCCTTTTGAAAATTGGTAAAAAGAAATTTAGAGCATTAGTTGACAGTGGTGCTGAAGTTAGTTTGTTACACAGACGAATTTATCAATCTTTAAATAGACCCCCAAATTTGGTGAAGAAGTTTATTAGTCTCCAATCTGTAAATGGCGGAAAATTAGAAATAGACGGTTATGTGGAATTAGAAATTAAATTAGGAGGGACTACAGTAAATCAACCATTTTATGTAATAGCAGATATGAATAGAAACATTATTTTAGGCAGAGATTTTCTAACAACTCATGGAGTAAGACTTTATTATGACTTAGGATATTTGAAAATAGGAAGGTCTTATGTGCCGCTTGAAGAAGATTGTCACATAAACGCCCTAGTAAGATTACAGAGAGGTGTAAAAGTGAAACCAAACACTATGAACATTGTTCCGGCACGGATAAAAACTCCGTTGAATCACACTGAATTTGTTGAAATAAGTGCAGTAGAAAAAGGATATGTGGATTCTGAACCTGGTCTTGAAATTAATAATGCAATAGTAAAATCAAATAAAATAGTGCCCATTGCTTTAAGTAATCATACAAACAAAACTATTTATTTAAAACGTGGTTGCATCATAGGAAAAGTGACTAATCTCACGATAGATGAAAAAGAGGCACCCGCTGCAAATAAAACGTCTCTAGATTTAAAAGATTTAGATACCGAACCCAAACACTTAGAAAGTGTTAGGCAATTAGTTGTGAACAATCAAGACTTATTCGCAGCTAAAGATACAGAGTTAGGACAAACGGAAACTGTGAAAATGACAATTGACACAGGTGACCATGAACCAATAAAACTTAGATCCTATAGAATTCCCTTACATCATAGGAAAACAGTAGACAGTGCGATTGATGAAATGTTAGATGCAAAAATTATTTCACGCTCTCAGTCACCTTGGAGTTTTCCCATTGTTTTAGTTGCAAAAAAGGATAAAACCACAAGAATGTGCATAGATTTTCGCAAGTTGAACCAAATTACTAAAACTACATCTTATCCCCTTCCGTTGATAGACGACATAATCGCACAATAAGAGAAAGCTAAATATTTCACCACTTTAGATTTGAAATCTGGTTATTGGCAAATAGCCATGGAATCCAAAAGACAAACACAAAACTGCTTTTGCTTGTCATAAAGGATTGTTTGAATTCAACAAAATGCCTTTTGGATTATGTAATGCCCCTGGCGTATTTCAACAATTAATGAGCATAGTTCTTGAAGGTTGTGAGGAATTCAGCACTGCTTATATTGATGACGTCATTATTTGGTCAGAATCTCATGAAGAACATCTAGCTCATATTCAACAGGTCTTTGACAGGCTAAGAAAACATGACCTAAAGTTGAAATTAAAGAAATGTACTTTCTTTAAAGAAGAAACCACTTATTTGGGATTTGTAATTAACAAAGATGGAGTCAAGCCCGACCCACAAAAGGTAGAGGCGATTCGAACCTTGCCCTCTCCCAAAACGGTAAAAGAAATTCGTAGTTTCATAGGTATGTGCAGCTATTACAGGCGATTCATTCCTAATTTCTCAAAGATAGCTGAACCACTGATCGCTTTAAACTAAAAAATATGCAAGATTTCAGTGGTGTGAAAAATGTCAAAATGCTTTTGACTATTTCAAGCAAAGTCTCACAGTGGTTCCTCTTTTATCATATCCGGACTTAAACAAGCCCTATACGTTATATACGGACGCAAGCGACACTTGCATAGGTGCATGTTTGACGCAACCCTGTGATGACATTGATGATGCAATTCCGAATGTAATAAATGAAAAACCAATTTATTATCTAAGTCACAAACTTATGATACGCAAACACGTTGGTCTACCATAGAAAAAGAGGCGTATGCTATCCATTATGCGCTACAGAAGTTAGATCATTACCTTCACAATAGTAGTTTTGTCATAAAAACAGACCACAAGCCCCTTAAATATATTCTTGATGCCCCTATGGAAAATAAAAAGATTCAACTCTGGGCAATGAATATAATGGCTTATAATTGCAAAATTGAATACATAGCTGGTCGTGAGAACACATGTGCTGATTTGTTATCAAGGTGTCCTCAAGAAACTGTCAATCCCAGCAGACATGCAACGTTGAATCAACGTTGAAATTTGGTTGATCCAGGTTGACGACGTTGATCAACCATATTTCAACGTTGTACAATGTTGTAAAAATCAACGTTGAAAGAAACAACGTTATATGACGTTGCATGTTTCAACCAATTACGATTATTAAAATCGCTGATTGTGAAAAATCGATGTATATATGTTTGTTTGCATATTTTTTGAAGTCCTGTTTGTATAGGAGTTAATTTCCATTTGTTTCATTATGAAAAAACTGAATTTAATTTAACTAATTCAACAACTGTTTTGAAATCAATTATGTTCCAAATAATCTTTCATAAAGACGAAAATTGAGATTTTAAAAAATTTATTAATCAATTAAAAATTTAAATGTAAAAATGAGAATTGTGTAAACAAAGTTTTTGTAATAATATTAAAAGTATGAAATGCCGATTTTCGCATTAAAGTATCAAAACTAAGATCGAGAGGTGGGTGAGGGGGACATGCAAGAATCGCACGAATGCATACCCAGATTGTTTCTGTATCATCAACACAAACGATGTTTGTTTCCTGTTCCCACACCCTGAGATCAAATTACGTCCTCAGACAAAGGATGGTACGTGTGACGTCAGTTCGCCGCGCATTTCCCATTTCAAACTAAGATCTCGGTACAGTAACATTGACGAAGCAGACAAGTACGTAAGTATATGTTTTCATATATATTTCGTATATTTTAACACAGTATAATGTTTAAATGTTTATATGTATAAAAATAATAACCTTATAATTGTTCCTGATTTTTTTTACAACACTACTTTAAAATCCTGATATAGCCCTAAGAATTGAAAGTTGCTAGTTCTTTTCAGTTCAAATTAAGCAAATACAGCTGCCATTTTCATGCAACAACTATATAGATTAAGGTGTATAATAAAAAGATTGATCTTAAATGTCTTAATCATTTCAGATTAAATTATCATACATCCTTTTAGCTTTATAAACATGGTTTGTACAGATAAAGTTTATCAAAGGAATTTTAATCAATTATGCAAAGAAAGTATATTATGATATCATCAACATGTATGTTATAAATTGTCAGCAGGAATATGAGGAAGAGGTGCATGTGTAGAATGTAGATTTTGAATAATTATATTGGAATGTGAATTCTTCAAATGTTACATATGCCGGGGAAACAACTACTTATCAACCTGACCATACGCATTTTCAATGAGTATTTATAGCTTACTCGCGTGAAAACCTTGTGGTAATTACATAATCACCCAGCGGTCAGTTCTCCTGCACCACTATGTCCGTGCTACACATGCATTACAAACTCAATTGAAAGCCCGCAGGCTTTAGATCCCCTCTCTCTCTCTATCTTATGTTCTAGACTTCACGCTGATTCCAAACGAATAAACAGAGCATTGTGAGACTATAATTAATAACATGTCGATTTTCAGAAATTTTTTAATTTATATTATTTTATCAATGGCGCGAATCGAGACGGTGAACGAAGGGATCACACTTTGCTTTGATTTTGTTTGTTTCTTTTGTTTTGTTTTTCAAAGTAGGAATGCTAGACTGATTGAATTAGAGGGTGGATGCTGAATTTACTTAACCATCGTTGATGTATAGGCGTTTTTGTTGGGAAAGGGGGATTAACTAAAATTCGGGTGTGGGAGGGGGCATTTTGCGCAGTTTATAATTGTATTGTATTAATTGTAATGTTAATTATCTTTTAGCCATGCGACTCACCAGCATGTTAACAAACATGATAACACCATAAATTATAACGCAAAATTCTACAGTCCGTACATAATTATACCTGCATAATTATTCCAGCTTTATATTAATCAATTTATTATTGTTTTTTTTTTCGCAATGTCCAAAATGGAAGGCACATGTATTGTGCATGAAAAGAGGGGGGGGGGATTTATCCGAACCCCCTGGATGAAAGCCAGTTGTTAGGCTACTGATTCAGCGTAATAATCAATACATTGTTTCATCAGATATCGATATAACGGAGATTTAAAAAAAAAGGAGGAGGGAGAGGGCCACCGACTTAGTTACTTTATGGTACCTTGAGACACTCTCAGTGTTTTGTGTATAACTTTCTGTTATTAGAGATAATGACCTATCTAAGATGTTGGAGGCGCTATTCAGCTCATGTGGATGCACTTGCCCTATATAAAACTAGAAGTGATGACGAGGTGTAGTCTGCAGAAGATGAGTCTTTTCCAAAATCCAGATTTATCAAGTTGTAAAAGGTAAAATGTGAAAAATTTAAACATTCAAAGATACTAATGATAAAATTTCATCAAATACAATACATATTATTGTGATATTATAAGTCGATATTGTTTGCTTTATGATTTCCATTTGATAAAATGAGATTTCGCATATATGACGGATAAAAAAGAACGTCTGTGGTAAATATTTGAGTTATTAGTTATGCTTAAAGTAATATCAAGTCCAACAATTTCAACTTTTGATCTTTTAGATGTTGTTCTGCAAGCCCATACGAATTTATCTGAGGCAAAATTTAACAAAGAACTCGGTAACTTTTTGAAATATGCCCCAGAAGGTACTGGAGGTAGGGGAAGACGAGGCAGGCATCAGTAATAGTTTATAGATATAGAACTTAAAATGTTAAAGCATGCTGTAGATTATTATATAATACTGTATCATTTTAAACAAAATTAAATTGTATAAAGTGAAGTATTATGTTTGTTTTTTTTTTTTTTTTTTTAAACTATCTGTTTGGATGAAAGAAGATAAGGATTTGTGTCAGTTTGAGGGCAAATGAAAGCCCAATGCCACACTGGTTCTGGCTTTTTACCTATTATATATTTTAGAAAAATTCACCGGACAGCCACTAGCAGTGGGTTTGCTCCATTACTTAAAATTGACAGCATGTTGTTTGTTGTCGGTGAAGAAACTTTCTCTTGCACAGAGGGCCAATGGAGTTTTAAAATTTCAGGGATCGATATGCCATTTGTATGTTCAGTCCACAGGTGCCCGTAGACAAGCGAATATTCAGTTTGTTGAAAAGCAAGTATTCATGAAGTTTGTCAGTTGTTTATTTCAGATTCTGGAGGAAAGGCTGAATACTATCTTGTAAACAGATTTTTGCTTGTCTACGGGCGCCTGTGGTTCAATCATGCAAAAGGAATAGAGCAACTAATGTTCAACCATAAACAAAATTGAGACTTCGACGTTGACACAACTTTCATTTTAAACCTTATTTCAACGTTGAAACAACGTTGAGACTTCCACATTGAAACAACATTGAGACTTCCACGTTGAAACAACGTTGAGACTTCCACGTTGAACTAACGTTAAAACATCAACGTTGAAACAACGATGAGACTTCAACGTTGACACAACTTTCATTTTAAACCATATTTCAACGTTGAAGTTCAACGTTGATTCAACGTTTATTCAACGTTGAAATGTCTGCTGGGATATGTCGGACGAAAACACTGGTGATATACCAGATATCCACCGAAACACACTAGAGGTCAATGCTTTGAACTCTAATAGATTCGAACCTAGAGACCATGCTAGTTGCAAGGTACAGAATGAAGAACTAAAACTACCGAATGTGAATGATCTGGAAGGTTTTAATATGCTTGAAGAACAGGAGAAGGATTCGGACATATTAAAACTTAAAAATCAGTTGAAAAATGGTGAAGCTTCGAATGTCAATCAAGCGCATCATATGATGGTGAAAGATATATTGTATTATATCTCTGATATCAATGACAACCCCACCTTAAGACTGTATGTACCAAGTCATTTGAGAATGAATGTTATAAAACAGTACCATGATGAGTTAGGTCATTTCGGTGTAGATCGCACCTTTTATAACATAAAAAGTAAATATCACTGGCCAAAACTCTATCAAGGTTTGTTAGAATATATTCAGTCTTGCGTAACGTGTCAGACTAGAAATTTGACAAAGATAAAACCTCCTCTTGTGGAAACGGACATTCCACCATACCCCTGGGCTAAAGTTGGGTTGGATCTCTCAGGACCTTATCCCACTTCCTTATCTGGAAACAAATACATAATCGCATTTTTTGATTTGTATTCCAGGTACCCAGAAGCGTTTGCCGTAAAAGACAAGTCTGCAGATAACATCACGCATCTGCTCATTAATGAAATATTTCCCAGATACGGTTCACTATTGCAGTTGGTTACTGACAATGGTACAGAAAATGTAAACAAAGCTGTCAGAGAGACTTTGGAAGCTTTGAATATTCATCACGTGACAACATCGTATTACCATCCCCAGGGGAATGCTAAAATCGAACGATTTCACCGAACCTTGCATGATGTTATGTCAAAATATCTGAAGGATGAACATTCAGTATGGGACGTATACTTGAATCAAACCTTAGCCGCTATAAGGTTTAACATCAGTGATTCGACCAAGTTTTCTCCCTTTTTCCTACTTTATAATAGAGACGTGGTTCTTCCCTTAGACAATATTTTGAAACCTCGACGCAAATATTTCGGCGACGATCAACATCAAATTGCGTTACAAATACAGCACGAATCATTTTTAGAAGTGCATCGCAATTTAAAGAAAGCTAAAAAGGCTCAAGCTAAATATGCCGATAGAAACAGTAAATCAGTGAAGTTTCAAATAGGAGATCCTGTCTATTATAAAAACCATACTAGAAAAAATAAATTTGATGTCAGATGGAAACCGTATTATAGAATTATAGAACAAACTTCTCCGGTTAGTTTTATAATTAAAAGTCAACTTGATGGCACTACAACAAAAGCACATGCTGAACAATTACGTTTGGCTAAAATAGATCAATGGGAAATACCAAAAGATAACATGGGTAATCGGCTTAGGAGAACTAATTATGTAGTACCTCCTGAAGAAAGTGATACAGATGATAAATCTGAGTCACATTCTGACGAGTCTGATGAAAATATACCGCT
This sequence comes from Pteria penguin, assembly GCA_035048485.1. Lineage (NCBI taxonomy): Eukaryota > Metazoa > Mollusca > Bivalvia > Pterioida > Pteriidae > Pteria > Pteria penguin. The sequence goes on along the minus strand of CM068589.1, from coordinate 7,981,672 downwards.
TAGCAAAATGGCAAACAGGTATAGAACCCGAAGGGATTCATCATCAAGTAGAGATGACATACCCTTGATGGAATTGTCTAATAGACTCAGGCAGAGAAAAAAGAGACAACTAAACCAAGATTGTACTGAATCGGAATCAGTACAGGAATCGGACCCTGAACAATCAGGCCCCGAATTTACTGATGATGAAATGGTTATAGATGAAGTTGTCAATAGTAAAATACCAAAAAGTTGTGAAAAGCGCGCAAAAGGTCGCGATAAAGTACTATTGAAGGCTTTTGAATTTTTTGATAAATTAATTAAAGCTTAGTAATGTCCATAGTAATGTGGCATGTGTTAACATACACATGAAGGAGATGGTTAACTCCTGGATTACATTAAATGGCTTAATTAATAAAAAAAATTGCATTAAATCGGTTCCCATCACATGTGGTATTTGCGATAAACAAATAAAGAAGCTGAAACGAAAACTTCTTGAACCGGTGTATTTAGATCACCCCTTGATGATCTGTAGTGATTTGATGAGTTAGATTGATATGGTTGAGGATCGCTAACGAATCAAATTTCCCAAATAGATCTAGATATAAGCGAGTTAAGAAGTCTTTTAAATGACGCGAATTTTTATATGAAAACATTGCGGTTGCAGTTTAATATGCTAAGCTTGGATCATTTAAGTCCTTCAATTATTAGCCCAGACGACTTAAGAAATCTATTATTAAAAATTCAGAGTCAACTTACTTCGTCGTTAAACTTGACTCATGACGCTATCAAAGAATTGTGCACTAGATACTAGAGCAATGATCGTGAATTTAGATGTTTAATTACCACTCGCGGAATATATTTTCGATGGTTCTTATGCGATAGCTATTGAAATTAAGGCATGCTTTTCTCATGACGTAAGCAAACCTCAAACAATATTTTGGGTTATACCTAAAGAATTAAATCATATTGAAACAGTACCAATTGAGGAATTCATTGATACTATTCAGAATCTAAAAAAAGTTAAGATAGAAGAACCTCTTTCGAAATGGCATTATATGGGGATTTTTGTAATTATAGTTGTAGGATTTATTGTTTTGATAATTATCTATAAGAAATATAAGAAAAATATTTTTGCATGTAAGATTGCCAGACGATTTTGGAGGGTAAAGTCAGACATAAAATCAAATGATGTTAATGATATGCAAGAGATGAGAAATCTTGTTGCTAAGGAACCAACTGGCACGCCTACTGCGCCAACAATGGACCAAGCCGTTACTGAGAAGATAGACACTGAAGAAAGGGTGTATCCGATTCTTCCGATGGCCTAAAGAACTTTGAGGTATGGGATGAGACGACGTCCCTTGCCCGACAACAATGAATTAGGGTATGGGTTGAGACGACGACCCTTGCCCCTATTGGATCAAATTGTATATAGTAATATAACGGAAGATTGCTGTGCGACGAACTGAGATATGGGTTGAGATGACGACCCTTGATTTCATTGGACTAGATTGTAAATAGAAATTTAATGGGAGATATGATGAACTTAATTTTCGTGTACATATTCATTATTAGTGCATTGTTGCAGTATGGACTTCCAGGAACATTCGTATGCCGAGAGATATTGCCGAGGATGATGCTTTAAGGATTCATAACGTTGGACTAATACACAGAACATGTTACATAATCGATTGTTTTAAGAAAATATTGTTTTCGAATATTTTCTAGTGACATGGGGAGGAATGTAAGGTAGCGGCATACCACGCTACCTACAAATTGTTTTAAGAAACACCACCGATGGATCCACCAAGGAACATTATATCTTGGACGATATTTCCTGTGAATGACTCAATTAAAGACACTAAAGTTCACGCTTGTTTATCTTAAAGACTTGTAATTATCATAATTGAATTGGTCAGTTAAAGGCTAGTTTATCTTGCTTGTTTATCTTAAAGTCTTATAGATTTGTGAATTAATGGCTTCGTGGGGTACGTGGTAAATTAATATAATTATTATAATTGGACTGGTCAATTTATGGCTAATCTATTTCCTTGAGGAAATGGATAGTGTTTCAATATATAAAAGAAATTGGGGAGTTTAATAAGTTAGACCTCGGAAATACTTGATAGAGTTCAGACCTCGGAAATACTTGATAGAGTTCAGACCTCGGAAATACTTAATAGATTTCAGGTCTTTTTGATTCAGAAAGAACTTGAAAGAACTATATTGTGAAACATAACATTGTGATCATCGTAACTGCCGGGTCTCCCCCTTTTCCACGTCGCACGAAGCCAACTTGCTATCTTGTATGTTGCTGTAGAGATTTTATTAAAAATATTAACTTTCTTACTGACTTATAATTTTGTCGCATAACACAACGCACCTTGAGGAATCAAACTCACACCACCCCAACGCGAAGTACTACCCTACAAGTATTTCGTAACTTAAAACCTTAACTTTGTAAATTTTAGAGGGGACATGCGCCCCACACGCCCCCTCTAAAGCCGCCAATGTTTACTATTTCTTCTTTAGGTCAAAGAAAGGTAATTAACGAGAGTCGTGATTGGCTGATGTGGTGTAGGGAGAGAAGGACTACTATTTCAATGTATCAGGAGCTGTGATTGGATGAAATTATTTGATTTATGTATAAATAAAGATTGATTCTGCTGTAAAATCATGAATTTTTATCTCATTTCGCTAATATAAAGATTTAATGACCTAATAAGGGGTGGTTGTTTACATTTGAATTTTAGCCAATTTTGGGGGGTATCCCCCTTCCAGCATGATTTTCTCGAAATTAAGGTGGATAACCTATGGTAAACTGTTAAAATTCTGATAGAGGAGGGTCTGACAAACATTTTGATATGTGGATTATATATAGTTAAAATGTAGGATGTTGTGTAAATCTTGCTGGAAGTTCGGTAATTTAACATGGGACCCTATGGGAAATGGAATTACTATGCTTTGACCTTTAATACGCAGTCAATCGCCATGAAAATTGGGAATGAGTGAAGATGACGTCAAATCATTAGCTATGAACACTGTTGATAGATTGTTACTTATGTTGTGTGTCTTGAGGATGTCAGCCGATATGTCGTTGCCCAGGTCTAACTACGTGGAGGTCTCCTAAACTAGACCCTTTATCTATCTATCTATCTATCTATCTATCTATCTATCTATCTATCTATCTATCTATCTATCTATCTATCTGTCTTGGAAAAAAAAGAAATGATTGATCAGATATAAACAAATCATATTAGACACTATTCATGCATATTTAATCCCATCGAAGCATATCTTAGGTTCGTGGGGTTCGTGAAACAAATGTTCGTATATCCATTCTCTGAAAATCGGATATATATTCTGTTAGTAGACATTTGGGTTATTTTTGTTTTACACAGTAAAAACAAAACATTTATATATACATTTCATCAATATTCATTAATTTTTAACGTCCACGAGTCGTCATAGTAGCTGTCAAAACACACGCATAAGCTGTGGTGGTTGGACTGCTATGGCGTCACGCGCTTTACTCATTAAAAGTCGGCAATCGGAAATGTCCGTAAATGGGCTGTTTTGTTTATAATTTTATCCCTTGTTCTCGTTTGTTAGTGAGAGATTCAACTTGCAGTTTTTTAAATTTATCTTTTTATGATCGTATTTATCAGTTAGTACAATAAAAAGTTTGGTGTCCGGAATCCTTTAACTGATCTGAAATCGATAATTTCCCGTTACGTCTATATAAAATTTTCAGTTCACTACTATATTGAGAGCGAGCTAAATTCCATGCCCTATTATAGTCTTGACTAACACAAAGATGGAACGAGGTTGAGGTAGTTACGTCATGATTCTTCATTGAGTGGGGGGAGGGCGCACGTGTCCCCGTCTCTCACCCGGTTGGATCCGCGCCTGATGACTCATTCCAATTTCCATGGTGATAAAATGCGTATTTTAAACAAAGAAATTAAAAAAAAACAAAATAAAAAACAATAATAATAACAGTAATAAAGAAAAGGATTTCAACTCCGCCTGTTTCAAATCTGACTACTAAAAATAGTGTGTTGGCGGAGTCAACAATGCTCGATATTGAAAAGTATCCAATCAAACTTTATGAAATTTCGGTATTGATAGGTATTGACATCATCATAATATATGCCAGTTTTCATGGTGATTGAATGCGTATTAAAGAAGAATTTTCAACTCCGCCGGTTTTAAATCCGACTACTAAAAATAGCGTGTTGGCGGAGTCAACAATGCTCGATATTGAAAAGTATCCAGTAGATTTTATGAAATTTTCAGTGCAAATGACAATTAATATTATCATAACTCATGCCAATTTTCATGGCGATTGAATGCGTATTAAAGAAGAAATAAAAAAATTAGATTTTCAACTCCGCCTGTTTCAAATCCGACTACTAATCAAAGTACTGAGAGTACTGGTGGAAGGTGATTAATGAAGAACACTGTATAGTCAACAATAGCAACGCCTAGCATGGCATTATATGGCCGTTTGAAGGTTGAAGGGCTGAATTTGAAAGTATAGAAAGATTCCCACATTGCAAAACTTCTGTGAAATACTATTCAAATCCATGCAGTGGGTAAAAAGTTATGGACTAGACAAAGATTTACCCACCCATCATATACAATGTGACCTTGACCTTGCATATATAACTTTAGTTCAAAGTCAAGACACACCCTTGGGTCCTGGGCAACAGTTCTGTGAAATATTACGTATACTGAAATCTATGCAAGGGATACAAAGTTATGGCTCAGACAAAGATTTACCCATCATATGCATTGTGACCTTGACCTTGCAGATATAACCTTGGTTCAAGGTCAAAGTACACCATTTGATCCTGATCCTAAGTAACAACTCTCTGAAATACTACTCAAATCTATAAAAGGGGTAGAAAGGTATGACACAGACTGATTTTCTTATCACATACATTGTGACCTTGACCTTGAAGATACATGTATGACCTTTCAGTCAATGTCATGACACACCCTTGGGTCCAGGGCAACAATGCTGTGAAATATTATTCAAATTTATGCATGATTGAGTAAATTGACAATTACTTGTTTTCACATGTGCTTTCCCACCCCCACCCCACCCCTTTTTTTCTTTTCCCTTTTTTTTTTCTTTCTTGCAATATTTTAATCCTGGATCCGTCACAGTTTATATCCTAAATGATATATAGAATATGAATCTTAGCAAATCACAGTAATGCCCGGCCGAGGTAATACCTCGACCTTGACTGTCTATCACACGCGTGCATTTTTCCAGAAATTGGTCCTTGCGTTCTGTTTGATCAGGGGAAGGCTGGCTCTAGTGTAAGCGTGTCCCTTGAGGGGAAGGCTCACGCTAGAGTAGGACCGCCGCCGGGCAAATGGGGGGAGTCTGGCTATGGGGGGGGGGGGGGGGCTCACTGTAACATTCCGCCATTCCGTTGATCAAAATAATAAGTTTACGCAATGTAAAGAATGTGTCCCTATCAATCTAATAGGGCCACGACTTGAGGCTAAGTTTAAATATACCACCTTGGGCGCAAAGTAGTGTATTGTCATAATTAATCATAATGAACTAACAGGGTATTAAATTTCAACCGGGAAAATGCAGTTATTCCCAGGACAGTAAGAAGCATCATCAAGTCTGTATATGATTTTCCTCTATCAAAATCCATCTTTACTTCATTTCCCCCAGCTGACAATATCAGCAGGGAATTATATGTCTAATATACATAATTAAAGATTTCTAAACTGAGGGTTGAGTGGGATATGACCCTAGATTAATATCAAGATAAATGAATAAGATAAAAGCGATTATTTCATCCTTAATACATTTATATATTTATGTATATTGTATATATGCCTTTACATGAGGTTATTGAGGGGGTGTATGTTTAATGTGGAAAATAATGTTAAATTGATGGACTTGATGTATATTCGTACTATCATTGGGAGAAAATGACTTGATTTGCAAATATGGATATGTGGAATTACACAGAGACTCAGGGTTAGATCCAGAACCTCAACAGGTGTAGGGGGACGTACAAATCTCTCGAGTCGGCAAGGTCGAATTGGTCGATTAGGGGGGGGGGGTGTTTCAGGGGGCTTCTCCGAGAAAAATTAAAATACAGTGTTTGTAAGCAAACTGAAAGCCTCTGTAGCGTCTTTGAACTGTATCTGACTCGGTTTTCCCTATCCAAAAAAAAAAAAAAAAAAAAAATGGATTTATATATATTTATATCTATCTATCTATCTATCTATCTATCTATCTATATATATATATATATATATATATATATATATATATATATATATATATATATATATATATATATATATATATATATATATATATATATATATATATATATATATATATATATATATATATATATATATATATATATATATATATATATATATATATATAAATGAAACATGTAATTCATGTCAACAAATATTGATTTACACTTGCACGGATCTAAAAATATATAAATAAATCGGGGGACGGAAGTCTAAGGAATCAAGGAATAAAGGCTATGGTTGTCGGGAAATGATATACATAATTGTAAAAACAACATGCGTTTTTTGTCCACTTCATTGAAATCAGCACATATACCATGGCATGCTGATGGATCATATCTCCTTTTCACTGTGTCAGCAGCTTCGATCAAGTTTTAACCGGCGGTAATTTTGAAAAAAAAAATTATGCAATTGGTAACATCTGTAGTATATTATGATTGTTTCTGGCCAATGATTGATTTAATATGAAAACATTTACTTAACAAAGATGTCTTTGTCGCCCACCCCCTATGCTTCCTGTCGGATGGGGGCACGTGCAACAGTTGAATCTGCACCTGAATCCCTGAGGTATAAAATTAGTTTAACCTTAAGTGTTGACTAGAGATGGTTATAAATATCTAAAACCAACATAAATCGATAGATCTAATGTTCACGAGATGATCTAAACAATTTGTACCATATGTACAACAGACTGTGTCTGAAATGTGGAATTTAAACGGACAATATCAAAGCATTGCCATATGCCAATTATGGTAGAACGGAGGGTGGGCAATTGTCAGTAATTCAGAAATTAGTTCTTAAGAATTTATTACAAAACTATATCTAATTTTAAGGGAAAAATACGAAAGAAGTCCAAAATTTTGCACCTCTCTATCTATCTATCTATCTATCTATCAATCTGTATCACTTTCATAAGAATTTGAACGTCACAGGCATACTAGTTATATACAATGTTTGAATTTCCAATCGTGTCTGATTTTATGACTATTCCATGCTTTGTCTGGACAAACATGTTAATTGAAATTTAATTAAAGGGGAATAATTCACTACCCCATGTAGATTAATACCAATTTTACAACATCTTGTGAAAAGCTATAGATCAAAATCTTGAAAATAAAAAAAAAAAGATATCGATGTACAAACTAGTGACACATATTAGGGATTAAAATTAGCGTCTAGAAAAGAAGAAGAGTTAGGAAGGATTTTCAGAGTAACAGAGGAATAGTAAGGTCTTCACAAAAGAAAATAACAAAAGAAATTAGAGCTGACTAAATACATGTAAATGAAACTCGCATTTTTTTAAATGTATATAATAGCAATATAGCAATGTATAAAGGTGTGCTTAAACATCATATCACGATATTCTACTTGTCTTTTCGGACATTCCGGTCACCCCATAGTAATTTTCAAAGCTCTTTTTATACATATACATGTACTAAGATCTCAAACGCACCCGACTTACAAACAGTAGAAATACTGTTGAATTACTCACTGTGACAAGAACAAGTTCTTTATGAATATTTTGTAAATGAAATGCATTTGATCTTCTCTCTATGTTTACTTTGACAGTGTCACTGTGTGAAATAATCCTTTATGTTGACATACGTCATGCACGAACAAGGTTTCAGTACGTACGATGTTTCAGTGCATATGTGTATCAATATTATGTGTTTGTACCATTAATTGTTCATTTTGATGTACATAGGTTTCAGTATATTCCGAGACAAAAATGTATTTCTTCTTGTACCGAAACGTCTTAATTCTGAACCGAAACGACAATGTACCGAAATGTCCTTGCATCGAAACATCTTGTCTATACCCCCTTATACTCAGTCCGAACGACTTGGAACCTCTGACTAATTATATAAGTAAACATTGCAAAAGACTATGTACAATATAGATGTTTAGTCGAATAAACAAATGAGGTCATGCACACAAGTGAAGATGTGCATATATATCAAACATATTAAAAACAAAACAAAACGATCGATCTATCCTTAAGCGAAAGATAGCCATGGTTAAGGAATAAACTTGTACCTTTTGACACGACATACTGTAGCGCAGGAATATTTTTCATATAACTTTATCTCATAAATAAGAGTACACTTAATCTATCTATTTCAGCAAATACAAACTAGTGACACATATTAGGGATTAAAATTAGCGTCTAGAAAAGAAGAAGAGTTAGGAAGGATTTTCAGAGTAACAGAAGAATAGTAAGGTCTTCACAAAAGAAAATAACAAAAGAAATTAGAGCTAACTAAATACATGTAAATGAAACTCACATTTTTTAAAATGTATATAATAGCAATATAGCAATGTATAAAGGTGTGCTTAAACATCATATCACGATATTCTACTTGTCTTTTCGGACATTCCGGTCACCCCATAGTAATTTTCAAAGCTGTTTTTATACATATACATGTACTAAGAGCTCAAACGCACCCGACTTACAAACTGTAGAAATACTGTTGAATTACTCACTGTGACAAGAACAAGTTCTTTATGAATATTTTGTAAATGAAATGCATTTGATCTTCTCTCTATGTTTACTTTGACAGTGTCACTGTGTGAAATAATCCTTGTTGACATACGTCATGCACGAACAAGGTTTCAGTACGTACGATGTTTCAGTGCATATGTGTATCAATATTATGTGTTTGTACCATTAATTGTTCATTTTGATGTACATAGGTTTCAGTATATTCCGAGACAAAAATGTATTTCTTCTTGTACCGAAACGTCTTAATTCTGAACCGAAACGACAATGTACCGAAATGTCCTTGCATCGAAACATCTTGTCTATACCCCCTTATACTCAGTCCGAACGACTTGGAACCTCTGACTAATTATATAAGTAAACATTGCAAAAGACTATATACAATATAGATGTTTAGTCGAATAAACAAATGAGGTCATGCACACAAGTGAAGATGTGCATATATATCAAACATATTAAAAACAAAACAAAACGATCGATCTATCCTTAAGCGAAAGATAGCCATGGTTACGGAATAAACTTGTACCTTTTGACACGACATACTGTAGCGGCGCTCACTAAAACTAGTACGCGGACGCCGACGCGGACTTCAGAAAGTCCGACTTGAAAATGAAAAATAGTGATTTCTCTAAAAGTTCCAAATATTTCTTTGTGAAACTTTCTACAGACATAGTAATGGACATGTTTATTCTTATCAATGCCAGATATTCACAACTTAAGTCCTAAATTTATCATTTGAGGCACTGATCTGTTACAAACTCACTAAAACTAGTACGCGGACTTCGACGGCCGACTTGGGATGTCAAGACGAATATTCGTCTAATTTCAATAAATGACAACATAAACTTAATTGTTATGAATAGTGTAAGTGTAAAGAAATGTAAATACTTCTTATTTATGCTTAAGGACATCTTTATCGGCGATAAAACAAGGTTTGTTTACCTTGTGTGACAGCGGTCTTGATCGTTTGGAGAAGCCGACTTCGGTTTCAAACGGACGCGTACGGCGGACTCGAGAACTACACAGACTTACTATATCGCCTAAACTAGTACGCGGACTTCTGTATTCGACTTTGAATTTCTAAGATGTAAATGAAGAAAATTCCTACCTTGTTACTTTAGTTAGTGTGTATGTTTAAACTGCGAATAAGGAGTAGATAAAGTCTAAGGTGTAACATTGTTTTAAAAATGGTCATAATGCCTCAATTAATTTCAATTACAGCTTGATTTTATTATGTTAATAATGTTAACGATTCCGTTTGAAAAGCGAAGTGGGACTTGTTGTGTTGGACTGCCTCTATCACAATATATATAAGATATGTTTTAACATTTAACTAGATATGGCAATTAATTATCATTAAAATATTTAAATTTCTTGTTATGATATGGAAATAAATAGAAAATATCTTTATACAGACACAGAAGTCCACGTACTAGTTTTAGTTCTCGAGTCCGCCGTACGCGTCCGTTTGAAACCGAAGTCGGCTTTTCCAAATGATCGAGACCGCTGTCACACAAGGTAAACAAACCTTATTTTATCGTCGATAAAGATGTCATTAAGCATAAATAAGAAGTATTTACATTTCTTTACACTTACACTATTCATAACAATTAAGTTTATGTTGTTATTTATTGAAATTAGACGAATATTCGTCTTGACATCCCAAGTCGGCCGTCGAAGTCCGCGTACTAGTTTTAGTGAGTTTGTAACAGATCAGTGCCTCAGATGATAAATTTAGGACTTAAGTTGTGAATATCTGGCATTGATAAGAATAAACATGTCCATTACAATGTCTGTAGAAAGTTTCACAAAGAAATATTTGGAACTTTTAGAGAAATCACTATTTTTCATTTTCAAGTCGGACTTTCTGAAGTCCGCGTCGGCGTCCGCGTACTAGTTTTAGTGAGCGCCTACTGTAGCGCAGGAATATTTTTCATATAACTTTATCTCATAAATAAGAGTACACTTAATCTATCTATTTTAGCAAATTTCAATATGTAAAGCACAAATATTTTAACTTTGGTTGCTAAAATTAAATTTTATGCAATATTTGTTTAGGGACTATGTTTTTGTTACTGGTTTATGCGGAAGAACACTTGGGTAACATCGGTTTCCAAATTGGGATGGACGACGGCTTAGGGAAGCTGATTACATCACCTTCCAAAAATAGTGTGTTGGCGGAGTCAACAATGTTCGATATTGAAAAGTGTCCAGTAGAATTTTATGAAATTTAAAGTGTAAATGGCTATTAATATCATTATAACTTATGTAGCGTACCTATAAATATAAATGTAGTCGAGATATTTCATGTTTAATGTTGATGTTGTTAATAGATAGATTAATAGCTAGTCATATGATTCTGTTACACTGTACGCTGTTTACTCCGAAAATCTCGGAGGTTGTGTATTCCCTCCGGAGTGCCCGGAGGCGCTCCAATTCACTCCGAACGGCTCGGAGGGGTGAAAGGCTATATAAGCGGCGCTGACCTGAACGTCCGCAGCAGTGTGTTATTTGACTTAGTAATGTTCATGTCACTTATTATCTTGATTTTGATATGCGTGTGGATTTATATGTGTTGTGTAATAAATTAGTGAACTTTAGCCAGAGTCGTCATTACGGATTATATTAATTATTCAAAGAGTGGATTGTGGATTACATGTGCCTGTGTGCACGGTGACAGTGTCACGAGTAAATGGCGGATCCCGGCAGTGTGTATTACGGGCCTGTTAACTAATGTAGGCCGACCGCTCGAAGAGAGCGCTACAAGTGGTGGCAGCGTTATGGGATCGAGTCCCGAGGATTTACGTGTGACATTTCAGTGATTTACATTGGATTTTACTGTGATTTTGTGTTATTCGGAATGGATATTCATACAATCAAGTGATTATTATACATGGGATTTACTGTGAACTCGTGTTATTCGGAATGGATATTCACATATGCGAGTGATTATTATACTTTGGATTATTCATTTCGTGAAGAACTACTGTGATTTGTGTAAACAATTATATCGTCATGGAAACAAATGATAAAAGTGAATTCGTGAACTATTATTCTATTGACGTCGATGGAAATTATGTTCTTGTGGAAAGGAGAAATATGGCTTTATACAAAGAGTGTCCGAACTGTTACACCAACTTTTTGAAATGTGACAACTTGTGTATTATTCGTTCGGAAAGTGGAAAAATAGTGAGCAGATATTACCGATGTCCTGTGTGCGGGTGCAGGATAAAACTTGCGTAGATATTCAGACCCTTGATTCAGGAATTATATATGGATATATTATATACTGTGCGTCGTCGTAGAGTGAAATTCAAGGAATATGTGTATGGATCGCGTTTACAGTGTGCGATTGTGACAAAGGAATATCTTATTTGTGGCCGGTGTTATACATGTTTCAAGAAACCGCGCAGCCATACAACAGTGAACGGCATAGTTGTACGACGGAAAATAGTTCTTCATTACTGGTGCCCTTCATGTGGACATCGTATAGATGGTAATCAACTGGTGATTTCGCGACATTCGTGCTAGAAACATCGAAAGTGGATTCGTTATCATTTTGTGAAAATTTGTGCTATAATTTGTGCGTGCGAAATAAAAGTGAATTAGTGTTGTGCTTATGTGACGGAGATACTTCTAACGTGACACAACAGTGTTGCGTATTTCTGTGTGAATATTCTGTGAATTAGTGTCCGAAAAGTGCGAAATTAAGCAAAGTGGATCCATTCATTTTATTTGTGATATTTTCACATTGTGCGTTGATTTTTAAAATGTTCCGAGACCGAACAACAAATTCACCACGGGACATGGAGCTAACCCAGGATTTTTCGGATGAAGGAATCTTGGATACGCACAAAGGACCAGGTATATTTTCGAGAAGGGAATTACAACCCATGTCGGCTAGACGAAACCCGATAAATGCGTTTGATAATGCAGATGAGGATGAAACTATTCCATTGGTGAGGGAAGATACTTATATTTCACAACCAATTGACACCAGTACCCCAGCGACTACGAAGCCACAGAGTAACATCCGAGATGAACTAGACGATTCGAACTGGAGTGTTTTCTTACTAACATGGAGTCTAATGTTCATCATAGGAACTGCGTGTATATCTGTCCTGTATACCTATTTTCCAGGAACTTTGATGTCTTATGTTACCAAGGAATTTCTCATTACTGGAACATTAACATTATTATGTGTCATTATAGTGAGCGCAATGGCGAAATTAGCATTTAAGAGAAATGGAGTAAAACGACCGTCAAACCGTGCACATTCATCAGTGCGATCAACTCCACAGAATCTCTCCACACCGAAGACTACCTCTTCAAGGAGGAGGATTACCTTTTCTCCCGAAAGAACCGATAGGACATTACAAGGTACCGAACATGTACCCCAGCTGACTATCAAGCGAACATTCAAGGGCGATGGTAGTGATATATGGAGTGAATTTATTCGCTACTTCGAAAATATTGCCGAGCTAAACGGATGGGAGGATGACCGAAAGCGAAAGGTTTTCTTTACTGTTATGAGAGGACAAGCGGAGACATACGCATATGGGTTATCCGACACCGAGCGTGGTAACTGGGATAGACTCAAAATGGCTATGGACGAGAGATTTGGACACAAAGCTATGAAAGAAAGTTATGTGGCAGAAGCAAAATTACGCCGTAAGAAAGAGACCGAGTCTTTCCGAGATTTTGGCCAAGCAATTCAGGATTTATATCGACGAGCGTATCCAGATAATCGTGAGTACGTACAGGAATCGAGCATGAAAACATTCATGGACAATTGTAGTGAAAATGAAGATTTTCGGCTAGCTGTGAAGAGAACACGACCCAAAATGCTTGAAGAAGCAGTAACTGCAGCTATGCAAGAAGAGTGCATTCGTTTGACCGAAAATAAAACACAGAAGGAGAAAAAGGACAATAAACCACCAGTTTATGAAGTCCAGGATCAACAGCAAAGTAACCGATACCGAAATAGGAGACCACTACAAGGAAATGCCGGAAATGACGTGAAAAAGTGTTACAAGTGTAATTCAACTCGTCATTTAATACGAGACTGCCCAAAAACCGATATACGACAGAATCCTGAAACCGGAAGTTTTGTGGCTGGAAGAGGAAATGATAGTAACGGTAGGAGGAAAACTGGAAATCATACGTTAAACCAGAATGGACCGAGGCAGTAGGCCATGTGTCGGTCACAGCACGTAATAGGCCTAGTACAGAAGACTTACAATGTCGCGTTTTGGATGCCGAAATGCAAACAGATATTGTAACGCATTTATATTCAAGCTCTACAACGGAAGAACCTAATAGCGAAACCGGAAGTCGAATTAAAGTGAAAGGGAAACCTGGATTCAAAGTTGACGGATTAGTAGAAGGGACGCCGTTGGAGTGGAAAATAGATAGCGGTGCGGTAAATACGTTTATCACGGAGGATTTATATTATAGTATCCTTCCATCGGATAGACCTGTACTTGAGCGCGTGCGTAAGAAATTTCAAACAGCTGACGGAAGTGAGTTGAAAGTCTTAGGGACTGCGAAAATGATTTTACTTTTCGGAAATTTTGATGTGTATTTACGCGTGTTCGTAGGAGGGATCAAGTGCAACTTGCTTGGACAGGATTTCATGAAGAAATATGAATGCCAATGGGATTATAGCAGTGATAGTGCTGTGTTGAATTGTGCGCGCATGAGAAATGATCAAGAATTTAGCGGTCGCGTATTGTCTGTGGAAACTAGCGCTATTCCACCGAGACACGAATTTGTGTTGAAATCAAGAGTGATTTCGGATACTGATATCGGAGAAGGGATATTAGTACCAATGAAGCGATTTATTCACTCATATGGACTTTTAGTTGCACATGTGTTGGTGAACGCGAGGAACAGCGTTATTTATGTGCGTGTGTTTAATCCGAGCGACCGGGAAATTAGTGTTAAGAAGAACACGGAGATTGCGTTATTGGTACCAGTGACTTACGTAAGTGAACCTTTGCACGGACATGATGTGTGTAATGTGCAAAACGGAAGCGGTTCCGAGGAGATTCCGGAATTTTTATGCGAGATGTATCGCGATGGATGCAAAAACCTGTCAACGGAACAAGCAGCAGAATTTGAGAAATTTTTATTGTGTCGGAAAAATGTGTTTGCAGATCCCAAAATGCCCGCCGAGCGCGCAAATATAGGAGAACATCGAATCAATCTCAGTGATGAAACACCGTTTAAGGAGCCAGTGAGGAGGGTTCCTATCTTTAAGCGAGAGATATTAGACGGAGAGATTGAGCGACTAAAGGAACAGGGGCTCATTGAGGAATCAAATAGCCCATGGTCATCTCCAATTGTTTTAGTGCAGAAGAAAGACAAGTCTTGGAGATTATGTGTAGACTACCGGAAATTGAATGCCAAAACTATAAAGGATGCGTATCCGATTACTAGAATCGCAGAAAATTTGGACACTTTAGCTGGATCCAAATGGTTTACATCCTTAGATCTAAATATGGCATATCACCAGATTCCAATGCGAGATAGTGACAAAGAGAAGACCGCATTCGGAACACCTCGAGGCGGATTATACCAATATCGTGTGATGCCATTCGGATTATGTAATGCACCTGCAACATTTCAAAGAGTGATAGAACAGGCGTTGTGTGGATTACAGTGGCATGTGACAGTTCTCTACTTGGACGATATTATTGTGTATAGCCGTGATTTTGAGGAACACTTGAAGAACTTAAGTCTTGTGTTTGATCGACTTGAGGGGGCGAATTTGAAATTAAAAGCGAAAAAGTGTAATTTCTTCAAAAAGGAAGTGACTTTTCTTGGACATGTCATTTCAGAAAACGGAATTACTACAGACCCAAGCAAAACGAAAGTAGTACAAGAATGGCAGACGCCACGTGATGTAACGGAATTACGTAGTTTTCTTGGACTTGTGTCGTATTACCGACGTTTCATAAAGGACTTCGCGAAAACAGCGAAATGTTTACACGAACTTACCAGCAAACACAGTCAATGGAATTGGACTACCGATTGTGATGAAGCATTTCATTTATTGAAATCCAAGCTTATCACAGCTCCGATACTTGGATACCCGGATGTAAAAGGAGGAACGTTTATTCTAGATACGGATGCTAGCAATGACGCTATTGGTGCTGTACTATCACAAATACAGGATGAAAAAGAAACAGTAATTGCGTATGCCAGTCGTACTTTGACTAGCCCAGAGAAGAACTATTGTGTGACACGTAAAGAAATGCTAGCTGTTGTGTACTTTGTGAAGCATTTCAAACATTACCTTCTTGGACGCGAGTTTATATTGAGGACGGATCATGGATCTCTTGTATGGTTACATAAATTCAAAGAACCAGATGGACAAATAGCTAGATGGTTAAAACAGCTTGGACCATTCGTATTCCAGATAGTACACAGACAAGGGAAACGTCATCAAAATGCTGACGCGCTATCGCGAATGCCTTCATCAGGAGATAAATGCAAACAGTGCAAGCGTGATCCAACAATAGAAATTGAAGAAAGTGAAAATAAATATCAGCATATTAACGATTTGCGGAAGGAATTTAACAAAAACGAGACAGAACATAACAGTGTAATTGCGATTGATGCCTTGTTTACCGATATGTGTTTACAGAGTCACGTGACCGATGTGTATTCGTTAAACGACACTATCCAACCTGTGAAAACATCAAAGAGAGCTGCAAATCGACCTCCGCGCGCTAAAGAGCGAGTGCAACCCGATGAGCTGTTGACTCTAGAGAGTATCCGAAAAAGTCAGTTAGCAGACCGGGAAATATCACCATTTTTGTATTGGAAAGAAGATACAGACTGTGTAAAACCGCCATTCGAAGCAATATCAGGATTTGGATTTGAAAGCAAATTCCTTTACTCTCGATGGGAATTACTTACAGTGAATAAAGGTGTATTGTGTATGAAATGGATAGAAAATGACCGCGAACGATTTAGGATTTGTGTGCCAATGAATTTAAGAGACGCAGTGATGTGGCAAATGCACGATGCACATACAGCAGGGCATATGGGTGTAAGACGAACATTGGACAAAATTACAAGAAGTCAGTATTATTGGCCTCATTTACGGAGATATGTGCATGATTATGTGTCATCGTGTGATATATGTGAAGAACGGAAAAATCCATCTAGGAAGAAAAGAGCTTACATGAAAACGCATCTTAGTGGTGTAAAATTTGAACGAATTGCTGTCGATATTGCGGGACCTTTCCCCAAAACAAGTGATGGATTCGTGTATATATTAGTGATAGCGGATTATTTCACCAAATTTATCGAGATATTCCCACTTAGAAACATTGAAGCAGAAACCGTGGCTGAGACAATGTTCAGAGGATGGATAAAACGCTATGGTTGTCCGCAAGAGATACACTCCGATCAAGGTAGCCAGTTTGAAAGCCAAATATTCCAGGAAATGTGCAAGTTACTGCAAATTAATAAGACGCGTACTACTGCTTATCACCCTCAATCGGATGGTTTGGTTGAAAGAATGAACAGAACAATTAAAGACATTCTAGCAAAATATATTTCCATAAATCAAACAGACTGGGACAAATTCGTGGATAGCGTTGTATTTGCCTACAACAGTACTGTACATGAAACAACAGGAATTACGCCATACAGAATGGTATTTGGTGAAGAAATTCTACTACCCGTTGATCTGGCAACCGAAAAAGTGAAATCTGGCGAAACAACAATCCCGAAAAATCAAGCCAACTACGTGCGTGAATTAGAGAAATCATTAAAGGAAATGTACGATATTGTCAGGGGCGTAACTGCTGAACTTTCTCTTCGCCAAAAACGTTATTACGATAGGAACGTACACAGTACTAACTACGATGTCGGAGATTTAGTGCGCCGAAGCCAACCCAAAGTTATGATCGGAACTAAATCAAAGTTGGCAAGAAAATGGACTGGACCTTGGATTGTTGTAAAAAGACTTAGTGATGTGTTATACCAAATACGAGTCTCGAAAAATTCAAAACCGGTGATAGTGCATTCTGATAATTTGAAATTGTACCGAGGGTCAAAGTCTACCATGCAGCCGAAGACACCAGACACTGACCACATTCCAGTGGGACATCAAAGGGGTGCAGCGCGCAGTCCGAGACGACTTCCAAGGGGTGCCGCACCGAAGGATACTCTGATTGACAACCGTCAATCACCGATCGAGGTACCACGGACAAGGCGTGGCCGTGTAATTAAAAAGCCAACAAGATTCAGAGACTGACCATTCAGATTTGAACCATCGGAATATGATATGTGAATTTTGCGGGAAAAGTATAAACAGAATTGATAACTTAAGAAGACATATACTTGAGAAACACGATAATGAACGATTAGTTGTGCTATGTTCGTATAGAGTTTGCCCGTGTGATGTCACACCACTAGCATTAGCGGCCATGTTGGAGTACAAGTCTCGGACTTTTTCCATCTCTACCATGTAAATTTCATTAAATTTCTGAGAAATTAACTACTTATCAGGGTAGATTTTGTGACTTCCGTCATAATTAATCAGTAAATATAATCAATCAGTTGAAAAATTTCTGTAAAACATATAGATACACAATGCGATTATTTCATAAAATTAAGTTAAATCAAGCAGTTTTACATGAGCATTGATGGATAAAGTCCGAGAGTTGTACTCCAATGAGGGAGATAACTCTAGCTAATTTGAGGAAAACAGGGAGGTATGGGAACACTCTATTGTCAAAGACCTTTCTTAAGACCATCGGACTTAAAGAAACATTTACAGCTTCGTCATAATGTCAAACGTGAAGTGATTTCAATGGAACTAAAACTTTGCAAAAGAGTAAAGATGTCAGAAGAGGAGATAAACCGAGCAAAGAAGCCCGTGTATGTGAGTACGGACTACGAGGACATAACACCTGTGAACTCGCCGACCGGACAGCCGTGTACTAGCATGTACGAGGAAATAAGTAGTGACGAGGATGAATTTAATCGCATGTGCGTCGATACAGAGGACTTGCCGTCGATAAATACGGATGTATTAGATCAATTAGTGCAAGCTACGGGTAGCGATAGACTGCAAAATCTGGTAGAAGATTTAATAGACGCTGACCCTTCACTAGTCGCCCAGATGCCTGAGATGGACTTGCCGGTTATAAGCGATGAAACCGAAAACATAAATGCTGATGATACCGATCGAGCTAGTATTGTGACAGTGTCCAGTGAAGCCGATCAGATTAGTGACGCGAGTGCCGTGCATAGTGAAGCTAGTGCCGTGAATAGTGACATTCCGCGTGCAACAACAGTGACGAGTTGTATAACGCTGAAACTTACCAAGAGAATTACATACCACCGTAATGGTTTCAGAGAAACCGTAAGAGAAACGGATATAGGTTATTCAAATAATGTGGACCCGTCTACAATTGACATTGCTTTAATTGCACAAGAGATTATTGCAGAAATTCCAGAGCACGTGAATAACCGCAATGTACGAGTGGTGGAAATCAGCAGTGACAATGAGAGTTGAAAGTAGTTACTCTTTAATTTATTTCAAACTTGTTGAAGACTATGATGAACAATGACATTTTCATATTTAGACTGTATTCTAACATTTTATGTCATTTATTATAAATTCCTTATGCATAGATACGTAGAAATATTGCTCATCATGATAGTTGCTAACCTTTTGTACCGATTATATGTTTATATTAGTGAGTCATTGAGTATATATTTGTGTGTGTGAAATTGTTCATGAATACACATGTACATTATTTTTGTTGTAATTTCATTTTGAACGGAGTCAAATCCTAGCGGAGGGAAGTTGTAGCGTACCTATAAATATAAATGTAGTCGAGATATTTCATGTTTAATGTTGATGTTGTTAATAGATAGATTAATAGCTAGTCATATGATTCTGTTACACTGTACGCTGTTTACTCCGAAAATCTCGGAGGTTGTGTATTCCCTCAGGAGTGCCCGGAGGCGCTCCAATTCACTCCGAACGGCTCGGAGGGGTGAAAGGCTATATAAGCGGCGCTGACCTGAACGTCCGCAGCAGTGTGTTATTTGACTTAGTAATGTTCATGTCACTTATTATCTTGATTTTGATATGCGTGTGGATTTATATGTGTTGTGTAATAAATTAGTGAACTTTAGCCAGAGTCGTCATTACGGATTATATTAATTATTCAAAGAGAGGATTGTGGATTACATGTGCCTGTGTGCACGGTGACAGTGTCACGAGTAAATGGCGGATCCCGGCAGTGTGTATTACGGGCCTGTTAACTAATGTAGGCCGACCGCTCGAAGAGAGCGCTACACTTATGCCAATTTTCATGGCGATAAAATGCGTATTAAATAAGAAATCGTAAAGATAGTTTTTCAACTCCGAATCCGACTCCGACTACTAAAAATAGTGTCAGCCGTTGTTTTACCCCTGACCTCATTTCCGCGCGCAAAGGATCATGGGATGTACCGCCTACCTGACACTGACAGTTTACACGAACGAAGTGGGTTTTTAAGGTAGGTTTTCTCTGGTTGTATTCTCGTCTGTTGCAAATGATATGTTGCAAAAGTCTCGCAAAATCTAACTCGTTATACCAGGGATGTCATTAAGTACACTGGTACTGTACAGTTGCAGTACAGTAGTGTCATCAAAGACCAATCCAGTATTACGACCGCCATTTTTTTCACAAGAGTTAACTTTCTTGAACGGTTAAACGCTACTTCCGGTTTAGATTTCCATGCCTTTAAAATACCTATACACCTTCCAAAACAACGTCAAAACGCGAATGTATGATTGTTCCACTAACATTTAACACTTATGGGGGATTAAAAAGGTAGCTACAGCTACAGTTATTACAATGTCATGTTTATTTGTTCATAGATGTTTGAAAAATAATGTGATTAAATCTCCGTAATCCTCAGTAAACTGGCATCATGACCAAGGCAATGGCAATGGTACTGACAGGATGGGGAATTTTTTGCATTTGATGGCTCGACAGACAAGTACTCATAATGATGAATCATTCTCTCATATTAGAGGTTGTACCCCTTATCGCAGAGTATTGATCAAGTTACACATGTAGTGTTACTACGTTTATTGATTGATTTTTGTTTAACGTCACACCACGAATATTTCACGTATATGGTGACAGCATCTGCCTGATGCGGGGCATACAAATTTTGACCTTTGCAACGGACCCACCCAAAGCAGTGAGGGATCTTTAATGTGCCATGCATACCACGACAGGGCCTCGGTTTTTACTGTCTCATCCAAAAGACAGGACACCAGCATGACCAGAGCGGGAATCGAACCCTGGCCTCCCGATTAGGAGTCCAGCGCAATACCACTAGGCCAAGCCGGCTTTACTAGCTTTAATAAACATATATAGAACACATATATGCCTTTTATTTGTGCACCAGACCATGCACATTTCAACAACTTAGGTCTCTTCAGTGATGCACTTTGCAGAATAATTGGAATTCTCATAATGTATAAATATTTGAAGACCAGTGTTGAAACCAATATGACAAAAATTGTGACATAATATACAACTTGGGTGGACTCCTTAGTTCTCTGGTATTTGTGTCATCTTAATACAGTGGATTCCGTTTAATCTGATAGTCTATTTGCATGAATGAAATATCAGATAAAGTGGGCTATCAGATTAGACGAAATTGCGAAAGTTGATGCTTTTGTTGTGTAACATGTTATAGATGTCTTCTCATATGGACGTTTGATAGCGGTTGTTTTCATTTAGAGATATACGACCGCTTACATGGTGTTAAAGTACTTAAACCCGTCAATCAAACCTACAAGTTGTGAGGATGTACATTTTCATTACAGATCTTTGATAGATTACTAATTTACTGATTAAAGAGATTGCCATATCTTATACGCCATGCAATATTTACCTGTCATCATTTTGAATGTTATGTGTTACACCATACCTGAACTATACATGTGCTTTGATGTTGTGATTTTTCTGCATCTATTATACTGCAACAATTATGTGCCATTGATTTGAACATTAACCCTGCCTAACCACCCTGTACTTTGATGTCTTGCATTATATTATTTCAAACTATCTGCATGGTGCTTATATTCTAGAATATCCTATGCTTTAGATGTTGTCATTTTTTTTTTGGCATCTAGTAGTGCAATATTTGCTTGTGATTTTGAATATTCACCCTACCTAACCGCCTTGTACTTTACTGTTGTGCTTTATATTATTTAAAACTATCTGCATGGTGCTTATATTCTAGCATGCTGTAGTAGACTGTCAGTGTTAATTAATTAACAATGAAATAATCATACAATTTGCTTTTCAAAATTCTGTAAACTCAAAGTCTGTTGTTACATCAGCTAGCTTCTATTCCACATTATGGAGCATGCACTGAACATATTGATATTTATGAAACCAATTGCTCAATAATTTTATTTTTGAGTTTTGGTGCAAATGAAATTTCTGAATTTATTGTTCTAATTAATATAAACAATTTTTTTTTCTTCAAATCAGATCCGTCATAAGGACCCTTCCCAATGGAAATTTATTGATTTTCCCCCGAAATTCTCTATATTTTTCCTAAACACTGATCTTTTAGCAGTATACAAATGGGACAAAAATTCCCAAATGAGAAGGTACATGTACAGGCATCTTTGAAAAAAAACCCACTGATAACGGTAAATACATTATTCATATGTAAATACTAGTGCTTGTGTATCCTGTGCATTCTTACAAACTGTCAGTTTCAGACTGAAACAACATTTGTATATCCACAATGTCTTACAATACACATGCTTGCATTCAGTTCATATATCCTACTAGCTGTTTTCATCTGTTTTTGTATTTACCAATAATTTGACAGTAATGTCAAATAGAATATGATGCTTAACAGGATGTTCTAACAGTGAATATAGACTGAAACTTTGGAAGAGTAAGATATGTCTTATTCAATTAGCAGTGATGTTGAAAAGTGTCAGTCCGAAGGTTTTGACTGACAAAATTTCATTAAGGCTGACAATATGCTGAATTTTTTCTATATATTTCATAGTCCTGACTGACAAAATTTTCAAAATCACTAAAATGCCTGCCGTGTTTAAAGAACTTTTCTACATCTCTGTTACTCACAATACAAATTATGGCAATTTTTCTTGTACATGTAACCCTGCCGCCTTTCAAGTTATTTACTTTTCCATCAAAGGATAATGCAGTGGAACAGTAGTATTGGTGAAAACAGTTAATCATAGACATTGAAATGACCCAACAAAGATATGGACACCCAAACCTGACTCTAGAATATGTTCTTTACATTTTATAGATAGTTACCAACCAATACTAATCCTTATCCCACGTAATATTTAGGCCATAGTTAGTCTGTTACAACTCCTAGAGCCCCCCCCCCCCCCCACCACACACACACACACACACACTCACACTCCCTTTAAGAAAGGGAAATACTTCATTTACCAACTACAAACAAAAAATCAAAAACTGTTATAAATGATGAAACTTCAATGAATAATCCATCTTCTCAAAATAAATCTACTGTTGCATCACTTCATACAGCACATTCATCACACAATTCTCAGAATGCCCAAACAGATAACAATATACATACAGAAGCGTTACTGTTCGATCCTCCAGTGTCAAAATTCTGTAATATTGACGGATGTCTTCTTTCAATGCATTTTTAAAAGAAGTGACAATTGGAACTTTCATTTTTGATGCTGTAAAACATAAAGCGGCGAGTTCAGTTTTGCTTCCATCGCGACTTAGACCCCTATTTCTAGGAAAGAACGCAGTTCATCAATTTTCCGAGAAAGAAGAAAATCCAACGTGGGCGATCATCGATATCTTTATCCAGGGCCAGGCCATAATAAAATACATGAAAAGTAATCAAAGCTATGTACAGTGTATTTTTACAAAAAGTTTATACTTAAATAGATACAAAAAGTTGGCAAAGAGAACATCATAAAAAAAATCGGCACTTCTATGTATATAATCAACCGCTGTGGTGTGTTAACTTTCATCTATCGACAGTTACCAATGACGCTTTGTTTACACCGGAAGTAACGTTTAACCGTGGCGCGTCAATCGTCACGCACGGTAGATAACTCGTACAAATAATACTGGATTGGTCTATTTACGGACAAATAACGAAGTAAGCCTAGCATGGTCAGCTATGAACAATTCTCGAAAACGGCGACAATCTCCGAATCGGGGGTCTGTCTCCAAATCAAGGTACAATCCCCATGTGTATAGTCTCAGAATTTCTCCGGTCCTACTAAATAGAGAACTTTAAAGAACTCTACTGTCTCTAGCTTGTAAATCCGTGCAGATAGTACACAGTCATGTGATAACCACCTAGAGAGAAATGACATACTCTCTGACCAACAGGCTTTAGGAAACGAAGGTCATGTGAAAGCCAGCTCATCGCAACCATCCATGACCTAGCTAGTGGCCTTAATCACCTTCAACAGATAGATGCCAGGCTACTGGACTTCAACAAGGCGTTTGATAAAGTTCCCAACCACCGCTTAGCCATCAAGTTGGAGCACTATGCCTATGGTGTGCATGGTCAAACTTGAGTGGATCAGAAGTTTCCTTGATGGGCACACACAACAAGTGGTTGTTGATGGTGAAAATTCATCTGCTGCCCCTGTAACACCTGGGGTACCCCAGGGCTCAGTGCTCGGGCCGCTGCTGTTTCTGGTCTACATAAACAACTTACTATCCAGAGTCAGATCAACCAGCAGGCTATTTGCGGATGACTGCCTACTTTACCACACCATAACCTCAGAGGATGACACCAATACCCTACAACAGGACTTAGATGCACTACAGGAATGGGAAAGTGACTGGATGATGAGCTTTAATCCATAAAAATGTGAGGTCATACGTACATGTATTACTAACAAGAGACGCATCATTGAGGCCCATTACTCTATCCATGGCCATACTCTACAGACAACCACCAAAGCAAAATAGCTGGGAGTAACAAGCGACAGCAAGTTACATTGGGGGCTGCATATAAACAACATCACCAGGAAAGCTAATAACACCACAGCATTCTCGAGCCACAATCTCTCCAACTGCCCACGAAACATCAGAGCCACTAGTTATAAGACCCTAGTAAGACCCCAGGTTGAGTATGTTGCCACAGTATGGGACCATGCAAACATGACCCATATCAACAAAATGGAGGCAGTGCAAAGAAGAGCAGCACGCTACATCATGAGAGATTAAAGCAGAGAGAGTAGTGTAACATCTAAGCTCCAACTTGATACTCTGCAATCTAGGCGAGAAACATCCCATGCTAATATGATGTATAGAGTGGTTAACAACCCTGTAGATATCCCAAAAACCCATCTACAACCAACACAGAGTTCACGAAAAAGTGTCAGTCCGACAGTCAAATCTGGTAAAAATCGAGTCTGTCCAGTAAGATTTGACTACTAGTCAGTCCTAATGTCTGGTTAAAATTTCACCTGTTACTTTTAGTAGTATCGCGATCCTGCTATACGCAACACTTAGTCTTTCAAATTCAAAACTACGACATATTTTCATCTTTTATTAAAAGAAAAGTTCGTAAATAAAAGCTTTTCTCGTTTTCTTTACAACTGCAAGACTATTGTTGACTTTTGATAAAGTATCTCAATTGAGGCATTTCAGTTTTTAATTTTATAGAAACAGGTACGGCATAACTAGAAACAGTGCTGACCGTGTTTGTTTATATCGAATCGTATAAAACATCAGTTATGTTACTGTTTCGGGTAAAAAGAGAAAACTATACCAAACAAAGTACAAAGAGCACCTACCGGATCGTAGTGTGAATGAAAAATGGAAGGTGGCTCACTTTCAATGACAACAGTATGGTATGTGAGGTCTGTGTAAAATATTTGGAGGGCTCGAGTACAAATCAAACTGCAGGGCGGGGCCAAAACAGATTTATAAGTGGCTGTGCTAATTTCTGTGTTTCGGCCATTCAGTCTTCTCATGAAGTGTTCATAAAAGAATTTAAGACTTTAATAAACAGTCATGTGTTACCATTTTATAGTTTGAAATTCAGATATTGGGACAATTCATGTCATTTTGTTTGGTCCTGTAAAAAACAAGTCGGTCCTGTAAAGTTCAAGTCTTTACAGGACTGAATGTCCTGTAAAGAAAAAATATTTTCGCGAAGTCTGCCAACACTCAACAGCACCAGAGGACATGCACTGAGATATCTTCAGCCTTTTTGCCACATCAAGACCCAAGGTCATAGGTCAAAGGTCAAGGTCACAATATGCAAAGTGAGTAAAACCTTGTCCAGGCCATAACTTCTTCCTCTGTGCATGGATTTTAATAATATTTCACAGAATTGGTACTTAGGACCCAAGGGTGTGTCATGACCTTGATCCAAGGCCATAAGGCAAAGGTCAAGATCACAAATTGCGAAGTGATCAAAACTTCGTTACTATGATAAGATGCTATGGAGATGCTATTTAACGCGATAACTCGAGTAAACCTCAGTTGTTTTTCATGAAACTTATATAGAATGCTTAAATAGTGTAGGGGAAGCCACTTTTAAGTTTTGAGCAAATTCCATTTTGTTGTTACAGATTTATGGGACTTGGATCCTCTTTTTGGATTTCAATATTTCATAAAAGTATTACCAAAGAGACCCATTTTTGGGGGTAATAAAACCATACATTCACATTCATCCTTTTCAAAGTAAGCGACAGGCGTATTATGCCACGCTAGGCGTTGCTCTTGTTCCTTTTCATATCACTGAAGTGGCCGGGACATAGCAAATGCATGCGATGTTTATACCAGACTCTGTTCGATATTACTTCATTCATTATCCCCCACTTTCACGAAAGCGAGGGGACATTAAATCTCATTCATCTCTCCGTCTGTCTTTCTGCCAGTCTGTCACAGAAACTTTAATCTTGGTCATAACTTTTTGACCATAAGACGTGGGGCCTTCATATTTGGAATGTGTGTCCTTTATTGCAATACCCTTCCGTTAGTACCAGAATTTTTTTTTCATGTGACCTTGACCGTGGCCTTTGACCTACTTCTATGTATCTTTTTACCATAAGACGTAGGGCCTTTATATTTGGCATGTGTGTCTGTAGACATGCACAACCATGACAATATGTCACAGATCACTACACTGGGGCCCTTACTGATAGAACCCCGAAACTAGGGGACCACAATTCTATGAGTTTGCTTGTTATTTTATAAATTACAAATAAATAAAAACCTATTTAGTAAGATAATATTTCATTTTTTCTAATAAAAGAAATCTATAGACAATGCGTAGTAAGAACAACATTCTTAAGGCCCTTTAACAATTTAGACTAAAAATGGTCCAGAGGTCTACTGCCAAATTACAATCCGTGAACACATGAATAATCCATTGAATCAAAATCAAGGAATGTCTATACAAAGTAAAAAATGAAAGGACTTGAAAGTCCTCAAGGTCGGAATTGCATGGTCAAGTACATCAAAGGTAATAAAGTCGTGATCCACCAAGAGATCACACACCAAGCGTGTAATGTTTAGGATCAGTATTGACAAAAACACGGTCTGCACACAGGTGCTCGTTTTCATATAAACAAAGGCTCCGCCATGTACACCCCCATACGTCTCCGTCTCGTACTATATAGTTATCTATCTATGACGAGAAGATTGTAGAGTACTTTGAATTCCACTGCTATATAAAGAAGCGATATTCTCAAGTTTCATTAATTATAATACAACGGATACTAGTACGGACTAGTAGTGTACTTCCTAAATTACGGCACAGCTACACAATAATGTCCATCGTACTTTTTCGGGACTTTCCGCCGAGTATTCGGAAAGACTGCATGTCCTCCAGCGCATGAATATATTAAACTCGTCTAAATCGATGGAATAACGGCACATCTATTTTCTCATCTGATCAAACTTATCTTGTATTGACTCGTACAATATGAACTATAAGTACTAAAAGTAAATCTAATCACGCTTTTTCTAAATAACGACGCACTATTTATACACGAGGAGGTATTTTCTGCGTTCCACACGTTCACCACAGCATATTGTAACGACTAGGGTCTGGAATTGCTACGCAATTCGGACCAACAACAAAGTACCGAAGCGTAAACCATATCTCTTAGTCCATGGAATAAAGGGACAATATCGTGTTTAGTGTCATATTCAGACAAATGCGAAACGCAGGTGAACAAATATATATATATAATATATATCGAGGTATGAAGCAGAATATGCGCTCTCTGTAGTATCTTTTATCTCGAGTTCCTTTGGATATATGATGTTGAGGTGATCCTTAAACACAGGGTTAATCGACTAATCGTTAATACTAATGTTAATGACAAATCAATAATACAGGGTTGTTAAATAAAAATAAACATGTTTAAAACGGATGAAAATAAAATCAACAGGCTACACATACCAAAATAGATTTTTCTGTTTTAACCCCCATTTTTCTAAAACTTGGATGTATAACCCCATAAAACCTAGAAATTATGGTAGATTATAGCATACTATACTGATTTATAATCAAACATAACAACATTGACCACTACATTTGTTAAAAATGCTAGAGTTCTCTAGGGTTCTCTAGGGTTTTCTAGAGTTCTATATTTAGTAGGACCTGTATTTCTGTGTCTCCTGATATGGAGACAGTCTTCGTTTTGGGGTACTGTCTCTTCATCTGGAGACATGCAGAATGTTGTTAACTAATGGATACTTGTGCTTCCCTATTGGGAAACATTCCTTGTTTTGGGGTGCCATCTCTCCATCTGGAGATACTCACAATGTTGGTCATACAATGTCCCCGATTGGGAGACATATAAAAAGGCGGCAAATACCTGTCTCCAGATGGAGATACAAAGCAAATTAACATATTGTTAGTTTGAAATATGTAAATTTAGGGTTTTAATGAAGTAAACATTAAAAGGATTATAGAACAATGATTGTTTGAATCATTCTAACATCAGAGCTTGTCAAGTTCTGATGCACAAAGAACGTTTTCAAATTTCCGCATTGCTTCCTAGCTGA
The DNA here is from genome assembly GCA_035048485.1 of Pteria penguin. Classification (NCBI taxonomy): domain Eukaryota; kingdom Metazoa; phylum Mollusca; class Bivalvia; order Pterioida; family Pteriidae; genus Pteria; species Pteria penguin. The sequence continues at coordinate 7,952,812 of CM068589.1, read as the reverse complement.
TGGTAGTGACAGTTGGAAAAGAACCACTGTTAAAAGTCGTTATTTCCCTTCTCCCTCTTATACTCTGTAGAGGCCTCTCCAATATGATAACAAGAAACAATTTGGTGCAAGCACCAAAGTGTGGGCCAGAATGGGATGTTTGATAAAACTGCAAAGAATTTTAAAAACAGTAAAACGTTTTAAAATTTGTATTGTACAGTCATGTGACTGATAATTAGCAGACATATAAAAACCATGATGATCGACCACAGACATATAAATCTCCAGTATCACTTCCTTTTCAGCTAATAGTTTATATTCGGGCTCATTTAGCCCATTCAGTACATAAGGCATGGCAATAGCGAATTTATCAGACGTACGGATTAACCTGCATTTAGTATGGAAATGTACTTTAAAATTACTAGCCATATCATCTACTATATGTTTTAAGTCGGTGGGCTCAGTAGATGAGGTGACCGAAAGGTCGCGGGTTCGACCTCCGCTATGGGCACATCGGTGACCTGTCTTTCAAATTGGACAGTAGAAACAGAGGTCCCGTGTCATGGTAGGCGTGGCACGTAAAAGATTCCCCACTTCTTCGGGAGGGTCCGTTACAGAGGTATAAATTTCTATGCAATGCATCAGGTAGATACTGTCACCGTTTACTTGAAATAGTCATGGAGTGACGTGAAACAATAATAAATCAATCAACTCACTATTTATTTTTAACAACAAAACATAACCAATCTATAAGCAACTGGAGTTTACTGAGGTAACCAACCCTTCACTGGTTAACTTTTGGTAGTGGTGTGGCCGTGCTGGTTGGTAATCTTTTTATTCTCCAGTTTCAATATATAAACACTAGGCCTAATGACGGTTCTACTACTTACCAGATTGACTGCGGAATTACCGGATTGACTACGGAATTACCAGATTGACTACGGAATTACGGGATTGACCAAAAATGTTACCGGATTGACCAGATTTTTTCAATTTTTTTTGTAGATATGGATCGAGTGATGTTAGTTGCAGGTATTACGCGACTTTTTATGCAAAAAGCGCAATCGAGGAAGTTGTAGTAATAGTTGGAATTTCCTCTGTTTGCACCGCTGCGTAAAGAGAGATGACTCTAGTTTCTTAGTGGTATGAATCGGAAATATGAACTTGTGTACATAGCTTAATTTACATTGACCAAATTACATGAATATGAATTTAATTATTTAATGTCATTTTATTTGCAGGTTTCAAATATATCAAGTCAATTAATACAAGTCAAGTTGAAAATATTACAACTGGATGAAGATATAAATATTACAAATTGACGTTTCAAAATTACGATATAACTATATTTATAGGAGATATTCATATTACGTGTTTATATATACATGTTTCGTGCTAAGATATCACAAAAGACATGTTTATTCAATGAATTAATGTACTTAAATTGAGGTTGTCAGCCCTTGTATCTAAACCATCAAAACACGGTGCTATAATGAATTTAGATACAACGTTTCCAGCTCTTGCCACGTGGGGGCCACCTCTTCAAGAACCATAAAAATTTAAGAATAATAATACTACAAACTAGAGCTTACCTGTTGCCGAGGCAACAGGGCGGGTCTTCCTCTCTCGTAAGAAAAAAGAAAAATAAGTAGATAGAAAGAAGGAAGGAAAGAAAAAAGATCAGGAGAATGACTTACATGTACTTTACACACAAAAATACACCCCCCCCCAAAAAAAAAAACCCCCCATCAAGCAATGAAATTAATTAATAATTAAAATTGAAAAAAAAACTATTATCTATAGCTGGATAGAGTGTATGTATTGCACGTTTCAACGCTCAAGATAGCTATATATATAGTAGATATGACTATTATATTAAGGAGACAAAGAAACTCAAATTAAAGTAAATCATACATATTACGGCTCTCCATTATAACAATCGATTAAACATTCCACGGACAAAGCGCCGTAACTCTCGATTGAATTAAACGCGATTCAATTAATCGCGAGTTACTGCGCTTTCCCCGTGACTATCATACACGTTTTAAGTCAGTATTAAGCAAGTCAAATTCACCGCGCTTCTCTAATATGTAATCGCGACGTTCAGACAAGATTTGTTTATTGCGTTATTCATCAGTAGCGGTTAGTGGGCAAAAAATGTGATTTTCGTTTAAGATTTCGATTTCAAAACACTTTCTCAAACTTTCCTTTTTATACTTTGTTAATACGACAAATAAGAAAAAACACGAAAGTTACGCAAATAAGGTATTTTTTTTTAAATGCTTTAAATCGCTCACTTTCAAATACTGAGAAACATGTTTCATACTAAAATCGGTATGGAAAATCGTTTGGTGATGTTCTGGAAACGATAAGACTAAAAATAAAATGTTTTTGCAAATTACGTAATTATTTAAAAACTTTAAATTGAAATAGCGGCCAAACTATAAAAGATAGATATTATCGGCCGATGAATTTTTTAAAGATATGAACCTAGAGAATATGACATAAAATTTGAATAGTCTAGCATTTAAAGTAACGCTGTATGGCGGAGAATTTAAAATTTAACTCATTGTTATGTAATGTTTTTGAAAACTTTTATTTTTGAAATTTTTTTTACTTAAACGGGTAACGGTGTCTTAGACAGTCTATAGCTACAATATAAAATTTGTAGATAAATCCGTTTTTCAGAAAATGGAATTGAAAAATCGGGGTGAAATTTCGGCGATTTAAGACCCTCTCTCGATAGGGTCTACGCACGCTAGAGGGAAGGGGGCAAATATTTCGATGTTTTTGAAAATATCATTTAAAAGAGTAAACCCTTCTCATGTGCTGTATGGTTTTTCTTGATCATATGACGAAAAATAAGCAAGTTATGAAGCAATTACGTAACTAATCAAATTTGTGAAAATCTTAAATTTCTCAATTAAAAATGGATAAAAAATATTTTAAAAACCTCTTACACCATATGATTGACATTCTAAATCGTTTTGTAATATTTTTTTAACGCTAGGACCTAAAATAAAAAAGTTTTAAAGTTACGTAATGAGTTTAAAAACTTTAAACACAAATAGCGCCTTTACCGTAAAAGTTACATAATCGGCGTTAAGTTGGTTGTCAAGATCGACACCTGTACAACATTATAAAGAAAATTTAGGGAGTCTAGCTGAAATAATAAACATTTTATTTGAGAAAATTTAAAACCTTCTCAAAAATGAATTTAAAATTTTGAAATAACTGTTTTTACCCTTATATTGACCCTCCAAATCCTTTGGCAATATTTTTGCAGCCCTAGAGCTTAAAATAAAAGTTTTTTAAAATGACGTAATAAGTTTAAAATTTTAAACCCTTATAGCGAATTAACTATAATAGTTACCTAATCGGCGTTAACTCGGATGTCAAGAACTACACCTGTATAACATCAAAGAGAAAATTTCAGGAATCTAGCTTGCATAATAAAAGTTATACTTGAGAGATTTTAAAAATTACAAACTGTTATATAACTTTACTTAGAACTTGAATTTTAGCAAAATTTTCTTTAAACTCTATCAGGTTTTGCTTATTCAGTAAGAAAAAGAGAAAAAAAATGTTAACAGTGAAGCCGTTTCTGAGAAAATTGCAGTCAAAAAAGTGCTAAGAATAAAAATAATAATAATAATAATAATAATAATAACAAATGTAAAGAAAAAACATCACAATAACAGAAGGGTCTTCCGATTCCATCGGAAGACCCTAATAATAGAATAAAATAGAATTTTAAACAAAAATTTTAAGATATACAAATACTCGAAATTTTAATAATAATAAGAAGAATAGAATAGAATTTTTAAACAAAGATATACAACTTAACTGAAAGAAGTGTGAAAGGAAAATAAAAATTTACAGAAAATTCAAAATTGGAGAATGAAAGCAATCAAAACTAGAGCTTACCTGTTGCCGAGGCAACAGGGCGGGTCTTCCTCTCTCGAAAGAAAAAAGAAAAAAAAGTAGATAGAAAGAAGGAAAGAAAGAAAAAAGATCAGGAGAATGACTTAAATGTACTTTACACACAAAATTACCCCTCCCCCCCCCCAAAAAAAAACCCCTCAAGCAATCAAATTAATTAATAATTAAAATTGAAAAAAGTATTATCTAGAGGAAATAAATCGAAAATCAAGTTAAAGAAATCATACATATTACCAGGGACGTATATATCTATATACGTCCCTGATATTACGGCTCTCCATTATAACAGTCGATTAAACATTCCACGGACAAAGCGCCGTAACTCTCGATTGAATTAATCGCGAGTTACTGCGCTTTACCCGTGACTATCATACACGTTTGAAGTCGGTATCGCGCTTCTCTTAGATGTAATCCCGACGCTCGGACAAGATTTTTTTATTGCCTTGTTCATCAGTAGCGGGTAGAGTGCAAAAAATGTGATTTTTGTTTAAGAATTCGAATTCAAAATACATTCTGAAACTCTCCTTTTTATACTTTGTTAATACGACAAATAAAAAAAAAGATGAAAGTTACGCAAATAAGGTATTTTTTTTAAAAAATCCTTTAAATCGCTCACTTTCAAATACTGAGAAACATGTTTCTTATTGAAATCGGTACGAAAAATCGTTTGGTGAAGTTCTGGAAACGATAAGACTAAAAATAAAATGTTTTTGCAAATTACGTAATTATTTAAAAACTTTAAATTAAAATAGCGGCCAAACTAAAAAAGATAGATATTGTCGGCCGATGAATTTTGTGAAGATATGAACCTAGAGAATATGATAGTTCAAATTTGGATAGTGTAGCATTAAAAATAAGCTATATAGGGGAGAATTCAAAATTTAACTAATTGTTACGTAATGATTTTAAAAACTTTCATTTTTAAACTTTTTTTTTACTTAAACGGGTAACGGTGCCTGTGAAAATTTATAGACACAATATGAAGTGTGTATATAAAACCGTTTCTCAGAAAATGGAATTGAAAAATCGGGGTGAAATTTCGGCGTTTTAAGACCCTCTCTCGATAAGGATTGCAGACGCCAGAGGGAAGGAGGCAAATATTTCAAAATTTTTAAAAGAATAATTCAAAAGAGCAATCCTTTCTCCAGTGCTGATTCAAAATTTGGTGGTCATACGACGAAAAATAAGCAAGTTATGAAGTAATTTCGTAACTAACCAAATTTTTGAAAAACTTAAATTTCTCAGTTAAAAATGGATTTAAAATATTAAAACACCCTTTTTTACGCTGAAATAGACATTCTAAATCGTTTTGTAATATTGTTTTAACGCTAAAACCTAAAATAAAAAAGTTTGAAAATTACGTAATGAGTTTAAAAACTTTAAACACAAATAGCGTCTTTACCGTAATAGTTACATAATCGGAGTTAAGTTGGATGTCAAGATCTACACCTGTACAACATTAAAAAGAAAGTTAGAGGAGACTAGCTTTAATAATGAACGTTCTATTTGGGAAAATTAAAAAACTAATCATGGTTATTTAATTTTCTTCAGATCCCGATTAAAATTTTTTTTTTCTTATAAATCTACTAAGTTTGGCTTCGAAAGTAGTAAGCAGAGAAAAAAAATGTTGCTTGTGAAGCTGTTGGTGAGAAAATTGAAGTCAAAACGTGTATGGAATAAAAATAAAAAGAATAATAACTAGAGCTTACCTGTTGCCGAGGCAACAGGGCGGGTCTTCCTCTCTCGAAAGAAAAAAGAAAAATAAGTAGATAGAATGAAGGAAAAAAAGAAAAAAGATCAGGAGAATGACTTCAATGTACTTTACACACAAAAATAACCCCCCCCCCCAAAAAAAAACCCCTCAAGCAATCAAATTAATTAATAATTAAAATTGAAAAAAGTATTATCTAGAGGAAATAAATCGAAAATCAAGTTAAAGAAATCATACATATTACGGCTCTCCATTATAACAGTCGATTAAACATTCCACGGACAAAGCGCCGTAACTCTCGATTGAATTAATCGCGATTGAATTAATCGCGAGTTACTGCGCTTTCCCCGTCACTATCATACGCGTTTGAATTCGGTATTTAGCAAGGGAAATTCACCGCGCTTCTCTTAGATGTAATCCCGACGCTCGGACAAGATTTTTTTTATTGCCTTGTTCATCAGTAGCGGGTAGAGTGCAAAAAATGTGATTTTTGTTTAAGAATTCGAATTCAAAATACATTCTCAAACTCTCCTTTTTAAACTTTGTTAATACGACAAATAAGAAAAAACATGAAAGTTACGCAAATAAGGTATTTTTTTAAAAAAATCCTTTAAATCGCTCACTTTCAAATACCGAGAAACATGTTTCATACTGAAATCGGTACGGAAAATCGTTTGGTGAAGTTCTGGAAACGATAAGACTAAAAATAAAATGTTTTTTGCAAATTACGTAATTATTTAAAAATTTTAAATTGAAATAGCGGCCAAACTAAAAAAGATAGATATTATCGGCCGATGAATTTTTTAAAGATATGAACCGAGAGAATATGACAGATAAAATTTAAATAGTCTAGCATTTAAAATAAAGCTGTATGGCGGAGAATTAAAAATTTTACTCATTGTTATGTAATGTTTTTGAAAACTTTAATTTTTGATTTTTTTTTTACTTAAACGGGTAACGATGTCTCTGAGAGTCTATAACTATAGTATAAAATTTTTACATAAATCCGTTTTTCAGAAAATGGAATTGAAAAATCGGGGTAAAATTTCGGCGTTTTAAGACCCTCTCTCGATAGGGTTGTCCGACGATAGAGGGAAGGGGGCAAATATTTCGATGTTTTTGAAAATATAATTCAAAAGCGCTAACCCTTCTCCGTTACTGATTACATTTTGGTGATCATATGATAAAAACTAAGAAAGTTATGAAGCAATTACGTAACTAACCAAATTTGTGAAAAACTTAAATTTCTCATTTAAAAATGGATTTCAAATATTAAATGAAACTTTTTTATCATGAAATTGACATTCTAAATCGTTCTATACCATTTTTAAAATGCTTAGACTTAAAACAAAGCAGTTTAAAAATTACGTAATTTTAAAATTTTAATAACGGCTTAACCGTTAATAGTATATAATCGGCGTTGATTTCATTGTCAAGGACACACCTGTCAAATTTGAGAATGAAAATTTGAGGAATCTATCTAAAATAATAAACTTGTTTTTGAGAAAATAAAAAAAATTAGGCCTATTACGTAATTTTCTTTAAAACCATAATATTTCGATATTTTTTCTTATCAATCAATTTTCCCTGGCTCATCAAACAGGAAGCCGCGATAAAAAGATTGTTGGTCTAGCCGTTTTTGAGAAAAATGCAGTCAAAGTGCTGAGAATAAGAATAATAATAATAATAATAATAATAACAAATGTAAAGAAAAAACATCACAATAACAGAAGGGTCTTCCGATGGAATCGGAAGACCCTAATAATAAAAAAAATGTAAAGAAAAAACATCACAATAACAAATGGGTCTTCCGATGGAATCGGAAGACCCAAATAAAAAATAAAATACACCAAAAATGATTAATAGCAACTCAGTTGGTCAAAAGAATGAAAAAGAATTCAATAAATATACTCAATGAATTTTAAAAAAGCGTTGCCGCACCAGTCCATTCTTGTTGCCCAATGTCACAATAGTCCCGTTGCTGGTCCAGAAGAGGTTACCAGGATTCGATCTCGTGTATTTCTCAACATCCAGATGAATTACGACTTGGGAGTGGCGGGGTACGGCGGAGGGATGCTGCGCAAAATGAATGTACTGTCTATCCATACGATAAAGGCCGTACTCCTTGATGGATGGCATGGCAGAAAGGGTGGTACCATGGGCACAATAACTGATGTCCTCGGGAATCCGGATTGGCGTTAGGAGGGTTCTCAAATCTACCTCTAAGGAATGGCCGCTACTGGCTCGGACCTGGTGCCCATCGTCAGAGATCTGAAGTCTGGATTTTTTCATGGTGTCTGCGAGGAACCGGACGTAGGTAGGGGAGAAATGTTGGAATCCTGGTATTGCCTGCAGATCCTCGATCCTCACCCAACCATGGGATGACATAGGGAGGGATGCATCGTGGCGCAAAGCCTGCACCAGACGTTTGGAGTCAGCAAACTGAATAATTAAAAAATTCTGTCATCAATGGGTTGTATGTAGTAACAAATCTCTTACTCTACTCAACCAACTTTAGTGAACATCAAGCATAGAATATTTTGATAATACAATTATCTGTGTTTAACTTTTTAAACCAATATTTGAAAATACAAAATTTTCTATATAGTTGTAATGACTATACCTTCCCTTTTTGCTGTTAACATTAAATTCAAAAATTATCATTTTTACATAAAAAGCAAGTGTGCAGTTTTTGATATACATGTTAACAGTGTTTTGATTTACGGATGTAAAATTTTTGGTTTTCATAAAGCCAATGATATGGAAAATATGATATGTGTAATTGTATTTATTGTCTACATGATATAATTGTTGCACCTCTTGTATAGCATTTCTCATGCATGTAAATCATATTAAATTACATTAATGTTATGCTAAAAGCATGTATTTGCTTAAAGCTCAATAATATATATATATATAAAATAAATTTAATATATATAAATACAGAGTATAGAAAATAAGAACAAGCACATTTTTGCATAAAAAGTCGTGTAATACCTGTAACTAACATCACTCGATCCACATCTGAAAAAAAAATTGAAAGAAACTGGTCAATCCGGTAACTTTTTTGGTCAATACAGTAATTCGGTAGTCAATCCGGTAATTCCACAGTCAATCCGGTAAGTAGTAGAACCCCAGTAATGAAGGTTTATCGTCTTGCCAGAAGAAACAATTGTAATTGGTCCTTCTTAGCGTAGCTTTCTGTATTCTGAAAGTTTTAGTAGGACTTACATTACACCATCATTCAGTCGTAATATAACAACTCGACCATTTCCGTATGCAAGAAAGATATATTTTTTGTAAAAATTGGCGATGATGTTCCGATTAGCTATTAACCAAAAGTCACTTAGGCAACCGAATAATAATTTGGTTATGAAGAAAGCGCGTCAAATATTTAAAAAATTGTAAGGTAACACCCATCCCCAGAAAATATTACAACAAATTTAATACTTCTCTGCTGTAACGTACTACATTTACATGTATGTATCTAACTGGGTCAGAGAGGTGACACATGCTCTCTCCGCAGTGAATAAAATCCTAATTTTTTCATTGGTGTAAAATTATTAGGGTGTGGTCTTACTGTACCGCAGAAACGCATGCGACTTTCCCAAACTTATATCAAAGGATGGGCCAGCTAGTGCCGGCCCACAATAATAGATTGTCATTTTCAGTCATAATGCTGCAAGAAAATTAGGCTGAAACATCTCCATGACTGGGCCAAAATGTCTTTTAGCGAGGCCAAAACGTCTTGGACCGACGCTGTAAAAGGTAGATGTGGAAAAAGGCCGTAGTGACTGCAATCTGAAGGGTTTGTTTGATAAGCTACCTATTTTTGGGTGGGCGACCCATTGTTACAGTAGAGATCAGACTTTCGGAACCTTGACACTTCCTCTCTTTGAAAAGTAAAAAACGAAAGGTTCCGAAAAACTAGGATTTACCTCTTTACTACTCGTTCAACACATGCGCCACCAAGTGTAGTTCTCATGATCCTGATTCAGTACTATGTTGTGATGTTGAATTTACAAAGTCGTTTAGCGCATTAAATGTTGACAGTATTAGTAAATGATTAAATAGTTCCAGGTGAAACGAAGAGTATCATTCTTCTTTAATGCGTATGAATTTTAGTACAAAGCATATGGAAATTCCCCAGAATGTTTGGCGCGTTTTTTTTTTTATACTAGTATAGCCGAGAAGATGACAGGTGATCGAGATAGCTAGCTGACAGTGGAAGAATTTTTGAGAAATAGTAAGTGTTTTGTCAATTCTTATTGATACATTGTGTATATACTAGTATTGTTTTGCTGTAGAAACTTTTTATAATTGTTTTTTAATGTTGTAAGACGTAAATTTTGAACCGTAGGCGTAGGGCAAGTTCACTACAACGCATTGCAGAATGCAGTAGTCAGTACGCCGTTGATTACACGCCACGGTACCCTAACGCCGTCGAGTCTGGCTATATTTGAACTTCTTAGAATTGTTTTTGTCTTTTAATGTTGTATGACTAGTAGATGCCTAACCGGAGGGCCAGGTCACAACAACGTATAGAGTATTCCCATACAACCCTGTTTTCCTCAAATTAGCTAGAGTTATCTCCCTCTTTGGAGTACAACTCTCGGCCTTTATCCATCAATGCTCATATAAAACTGCTTGATTTAACTTACTTTTATGAAATAATTGCATTGTATATCTAAATGTTTTACAGAAAATTTTCAACTGATTGATTATATTTACTGATTAATTAAGACTGAAGGCAAGAAATCTACCCTGATAAATGGTTATTTTTTCAGAAATTTACTGAAGTTTACATGGTAGAGATGGAAAAAGTCCGAGAGTTGTACTCCAACATGGCTGCTAATGTTATTAGTGTGACATCACATGGGCAAACTCTATTGTAGTACGCCATTATTGTTGATGGGTAACACGATTTACGGAAATGCCCCTCATTTACCGAAATGCCCCATTTAAATACAGAAATGCCCCTACAATCAACTGAGATGCCCTTCAAATTTTATTTTATTGGCCTAATTTAATTGCTTAAGAAGTCATTTATTAGTTTTCAAGCACGTTTATTTATCAAGATATTTAGTCCTGATTCCCTCTGATTTCCACCAAATTATCTTTATATAAAGCTTCTCAATAAATAAATATTATCGAAGTTTTAAAAAATGACAACAATTGAAAACTTCTAAAAAATTATTTAATGATCAATTATCAAAACAATGATTATAAGAAGTTAGTCTTGAAAAAGACCAACACATGATTAACTTTTATTATACACATTAAGTACAGTCATCTATCCCTTTGATCCATATAATCGGGGGTGTTATATACGTCCCTGATATAATTATCATGAATCTGAAAAAAGAAAATGATTGATTGATTGAAAAAAAAAACTCGTAATATTACTAAAAAAAAAAACTAAACAGATTGTAAGAGTTATCTTCCATGTAATAAAATTGACTTGCACTATGAAGACACAAACTAAAATATATTACACATTAAAAGATACATATTTGTACGTATTTTACCCTGATTTATTCATATCTATATGTTAAAGCAACAATTATTAAGATTTCGAGGGCATTTCGGTATATGTGCGGCATTTCGGTAAATCGTGCTAGCGATTGTTGATTAACTGTTTTAATGGAAATAAAGTCAGCATGTATATGTATAATGTCCTGTTAATGCGGACAGGATCATGTTTGTATGTGGTGGCAGTCATAATAGAGCCTTTATCTTGAATTTTCCAAGATGAAATACAACAGATTTTTATAGAACTATTAGAAGAGTTCTGGTTTTTGAATTCCAGATTAAGTCATATCTGTAATCAAATTCTCTTGCTATAAAAGTGTGTAAGAGCAATTTTATATTTAACTGATCGATGGCAAAATCGGACATCAGAGTATTTATAACCAGCATTCGAAACATTTGGGGTAAAGCATCAAACTTTATCATAGAGAGCAACGAGCATTCCGGTAGGAATTTTGGTAAAAAGGAATTATTAAGATATTTCGTCATTGAAGCAAGTAGATTTTGAATACATGTTTTACGTATTTTATAAGAAACCCCCTTTAGAATTGATACAAAAGAGTATAATGTTGTATTAACACGAATGATAAACCCCAAGTTTTACCCCAAGTGACATGGCCAGACTCCTCGGGCATCTACGTAGACCAATGGAGACCATGACCTCATGCCGACTTCGAGAATAGTACTTCTTCCATTATGTAGTGTACTCAAAGTTTGAGCCTTATAATTCATATACTAGGCACTAGTGGTAACTACTTTGCAAATTTTCTTATCCATAAAGCTGTAGAATAACTGGTACATGTATAAAGTGCATAAATATATGTTATGTAGAGTTCTCAGAACTGACTGCACATAAGATTGTGGTACATCTGGTTAGATTATTAATTTTTATCAAAATCTTCCTCAGAATAAGTCAACCAACAATGTCATGGTAAAAACTAACCTGTACCTGTGAGAAATATCATCAAAGATGAGACAACACTGTAACTGTTGCACTGTGGAGGGAGGCTGTCATTGCAGATGTCAGACTTAGAGACTATATATATAGTAGTAACATGTATTGTGGCTAATACTTAACCGGGTGAGGTCACACTCTTAACAACACATTATTCAGCTGTGCAGGTAAGAATGAGACAGATAGATATCTGTTAACTTTTTAGTTTGTCAGGTTGTCATCACTCGACAAAGTTCACTCAATTGTAGCTGAACATACATACTTCTTTAGGCATAATAACACAATTACATTAAAGTTAGATGTGTTTGTAATAGTATTTTGTGTCAGGTTTAAGTTCCAGATTATTGTCAATATTTTTTATCATACATATAGGATGTTACAGTTTGTTCCATGAATATTGGTTATGAAGTTTTCAAAGTTTCTCAGATCAGTAGAAAATATTGCATTTTCAATCAACAGAGCTGCATACTTGATGTCCGATAATAAAGGATGAAAAAACATGTATGGATAATCAACGATAATGATTATATTAATTCATTTAGATTAATTTGAGTTTGTTCAATTTTCAGAAAACATCTGCTCCAGAAACCAGCAAGATAGTAGAAGTTATAGGAATATGCAAGGGAGGTACTGATAAGAGATTTTAGCCCTTGACATGGGTACAGTTATCTGTGAAAACCAGATTCTTAAAAAAACACTTTGACCGCTATGTTGAAGCTCTTGATGAAAAATTTCATTGCATCTTAACATTAGTATAGAAGGATGACAGAGTTGCCAGGTTCATTGATAAAGAAAATTAGATCCAGTAGATTCAAAGTTTAACAAATTCTGCATTCAGTTCATATTCAATGGACTGCAAAGTGATGTCACTTCACTTATTTCAGGCATAATATGATATTTGAAATACACAAGAACTTAGTGACTTATATTAATTCAAACATACTGAAAAAAAAACATGAGAACAATGCCATAATTTGCTAAATATATATACGAATATATAACTCTATATTTTTTAAATATCATCATGTAAAGGATATCATATAATGTGTTTGTGTTTGTCTCTTGTGTTTGTAAATAAAAGCTGCAGGTCTTCAGGTCTCTTAATAAAGTCATTGTCTTTATGTGAGTGTACATTGTACAACTTCTGATGATGTCAGTAATTTGTTATTACTCATAGGAAAGAATGCTGGTATCTTTCCAGTTTCCTAATTGACATTATCAGTTGAGGTTTTCTGTTTTATAAAGGCTTTTAAACATGTTTTGATTCTGATATGTGGTAGAATTACATTTGTTTTCATTTGTGGGTTGTTTCTTGTTGAAGATGATAACTATAAAGATATGTTGCCATCATTTTCATACTGACTTTTGAACATGTGAATAACTTGCACTTAACTTTCATTTAACATCATAGTTATTATGTTCCCCGAAAAATTTCCGAGGAGCATATAGTTGTTGTCGTGTCCGTGTGTCTGTCAGTCTGTCTGTCTGAGCTCATATCTCTTAAAACTTTCATCAGAATTTGATCATATTTCACCAAAATGTTATTTAGGTTAAGGGCTTTTGGACAAAGGTCACTCAAGGGCTTTTCTGAAAGGTCTAGGTCACTTATTAACTATGACTTAAAATTCCATGAAGTACTTGTATCTCCTACACCTTTCGTCAGAATTTGATTATACTTCACCAAAGTGTTAATTAGGCTAAGGGCATTTGGACAAAGGTCACTCAAGGTCATTTCTGAAAGGTTGAGTTCACGATAAAAAGTTTTATTTCATAACTAATCAAGGTCAAGCTTACTCATTTTAGTTTAAGATACTGTGATCACTTGTTCTACAATTGACTCAATCGGATATCCATATGATACACTGAGATTTGAAACCGTCATCAAGTAATACAATGATTGCCTATGTATTGAGTCATTCATTTCCTTCATTATTGCTGTGCTTCATGGAGCGTCCATCAGTTTAACTGATTTTTTTTGTATATGGATTGAGTCATCAATTACCTACATGATAAGTATAAGTGTCGTGCGGGAGCATCCATCAGTTTTACTGATACTTTTGTTTTTTGTATGTAAAAAGCTGGAGACATTTTCTCATACTTGCAGTTATGGATATGAGTTTGATATGTTCAGTAGTATCATTTTGTGTTCGTTCATGTAGTATTCAGCCATCATCATTACCTGCAGTAGTTTTTATCCATACCATGTAAATAATTTACCAAACAGAATTTTCAAGCCAGATGCAAGATACCGTTTACAATTTAAAATTGTCAAAATTAAGGAAATTAATCAGGATTCACATTTCATATTTACTCTTTGTCATGCATATTAACATACCCAGATTTTTTTTAATATCGGGGAAGTTGTTGTTTATTCTAGTCATAATACTTTTTCTTCAACAAATATTATTAATTTTCACTAAGGTCAACTTGTTAACACCATAGTTTCCCTGTTTTACATCATATTGTGTAAGTAATTGAAGATGTACTTGTTTTTAGAATAAAATGTTAAAATGAAAGTCCATCTTGTGTCTTAGTCATAAAACTCAACTTGAATTAATTGCATAGAATGGACACAATGAACTGACGCATACACAAGAGCAATGTATCAATGATGCCTTGTAATTGCTACAGCTATGCTCACAACAAACTACTCAGTCTTCTACACATTTGCATCTATCGGTGCCTTTGGCAAAGGATTCGGGTACACATAAGTTAAATGTAACTGAGCTGTGACATGTTTACACAAATTCCTCGACCATCTGTTCTTTTCATCTAATTATTGTAACATTTGCCGACCCTCAGGACATTCAGTCCTTTGATTTCCTTCTTTTATTGCTTTACTGAACTATTGATTCTCTCCGCTTTGTACTCTTTGCTTTTCTGTGGCTGAAAACAACGTAACAAACGGCGCATGACGATTTCACAAATTCACGAGAAGTCACAAATTCTTCATCTTCCAATACGAAGTGTACTCAAAAGTTGAGCGTTACACTTCATGTGGCAGTCAAGATAAAAGCATTACAGGACAATATGATACAGTTTGAAAGGTACCAGATAAAAAGTTATCGGTAAAACTCTTGATCCTCACCTTTAACTGAAGTGGGCTGATGGTCCTCCAAGGAACATGCAGCATTGCTGATGGAAGTCTGTTCCAGTCCCTGATGGTACGTAGGAAGAAGTAGAACTGGTTCACATCCTTTTTCGTTGTTGGGATACGAAAGGTATTGTGCTGGATCTTGAATAGCCAAAGAAGGTGGATCTTTACTGATTCTCGAAGTTGGTGTGACATCACTATCTCTATTGGTCTATGTAGATACTCCAGGAATCTGGCCATGACACCAGCGGTAAAACTTGGGGTTAATCGTTACAACTTTAAGTTCTGCTGTATCAGTTCTAAAGGGATTTTCTTATAAATTACACTGCGAAATGTGTAAAACATGTATACAAAATTTATTTGTTTGTATGATAAAATAGTTTAATTACTCCTTTTTACCAAAATTCCTCCAAGAATACACATTGCTCTACATAATAAAATTTAATGCTTTACTCCAAATGTTCCGAATTCTCATCAAATATCCGGATGTCCAACTCTTAGAATATGTAGCGGAATTTATAAGGAAACTACTATGTACATTTGTATACAATGTTGTGTATGGATTTTGTAGAGAAAGGCATTTTTTAATTGACTGGCAAAGACATGGATCACTAGAGGACTTCAAGACTGCGTCAGATAAGTTTTTTACCTTCTTGGACCTTGTTAAACGAGAGTACACTTGCAAGAGAAAGACTCGTGAGCCACAAAACTCATCTAACCTTTTAATAGTAGCATAGATTTATTTGATTAACATAAGTTTCCTTGTTGGTTTATTTCAATTTTGGCGGCTGCTGCCCTCTAATCTTGTTAATTTACTAAAAAACCATACAATCATCATTTCACCTGATGTGAGTGAAAACAAAATAGTGGTGCTGCAGAAAGTTAATACGTTGCTACATGTAAGTCCGAAGTGCGAGAGCAGCCAAAATCAAAATGGCAGCATGTACTGGCAAAGTGCATTCTAGTCTTGATTTCGGTTATTTAAATTGAAATATATCGTTGTATGTTCAGTTTGAATGTGTCTGCCTTGTAACTTCCCGTAGCTGCTGCGACAAATCTCGGACAAGGAAATTGTTGAGTACGGTAACCGTATTGAGGTCGACGCTGAAAAAAATGCTGTAAATTTGCTTCTCTTTCAATGACAGCAGTGAACAAAAGTCCTTGAAGAAAAGAATGAAAACATGATATGTTTTAAAACTTGATTTTTGTCACTGCTTTGGGCAATCAAAGCGAAGTTCTAAATGGTTGAATGTCATTTAGTTGATTTCGTTTCTCTTTATATACATTTACACAGTTGTTTAAGTGGGCTTGGTCCCTGTGAATATTATAGTAAAACAGAAAAGAATGGAAAAATTTACAAGATTGACTTAATGTTTCAGCAAGAAGCATGGTCTTTGCTTCTTTCTTTGTCCAGTCTTGCCACAGCCCAAATAGCAATACGTGGGCTTCATACACTGGCCATGTACTCCAGATGCAGGGCTACTAGTGCTTTGCACAGTAAACAGAGTGTCTCCATGTCCAAATACTTGAATTAAGTAATCTCAGGGATGGAAACTCGGGGAAAATATCTAAGGAGCCAAACGGGCTCATGAAAGTGAAAATCTAGGAGCCCAGATTAAAAGTAATGGGCCCGTTATAAAATTGACATAAATCAGAAACTAATTTCTAAAACTTTGAATGCCTTTATTACAAACAATGTAGTAAGTTGATCTGGTGACAATATGTATTGAAGTTAGGTCTACTCCATTTCCAATTCCATTTCTGATTCCTTTTCAAATACAACCAATCTCTCAAATACCCCTTCTACATCTGACATGTCACCATCCGAATCTGAATCATCCATTCTCTCATTCTCTGACTCATCTCTTCCATCTTTTCTGCCATTCCCTGACTCAATACTACTTTCACTCACTGTTTCATTCTCTCTTTCACCCTCTGAGACTTCTCTCTCCCCTCTTTCATTTCTGTTTGCAGAAGACCCACTCAAACTCATCTTTCTGACATTCCGATCACTACTCCTCTCCATGTAGTAAGGCCTTTTGCTCCCAGTACCATTCCAATAATGTATTGCCTCTGTGGGATCAAAATTTTGAATTGATTTTCCCTCAAGCTTTATTTTTCGTACTCTCTATCATAGTCTTTTTTGTGACCTTGTTTGTTTGTGTTTTTATAGCCATTCAGCGCGGCGTACCAGGGTGCCACCATTTTAGTTTACAATAACAACCATGGCCTAGAGGGGGATACTACTTATCGATAGAATAGACTTCCAATCGAGCACTGGAAAGCCCATTGAAGTCAATCATTCAATTGACTCAAGACGAGGCAAAATCAGAGTCAGCTGAGAGCCCGGGAGCCAATTCGCCAAACGGGCTAATTCGTACGCAAAACCATTTGCCCGATTACGATTTTGGTCGCCTCAGGCAATCGGCAGTTTCCATCCCTGAATCTGATTAGGGACCCAAAGTAAAATACCCTGAAAAATCACTGTTACTATTTCATAGCCTTTGTTAAAGTTATTATGATTTTTTTTTAAACAGATACATGGGATCCTCACAAAAGATAAAATTGAATACATTCTTCACAGTTCTACTACTTGCAAAGGAAATTGGTAAGTAAAAACATCATTTGCAGTAACAGCCCAATTCTCAAAGTCAGCATGACATCACTGTTTCTACTGGGCTACGTAAATACCTGAGGAGTGTGGTCATGATACTTGGGGTAAAACTCAGGGTTTATCGTTGAGGGTTTTTCTTATAACTACAATCGGAAAAGTGTAAAACATGTATTCAAAATTTACATGTTTGAATGATAATTTGAATGATATTTTTGTGTTGCCTGCAAAGCATAGCAGCACACAGGTATCACTTTTTCTGGCGTCAGTCCGTCTCTCCAGTAGTCTCACTTTCTCATTATTGGCTATATCTTTGTTATTTTAATATTGTAAGTTGACAAAACTTGCATGCATTAACAAACAAACAAAGACCTTTTAATTGGCTACAAAAGTTTTTACCTTATGACCTTGATCTCTGAGTTTGGCGTTCATTTCAATAAATTTAACCTTGGTCATAACTTTTAGACAGGATACAGCCCAAACCTTTGGGGCTAGGACTGTAAAAAGTAATACATTTACTCCTCATGCCAAAACAAAGATGCTTAATTTTTCAAGTTCAAAGATGAAGGTTGTAGTACTTCTTGATTAGATGGAATCAGAAGACCCAAATAATAACATATGTAAAGAAAAAACTTCACAATAACAAATGACTAATAATACTTATTATAATAGTACTCATAATATTAATCCTCTATGTAGACAAGATAGCACAATTAATACAAAAGACTAGTTTACATTATGGTCCTATATAAAACACATAAACAGACAAATAAATGGGTAAATTATAGTATATCATACATAATTATATACAGGATATCAAATGTCACTGTTGGATCTCTTCAATATAAATACATGTAAACATAATAAAGGACAAATGTTTTATATGTAAGAATAATAAACAATTTTTTTAATAGGGGGGGGGGGGGGGGTTAGGGGTGACAAGATGTATTTATTTCATTTTGGGACTTGGTGCTATTCATAGTAATGAACTTGTATGGAGTTTCATTTCTTTTTTCATTGATTATACCTCAAAATGCACAAGTGGAATAACCATTGCACTTGCACCTGTGATGTATCTTGGGATGAATTATTCATTTTGCATGTTTCAACTTTGTTGCCATGGAGGGTATTTATCCCGTTAGGACAGCTCTAGTTTAACCATTGATCTCAAGGAACAGTAAACAGCATGTGATGCAAGGCAACAGGAAGCACTTTCTTGCTGGTTGCCTGACATCATCATTATTTGATTTAATTTATAATTTTATTTATTACTATTGACTGAAAACACTTAATCCAAGCCAATTAAAAATATTTTTGAATTATTTTTGTGAGGGGAATCCCAAATGTCATTTAGTTGCCCTGTTTAATTTCAAAGTTTGATATTTTGTTTTACTTTTATAAGAACATGCTCAGATTTTATATTATAATGATGTGATCTGCTTTGAAGTTTTTCTATAGAAGAAAATCATTTACATGCTTGATTTTAAAAGTATATGTATTACTGATTAAGTGTGTATAATATGAAAATGAAAGTATTCTATGCACATTTCTGACTTGCTTGTCAGTGCATGTCATTACTTTTTTATTTTAGCCACACAGACCCTTACACTATGTAACTCTCCAAAAATTGGATTAGCTTGTGACTTAATATGTAAAACACCAGACCTGAAAAAGACTGTAACATTTAAAAAGCAATACCGTACATTTGGGGAGTGTACCGTAGTCGTTGATCAGCCTGTATGCCAGACTTTCAACAGCCGCTTCCTGATACGTCAGGACAAATCTACCAATGAAACTCGTCTTACAATAAAGTCCTTAGATAAACTTGAAGACGAAGGCACCTGGTACTGTGAATATGACAACAAACGAAGCGATGAGAAAGAGCTCAAACCTTATGGTAGGTTTTTTTTTTTGTTTTTTTAAATATTTTGTACATCCCATCTTATTCATGAGTGATTTCAGATGAAGCTAGCTAAATAAAAGATGCTTACCCCTTTTGGTAGTAAAGGCCCAGGAATGTCCACGGTGGTACATTATTAAGAGTGCCACTGTCTTTTGACATTTGTTTTTATATGCCCGACTTTGACGGGACGTATTATGGTATGGCGTTGTATTATGGTATGTCTGTCTAAACTTGTGGTACGTTATTAAGAGTGCCACTGTCACTTGACATTTGTTTTTATATGCCCGACTTTGACGGGACGTATTATGGTATGGCGTTGTATTATGGTATATATGTCTGTCTAAACTTGTGGGCTGGATGCAGAGTAAACTGTTGGAGCTAAGGCTGTCAGACTTAATACCTCCTTATGTCAAGACAAAGAGGCTTATTGATTTTCAAAGTCAAAGGTCAAGGTTGTGGTACTACTTGGTAGTAAACCCTTGTAAGCAGGATACAAATCAAACAGCTGGGGTAAGAAACCTTGTAGGTGGGATACAAATCACACCGTAAGGGCTAGGATGGTCAAACTTGGTACACTTACTTCGCGTGCCAAGAGAAAGACACCTATTTTTTTCAAAGTCAAAGGTCTAGGTCGTAGTATTTCATGATGGGATTGACCTTGTAGACAATATTCAGACGGAACCATTGGGGCTTAAACTGTCAAACTTGATACCTTTACTCCTTGTGCCAATGCTAAGACATCTATTGTTTTTCAAGGTCAGAGGTCAATGGTCAAGATCGTGGTAATACTTGGTAGGAAACCCTTGTAAGCAGAATACAGATAAAGCACTGGAGCTAGGACTGTCAAGCTAGGTACCCTTACACCTCATGCCAAGAGAAACACACCTGTTGTTTTTCAAGGTCAAAGGTCAAGGTCATAGTAGTACTTGGTAGAAAGGACTTTGTAGGCAGGATACAGACCAAATCATTGGTACAGTACAGCCTACGCGGATTCCTCACTTTCCACCCATCACCGCAACCGATTTTTGGGTGGGAAATCACCGCAACCCACCGCAAAATAAGATTGCGGTGGACGTTCAAATCCATCGCAACCCACCGCAATTTTTACTGTCGTGACAGGAGATTGAATTGTCCATCGCGGGTCACCGCAGTTGGTCATATCGCCGCAGGCACTTGAAGATAAAAACGCGGCGGGCCACCGCAATCGTTATCATCGTTGCAGAATCTTGTATTGGGATACCTGCGATACATTGTAATGTTTCAATAGCCATACTTTAAAATTCGTCCAGGTCCTATTTATATTCCACTTACGGGAGCTTAGGGTCTATTAAATTTAATGTACTTTGACATAAGTATCTTATATTTTGATGTGAAATGCTCTCTATCAACAATACATTTAAAATCTATTCGTTAGTAAAATAGAATATTATACGCAATTGCATTAACTTTAAAAGGGTAATGTGTTACAACGGTTTGAACACTGTCGCTCTTAATAAATGTTACTTGTATATAAATTAATGAACATATCTTTTATTTTATTGTGATTAATTTGGAAATGCTATCTTAGCAAAAAAGGAAAGCTGAAATCGTATCTCGCATAGCGGGTATGTCTTATGAATAATGTACAAAAGTAGTGGTCATTAATTCGACAAGTAATGTATAGAATAGGTCATTTCCGATTTTCCTTTATTCATAATAAAATCTTAGAATTTATGTAGAAGTATACTGTCGAAGGACCAGTCCCCTATTAAGACCAGTTTCCGGCTACTACGTTATCAATGTTATTCAAACCATGAATTCATATGTATTCTGTGTATTGCAGACAATCACGTGAAAAAAATCTCATAAAATCACGTTTCAGAGGACAAAAAAGTAGTAGCCGGTAACTGGTCTTAGCCGGTAACTACTACCAGTAAGTCCGTAGGCACGCGATATGAAAGAAATTCTTTAGATTGAATTAAACAAATTGATTTCAAGGAAAAAAAAGAAAAACAAGGACCTATCTTGTTTATACGTTCTTTACAAAAAAAAAACCAAAAAAAAATCAGTAATTGAAACGTGTTTGTCTTATTTGTTTACATTTTTGAAACCAGAGACATACATGTGTATGTATGTCTCTGGTTGAAACCGACCTGTATGAATCTGAATTATTGTCGCAAACAACTTGATCAATCGTGATCGCTTTATATAACTTTTCTTATCTCTTGAATTCGTGCTTTTAAAGTTTACTTTAAATATAGACCATTCCTACGCGTAATACACGTACGCGGCCATCTTCTGATCACGTGACTATTACGGTAGCTATCATCAGCCTAGTCTCATATCATCAGCCAAAGACTTTTCAACAAATTTATAAGTCCTTGCATCAGCTTACACTATCTACTGGTATCTCTTTTTTCATCATTTGTATCTTTAATAAGTTGTTATGTATTTTTGCGGTCTTGACTGTAATTATGACTGAAATACAGACTATTTGCCATTTGCCTTGATAACATTACTTTACAAAACTTAACGCAAACAGTGATATATCCAATCTTACTGCTAATAATGCGAGTTTTTTTTCTATGAATAATCAGGGACGCATGTTCCTGGAATAATTGACTGTTTAGTACTGATCTATTAAAATTAAATTATTCCAGAGACGTAAGTCTCTGATTATTCCCATGTTATCGAGTTTAAAGGGGAAACTTTTTGACCGTACGGTCGAAGTCACGTGATTAAGCTGGGGGCGTGGTTTAAATGGTTGCCGAAATCACCGCTTGTCTCCAGCTCGGGGTATTTGCCTAGAGGCGCTTGGTAATCGGGGTATTGGGTATGCATGGAAGCGCATGGTAATCGGGAGGTGTGAACATGCTAGAGTTTGGTGTAAATAATGTGTGGGATTTGAATTGGTAATAGAAAGTACATTCTTTAGTGCAGTAATGAAGATTCTAGTTGTATTTTATTTTTTTCATTTTAATTGGTTTTATTACTTTTTAGGGGGTGGGGTGTTTGATGTATTTGTTTGTTTTGATCTCTGTTTGGAGAGTTTTATTTTGAAGGAGTTAGAGGACATAAGCCGATATTTCTCCCGTACTTTACGAAATACACAATTCGGCATAATTCCCTCTAAATATCCATGGGACTGCCAATCAAATCTGTTTCGCCTTCTGTTCAGACTGACTTTCCGAGTCTTTCTATCTAAATATTGAGAATCATCCCACAGAACACGATGACATAGCATTGTCCAGCACTTCTTGTATAGGTCCTCTCTCTTTCTATGCCGGATTACGATGGTGAGGAGGGACATCTGATTCTGGTCACCACATCTGTTGGTTTCGATCATCTATCACGCAGGGTCATGAAAAGCAGTCTGGGCATTCGTGTTCCCCTTCAAATTGTGGACTGAGAGGCTTCATTGCCAGGCGACTCGGTGTCCACAAGGTCCTCTGTCAAAGTACTGTCCAGTCCCAGTCACTGTGTGCAAAAAATGCCTGTTACGCTTGAAGCTTATCAGGTGATAGATTCAAAGTTATGGTGTCCATTGTTGGGTTTTAGAAGCAGAATGATGATATGTAGAAGAGATTCAGATATATTAAAACACTTTCCTTTAAGCTTGTACTGACAGAAAATGGATTGTGTAATAGGTGTAAAACCAGGTTGTCACCTGTGGTCAATAATATCTCAGTCCAGGTATCCTTGGCAAAAGTGAAAGCGACTTTCCAGAAACTGTCGTCCGTATTACGCAATAAACTTACAGGATTTATGTCAGCTGTTTAACCCCATCATCTGTAAGACTATAATTGATACACGTGTATGTTGATTGGAGCAAATCAATTAACATTGCATACACGAGGGAATTAAAGCATAGTGAATTGATCTTCGTTCTTTCTCCAGTGGCGGATCCATCACTCCCTTTGCCGAGGGATCAAGGGACGAATTTTGTCAAAATAAGCCGAAAATGGACTAAATTACCGGGTATTGGTAGAATTTCGGGTCACTGTCAGGGGGGGGGGGGGGGGGGAATGGGGGAAGGAGCACCCCCTCCGCTCCTCCTAAATCCGCCATTGTTTAATTAAGTTATTTTTGACAAGTTGATTTCGGTTACGAAGTAGAGTTGTATTCAATTTCCACAGGCCTAATACTGCAGTTTATTACCTTAGGATCATATGCGAAATTGTTAAAGGATTTTCTGAAACTTTCAACTCCAGGTTTTGCATAATAGGGTAGTCTCAATTTGAAAATAGTAAAGTAGATGATGATGTTTCTCATCCCCGAAAACAACAATTCATCTGCATACTGAAATTTAAAGTCATATTCCATCTGAGTAACAGTTACAAAAAATCCTCGTTTGTGATATGGTGTGCTGGTTTCTGTCATGGTCATTCTAAGTCTTATACCTATATATAATATACCGGTATATATGAAATACTTTGTTGAATATTTAACGTAAGTATTAAAGATTTAATTAATTTGCAAAGATATACACCATTTCGACTTAGAGTCGAATCGAGAATCTGATATGGATAACAAGAATATATTATTGATATTGATATTTCATAGACTAGGTTTTGATAGTAGTCTATATCTCTGATCCTTATTATCTAATTAATCTGTAATACATAAATACATAATTCATTACTTAGCTTGGGTGACCAAGTTAGGAAAATTCCTTTTCTGTTTTTCCAGAGACATATGTATGTCTGGTTTTTCCAGTGTATACATGTCTCTGGTTTTTCATATCTTAATTTAAAACTGAAATTCATGATAGACTATAAAAACAAACACGTTTATTAATTTTCAATCACAGCCACCGATCAGATCATTTAACTAAACATTATTAAACGCAAATATTGTTTTAAACACTACGCTCATACGTCATTTCTCGCTCATACGTCATTTCTATCTCGATAACTTTTTTCAGTACCGTAATGGCGGATACGACCGCGACACCTATCGGTAAAGGGCAGATAACTATTAAGTAACTACCCAATCGAATGGTGACAGAGACATAGACTACTTTACTTTGAAAGTAGTCTATCTTTCTGGTAATACGCGATGGTCTATCAAGCGCATTGTGTTTCCTAGAAATTAAGTTGTTGTGTTTGATGTGTCATCAGAGACATAGACTACTTTGAAAGTAGTCTATGTCTCTGGTGTCATGCATCGACATAGTGTCACTCATTATTTCAGTCGTGTAACAGACCGTGGTAATACCCGACCGTGGTAATATGCATGTTCTAAATTTTTAATTTACTTGGGGGTGGAGGATGGTAAATGCAAAAATTAAAACATGACAACTAGTTGTCATGCTTTAATTTTTGTATTTACCACCTCCAAGTAAATTAAAAAATTGGAACATGGCAGCAATACCTGATGGTCTATCACGTACGTGGTGTTTCCTAGATATTTAGTTCTTTTGTTCAGTTCAGGGCCTTATATTAGATATTGTATAAGTCCGAAGCCGGCGTGGCCTAGTCAGGCGCGGATCTAGGATTTTTTCAAAGGGGGGGTTGAAATCATAAAATGTGTAAATGTAAAACTCAAAGATGATGATGTGGTAGGTATATTATCAATATCTTTAATCATATCTTGGCTTTTTAGTTGTCATTTACACTTCTATTCTTCGTGAATGTTTCTGTACAAATTTTTTTGTTAAGATATCAAAATCGAGGCCAATATCTGGATGAATGTTCATGAGTGCAAGACCTGATAATCGTTCATCGGTCATTGTGGACCGCAAGTATGTCTTTGAGCGCCGATGCACAGAAAATGATCGTTCAGCCTCACAACTGGTGACTGGTAACGTACATGCTATCACAAACAGTTTGGCCAAGTTCGGATAGATGTCGCTATCGATGTCTGACAAACATCCTATCATGTTATCATACTTCGTGTCAATACAATCAACGCTTTCCCATTTGCGTTTCCACGCAAAGATTTCGTGTCTAAGCGAAGAAGGGAATAATAAGTCGTTCTCCCATATCGACATGTCGTCTATTAAAGTAGACACCTCGGCAGGACCCGTCTTTGATATCCTCTTTGGTAAAAGGGAAAATAACGCTTTTCCAGCCCTGTTTTCTTCCTGGAAACACACGTTCAACTCACTTGCGATATGATCGCAAAACGGAATGGCAATATTTCTCAAGAAGTACTCCTCTGCATTCGCCGATTCTGCGTTGGCTCTATGTATTTGCCTGCCAGACAGACGTGGTACTGTGATGGCCGAGTTTGCTATAGTAGCCAGTTGTTCCGCATCTGCGAACCAAATCGAGAAATCGTCGCTAATTCTCGATCACAGATCACTAACTTCTTCCTTTGTATCGTCTATCATGCCATATGCATTTTCAATGTCAACATCCCTTTTCTGCAGTTTCACTGTCAATGGCTTGATTATTTCTAAGACGTTTTTGACGGTAACAAATGCAATAAGGAATGTAGAGGATTTCATGGCCGCCAGCAACCCTTGTGCTTTGACACAGGTCTCTCTATTCCAGTTGGTCAGGACTTCCGTCGTAGTGTCTGCGAGTTCAATAGAACTTGGGTCCAAAATATACTCGAAAGTAGAGCACACAGCACCAAAGAGGTCATGCAATGTTTCGAAACACAAATGTCACTCGACCCATCTGGTTTTACATAAACCTTTCAGTTTTTTTACCCTGGACTCGGGCGCGCACTGGTCTATCATGGCCCCAAGAAGTTTTTGGCGCTTTGGTGAATTGCTGAAGAACAGGTAAAACTCGTTTACACTGTCGATCATGTTTCTGATCGCTGGGAGTTTACAGGAAGCTGCTATACTGAGATTAAGAACATGGCTATTGCAATGTGTATAGAGCGCAGATGAGCTGTGTTCCTTGATCCGAGCCTGTACGCCTACTTTCTCTGATGACATCGAGGAAGCACCATCGTAACATTGACCTCTGCAGTTTGAAATTTCAATGCCGTGTTTCTTCAAAGATTCAGTTATAGCCTTAGCGATCAGTTCACCTGTAATGCCATCCAACGGAACAAAATCAAGAAAGATTTCATTGATTTTTACTTCTGGAGATAGAGAAACGAATCTGACACATATTGACAAAATTTCTTTATTTGATATGTCGGTCACTTCGTCGGCAATTAAGCTAAACGGTGTATCATTATCTCTAAGGTCTCGTGTAATCACGTCCTTGATGAAGTCTCCTATAATTTGAATTATCTCGTTTTGAACCGTTTTTGAAGTATATTTCGCATTTCTGCGTGCGTTCTTTACTAAACTCATAGTTACAGTCTACGTTACTATCCCACGATTCATTTAGATTTTGTTGTATCACCTGTGGCAAGAGAAGCACAAAGTAATTTAGCTCAAAAGACATCCCACAACGAATATCTAAATTTCCATCACGTGACCATAATATTCCTAACTCTTCGGGGTTTTCACCATCGGAAACCTCTGACAAAGGATTAATGATTCTGTGGAAAAGAGGACGCAGTCCCAGATTTGCGTTCGGATAAACTGATAGCATTCTTAAATTCAATATAGATGCAAGGGCAAGAATGTGAATCATTGAAGACCAACGCTGTTCGTCGCATGTCAGTTTTGCTTTTTCCTTAACAGCAGTAACTCTGTCTCTGCACTGGTCGAAAAAATCAGATGGCTCTTCAGTCAGTAATAAGGAAAACAGCGTGTCTTCATGGTCTGTAAAAACCAGTCCTTCTTCCAGAGTACGAGCCAAAATTGAATGTTTTGCGTATTCTTCAGCTTGCTCAAACAATTCAAGGGCTGTTAATGCCCGTAAGGTCTCGCTGCAGGACGTGTCTCCTGAAATTCAAATTTAGTATTTCTTGGCTATTGACCACAAAGATATGAATTATTAAAAATAGCTGATTTGGTTTTATTGTATTTAACTGTACAATGTACAACACATGCGTATGCATCGTAACTCGGTGCCGACAGACCTGATGTGCGACAACTTCTAATGTGCAGTTCCCGGTCATTATGACATATATATTTTGTGAAGGGACACCGAAGTTTTATAAATTTATCCTACATGTAGATCCGAATACGGAATACTGACCAATTGATAGGAAAATACATAATTTCATCTGTAACACGCAAATTGTCTATCAAAGCTATATCCCGGATGTGTTGTAAGAATTTTTATGGCTGGTGAAACGACAGGTCGGCTTTAATATGCGATGCATACATGTATTGTCGAATTGTTGAAAATTTTAAATAAAACCAAATTACATAATTTACGAATTGTAGTCTATAATTTATACGTTATACTCCAATAATTAATCAAACCTCCAACTAGATTTAGCCAATATTGCGTTACATTATCACGGTCACGTCGTGGCGGCAATAGAACGTATAGTCGGTGATAACAGTTGTGATCGATCTTTACAAAATATCATTTGTGGCCCCCCCCCCCCCCCCCCCCCCCACTTTCACACATAAATAACAACAAATGATTTGCTTTTCTCCGATACAATTTTTGTATACAAGTAAAAAATAGCAATAAGAATAAACCACGAATATTTAATCACGGTAATAGACAGTTTGAAAACAAAAAGACTATTAATATGACGCGGAATCAGTGTCAAAATTACCAATTTTAGCTATGGCTAAAATATTTAAGCCATGGCAGAAATCGATTTCAGCCATGGCTGTAATAATTCAGCAATGGCTTAAATCGACTTCAGCCATAGCTAAATTCGAATTATGCCATGGCTGAATTATTTTAGCCATAGATGAAATCGATTTAAGGCATGGTATAATTATTTCAGCCATGGCTTAATTATTTCAGCTGTAGCTGAATTCTATTTTAGTCATGGCTTAATTATTTTAGTGCCAGCTGAATTAATTTAGCCATAGCCGAAATCATTTTCCTCCAACCAATCACCTTTGCTGTTTCATGTTGCTGAAACTACAGGATTACATTCGGATCGTCTCGCTCTTTTCCTCAGCATGTAAGACAACCGTCCCGCGTTTTATGATATTGAAATGATATTAACATGGACGGATCTGAAGATTTCGGCGATTTCGAAACATTACAAAATATTTCTGAAACAATACAGTAGGTTTGACGTGATTGGTTAATCGCTTTTGGCGGGATTGATTTCAGCCTTGGCAAAAATAATTCGGCTATCACTGAAATATTTCAGCCATGGCGAAAATCGAATTTAGCTATAGCTTAAATAATTAAGCCATGGCTGAATTCTATTTAAGCCATGGCTGACATAATAATGCCATGGCTGAAATCGATTTCAGCTATGGTTGAATCATTTTAGCCATGGCATAATTCGAATTTAGATTTTAGCCATGGCAGAATTATTTCAGCCATGGCTAAAATGCTGAATTCGATTTCTGCCATGGCTTAAATATTTAAGCCATAGCTGAAATCCGTAATTTTGACACAGATTCCGTGTCATATACATGTATTAAGTATTTATTGTAAAGATTATTCATATCGATTGCTATATTTTAAAAATTCGACTACCTGCTCAGCTCATATAGGTTTTGTTTGTTTGTTTTTCATTGTTTAACGTCACACTGACTCACGAATATTGCAAATTTATGGTGACAACATCTAACTGATGCAGTTTTTCAGAAATTTTGACCATTGCATCGGACCAACCGAAGCAGTGAGGGCTCTTTAACGTGCCACATCTACCGCAACACGGAGCATCGGTTTTGACTGTCTCATATGAAGGACAGTCAGACACCGACATGTCTACGCTGAGGATCGAACCCCTGACCTCTCGGTCAATAGTCGACCGATCTACCTCTGAGCGACGCCGGCTTCAGCTCATAAAGCCTATATAGGTACAAAACTTGAAAAGTGTTAAGTGCAAAGTCTATTATTTGCACGTCTTACGTCACGTGGTTCACCGGTCAAGAATAAAATTTATGGGAAAAGGGTGCTCCATTCGTATGGTCTTGTGTTCTCTGTACATAATAATTATTAATTATGGAAATTTGATTTGTTCTATTTACCTGACAAGAATATCGATACGCAGTTGTAAAGACAGTTGCCATCTCCAGGTACTTTCACTGCAATATATCTATCGCGAGTGTCCTCTGGCAATAATGCTGTTCCAAGGTCGTCTCTCTCAAGCTGCGATGAACGCACTTTTAGATTATCTTTGCACGTCTTCTTTTTCAATGCAGCCTCAAGTTTTAATCGTAAATCTTGTCTCTGAACCAAATTAGGCGTGCATATTGCATCCTGGCATCCTGAAGGGCATTAGACATGATGGCGACACGTTTTTGAACTTTTTCTCTTTAAAATGGCACAAAACTCGAAATTCGGTCACATTGGAACTATGCTATTACGTCACGTCACGTGATGTAAAGCATGATACAGGATGTAACAGAATACCTGCTTACTACAGGGTGTAACAAAAGTAGACTACCCAAGTGTTCAATTAAATTCAGCTGTAGCTGTTCATAACTCTCTGGAAAGATTAGTATTCTCTCTCTCTCTCTTTTTTTTTTTTTTTGGCCGGACCAAAGGGGGGGTTGCAACCCCGCAACCCCCCCTCTAGATCCGCCAATGCTAGTGGTATCGCGCTCGCCTCCTGGTGGTCGGGAGGCCGGGGTTCGAATCCCGGTCCTGTCTTTCGAATAAGACAGTAAAACCGAGGCCCCATGCCGTAGTATGCATGGCACGTTAAAGATCCCTCACTGCTTCGGTTGGGTCCGTTGCAAATGTCAAAATTTGTATGCCTTGCATCAGGCAGATGCCGTCACCATATACTTGAAATATTTATGGTATGACGTTAAACAAAAATCAATCAATCAATCATGTATAAGTTCCTGATTATATTTTCAGCCGGGAAAATGTAGTAGAGATGGATTTTGATACAAGAAAATCCTATACAGACTTGAGGGTGCTTGATGCTGTCCTGGGAATAACTCCCGTTTTCCTGGCGGAAATTGAATACCCTGTTAATTCATTATGATTAAATATGACAATACCCTGTTCACTATTTAGCGCCCGAGGTGGTATATTTAAACCGAAGGGGTCCTGATCTAGTGGTAAAACACTGGATAGTCTAGCCAGAGACATATATATGTCTCTGGTCTAGCACGCTACCAATTTTTTTTTTATTCTCGAAGTCGGCGTGACATCACACTAAGATCTAAATGAAGATAATCCCCGAAACATTCCGAGGATGACCTGGGGGATAAACTCGGTGTTTATCATAGACCGTAATGCAACTTTGATGAACTAAATGATGACTCTCTTTCATTCTTCGAATTTTATATGACCGCGCTTTGCAAAAATGAGATTCAAAATATCGGATTCTTCGTAGACAGCGGTGATAAATCCTGAGACTTATCCCCCAACAAATATGATGCAAATTAGGTAATTTAACCAGTCCGACATCAAGAATAGGGAAACATAAGATGAAAAATATAGAAAACAGTGGCAACGGTCGGCAGACGCCAACTAGCAGATTCAGGGCCATCTCTTCCTGAAAATACATAGATAGTATTTACGTATAGGTTCTCAACTTTTTATAATATTAACAAGTTCATTATTAAATATGCATATGTTAATAGACATATATACTTTATGTAGAACGTATACCCAGAGACATATATACTTTCAAAGCATATATGTCTCTGGAATATCTGACAATTTGTATAAACATTCCAAGTTTTAAGGATGAGAATCACAGCTCAAAGACATAACCTGCATCTAACTATTAAACTCAAAACTGAAATTGATGCCGTAGACCGGGAGTGAATTGTTACAACTCTTGAATAAAGATTACCACACTTTTTGGCAGTACGGTCAGGTCATGTGATTACACTTGGGGACGTGCTACCTGATCGCCGAAGTCACTGCATGTTGGAGAATACCCGGATACCCGCAGCGAGACGAATGTACCTCGAGTCATTGCGAAGCAGAAAGGTTGTTGACAGGGGAAGCGAAACCCTTGGGGGTTTTACACACAGGTATTGGGTGGTAGTTACCATTGGCAACTTACCTGAATTAAGTAAAGGAAAGGGGTCGGACACTTCAAAGTTTTAAGAGATAAAGAGCGAGATATTACAATTGGGGGAGAGGAATAATAAAATTTCTAACTGTCCTCGACGTTAAATACTTGCATCCGAAACATTGCTATTATTTTCATGATTCTAAATTTATCCCCAACAGGGTATTACCAGTTTGTCGTAAGTAAAGATATGAACTGCATTACAATAGAAATGTGAGTCTCATATCTCACTTATGATGGATTGGATAAGAGTCTAGATTCAGTGCTATAATGCGAGCTAAACTGAAAATAAGGGAAGTTTTACACGTAGGAAATACATCAACAGAATCTTTATATCATATCAACAGTGCCACCATTATATTTGAGTAAATTACAGTTGATGTATGCCGATTTATAAAACTTTAGTATATGTCCTTCTTGGGAAAATATTTTGAAATTAAAGATAGTGTAACAAAAAACGTAATGAATATGACATATAAAATGTTAATTTTGACGAATATCCGTTTATTGAAATTTTACTCCTTTGGATGAATTTTGACTCGTTGCTCAGAGAAACAGTACGTATACGATTTGCACAGGAGTCTCAGGGGCGGATCCAGAACTTCATGTGCCAGGGGGACCTCACAAGTGAGGCCCGAAGGGCCGAATGGGGAGGGGTCCGCCCCTCCCATATTGGGGGTTCCGGGCGCTTCCCCGAGAAAATTTTGCAAAAATGAGGGAAAATGGTGCAATCTGGCGTTTTTCTTGACTTCAAATGTTCCGCAAAAACTCTGAAATCGGAAGAAAACTGTCATAATATTTTCGATAAAAAATATCATGTTCACCCCTCCTTCTCTCCCATAGGTGGGGATGGGGTTTTCCTGAGAAGATATGACAAAAATCTTGCAAAATCGTGTGTGCCATATTAGGTCCCTTTTGTTCTAATTCACGGAAATTTTATCAGGCATGGACCCAGATTTTCAGTTGGAGGAG
This sequence comes from Pteria penguin, assembly GCA_035048485.1. Lineage (NCBI taxonomy): Eukaryota > Metazoa > Mollusca > Bivalvia > Pterioida > Pteriidae > Pteria > Pteria penguin. The sequence goes on along the minus strand of CM068589.1, from coordinate 7,920,149 downwards.
GCGTAAATCTCGGCACAGGGTCTAGGGACAGCCTATAGGTCCCCGGTGGATGTATGGTAGATCCTTGTTAGGGGGAACAAGGTGCAAAGTCCCCCTCCACGGGAGCTCCTGTATTTGAGACTTTTGGAGATACAAAATACGTTGTGAAAATAAACTATTCTAGAAATGGCTATAAGTGAAATCCATCCTGTACATCGCGTAGCTTCAGTACAAGCGTTTCAAAAATTTGTACTTAAGCTACACGATGTACAAGACGTATTTGAGTAAAATAGTATGGACAAGTAAAATCCATCTTGTACAGCTCGTAGCTTCAAACATTTGTAACATTTGCTACACGATGTACAAGTAGCCACACGGTTTCACTCGCCTGAGGCCAAGTGACCGAACATTTGTGCGCTGGATATTAATTTGGATTGCACATATATTTCGCTTCCCTCTGGAAAATATTATGGATCATAAACGGGGATCAGGGGAGATTTATCATGAAATTGATCGCGAGTGAAGCGAGTCAACGGTTTTTTAGACAGAAATGCAGTAAAATAGGTCCTTAAACAGACTATAGTGCCCCCTTTGGCGGGCACTGCCGGGGGGGGGGGCACGTGCCCCCGTCTGGATCCGCCCCTGAGTATCAAAGTGTTATCAGAGACATATATAAAGGTATATAGAGGCACGGGGAAGATTGTATATGTACTGGCATGGGGGAGATTGTATATACTGGCACTGGGACATCTTATATAATGGTGTATACAGGGACTCTTTGTCTCTGGTGTTAAAAGGCGGGGCCTTCTGTGCAACATGTGGTCTCCGCTAACAATAAATATATATATTTAAAAGCAAGCTTCCCTGATAAAAAGTGCTCTTATTTATGTGCTTCTATAAGAAAATGCAAATGAGGGCATTGCTATACATGCAATTTCCATGATATACAGCGATAAAAAGACATGACGATATCGCATATCAATACAATGTTAAATTGAAAGTTTAAAATATTTATTTTTGCAAACTATGTTATAAATAAGTTTACAATAATCAATGTCTAAATTTTCAAATTAATACAAAGCCTAATAATTGCATTGAGTAGCGATGATTTTAATACCAGACTCAACGATTGCGGTGGGATTGCGGTGGGTTGCGGCGATCGTGATGGGTCACGATGGTTAAGTACGGGTCAGAGCATTTGCCATGGCTCTCGGATATGGACAGAGAGATAGATTGCGGTGGTTCGCCGCAAAAAATCACCGCAACGGTTGCGGTGATTTTCCACTATAAACTGAAACTGTCCGCGGGCGGCAGAGCGGAAAATGTGTAATCCGCGTAGGCTGTACTGTAGGAACAACCCTATAGTCACAATACAGATCAAACCATTTCTGCTAAGCCTGTCAAACATTATACCTTTAGCCCTAATTCCAAGAAAAAAATGCCTATTGTTTTTAAAGTTCAGAGGTCAAAGGTCAAGGTTGAAGTACTCTTAGTAGGAACAACCTTGTAGGCAGGATATAGACCAAACTGTTGGGGCTAAGACTGTTTAACACAGAACTTTCGCTCCTTATGCCAATACAAAGATGCCTATCGTTTTAAGGTCAGAGGTCCAATGTCAAGGTCATAGTACAACTTGGTAGGAATAATCTTGTAGACAGGATGTAGATCAAACAATAGGTGCTATGACTGTCAAACTTGGTACATTTACTTCCTGTACAAAAATACTTACTGTTTTTCAAAGTCAGAGGTCAAAGGTCAAGGACAAAGTACTCTTGGTAGGAAACCCTTGCATGCAGGGTACAGATCAACAGAGATGTTGAAATTTTTCTGATCCGGTCAGACATTTGGACTGACAGATTTATAAAGTCTGTCAGTCTGGAAAGAATTCTGTCAGTCCGAACAAAATTGTATGACAATCTTTTCATTGTTTGTAAATTAAAAGCTGTCATTTTATCATTTTGTTTAAGTATCCATTCACTTTAATCCAGAGATTGTTGACGCACGTATGTACATGGTATATATTCTTGTTGACACACATGTGTACATGGTATATATTCTTGTTGACACACATATGTACATGGTATATATTCTTGAACACAATAGACATTCTTCAGCAGATTCTTTGTATTGTTTTTTGGTTGCGTATTATACATGGGATTAGAAATTCGTAACTTTTCATCCCTGTCACCAGGTGACCAGGCTGAAGAAGAATAAGCACCCATGTTGTGCTAGCACACCCGTGAAACAATGTACATTTCATTTTCCTTTCAATTATCTCTAATCTTTTTAAACATTTTTTTTTGAGTTCGATAGCCGCATACCATTAACTTTGATACGTCTGTTACGGTTAAGGTACGTGTAAAGTAAGGGAAATGTTTAAAAGTTGCCGATTTACAGAGTTATTAAGGTGTCGATTATGTCGATCATATACCATCCCGTCAGTTGTGTTTACCGATGTTTATTTAGACGCATCGTTTAAATTGTAATCACTTTCGCTGGCAGCTGCCGGTTTTGATATAACAATAGAATTTGATAGGACAGATAAATGACGCAGTACCTGAATATGAGCTTTGAATGCATCAATATTGTCTAGGTGTTTTATGATCTCTTTACTCTCCAGAAAGTTGTATCTTATCAGTATCAAAGACTGTCAATAGATCACAGCAGGTATCAGATATTAACAAGAACACTTCACGGTCAATTAACTTTCTCATTTACTAAAAGTTTGCTGCAAGTTTTGCTATCATGTTTAAGTGGACAGTCATTACGCAGGCACCATTTTATGGAAATCTTGTTCAAAATAATCATAGGTCACTAAATGTAAAAAAGAAAAAATACTGGCCAGCCAGGCTACATATTTCCCAAGTCTCACTAAAGCCAGATGTCAAAAATCGGTATCATCGGGCGTTGATCTAGTGAGTTTTGGGAATGCATATGCATGGCTGCCATGAACGCCGGTCATTTGGACTGGTGCAAACAGAAATTCTGTCGGTCATTGGAAATTTTAGTCGGTCTTGCCGGCAGGACCGACGGATTTCAACATCTCTGGATCAAACCATTGGGGCTAGGACTGTTAAACTTGGTACTCTTACTGCTCATGCCAAGACAAAGACAACTTTTGTTTTTCATGGTCAGTGGTCAAGATCCTAGTACTACTTGGTAGGAGTGACCTTGTAAGCAGAATACAGACCAAACTGTTGAGTCTAAGACTGTCAAACTTAATGCCTTTACTCCTTATGCCAAGAAAAAACTGCCTATTGTTTTTCAAAATCAGAAGTCAAATTTCAAGATCATAGTACTACTTACTTGGTTGGAACGAGCTTGTAGGCAGGATATAGATCAGACAATAATAGCCAGGACTGTCAAACTTGATACACTTACTCCTCATCCCAAGACAAATATGCTTATTGTTTTTCAATATCAGAGGTTAAAGGTCAAGGACAAAATACTGCTTGGTAGGAAACCCTTGTTGACAGGATACCTGTTGTTTTTCAATATGAAGATTCATAGTACTAATTGGTTAGAAAACCATGTATGCAGGATGCAGAATGAACTATCAGGGATGGAACAGTTGAACAATTTCATGGGAGAATGTTTCCATGCTTTCAAAATCCCCTCCTTCAAACTAAGCGCCGGGAGTATTATGCCACGCTAGGCGTTGCTCTTGTTAGTACATGTACCCTTGTACTTTATATGAATTCTTAAATGGTTTGTATTGTTGTATAATTCCTAATGATCTCATAATGCATACATCTTACCATTGGCTAAGAATTTTATATAGTTTACCTTTCTATTATCCACAGCTATATATGTCGTGTTTTATATTTCATACATTGCGATATGGTTACAAGTGTTGCTTTTATTTATAAGACAATGAGCATTTGAGAGCAACATATAATTCCGATAATATAGAATGAAAATACAAGCAATTTGTAAGAACATCGGTAATTCTGTATATTAAATATATACTTTCCGTTTCTTTTCCAGACACAATCATTAACTCATCACTGTTTCCAAATGCAAGTATAACCGAAACAGTTGACTTTATAATTGTGCAGTTTCAAACAGATTGTATGATGCCAGAACCAAATGCATGGTTGAATTGTATAGTATGTATGATTTGTTTTTATTTCTTCCTTATTGAATTATATTCCCCTCAATGATTTGTCCCGTATATTTGCAGGTGCTTTAGGAGGAGTTTTTTTTTTTGCTCACCTGAGCTGAAAACTTTTTTGACACTGTTTCAGACTTGAATATTTTAATGCAAAATAGCATGGTTTTCATCAATATTTTCCCTATGGTTGACTTGTGATGCTTATTTCAACCAGAGTGTGGTACCACCACACTATCCCAGATCGTAATGTTCTTGTCGGACATGGCAATTACAATCTTTGACCACGATTGATGTCACATAAACGTTTCTCAATAATATGATATAATTTTAAGCTTTTAATTTCTTCATACTTTTAAAATAGTCACAGATGTTTGAATTCAATGACTATCAAAGAGATAAATGACTGTCAATGACAGTGTCATATAACGCCATCGTGACTGTCAAGCTAGGTGCCCTTACTCCTCATGCCAAGAGAAACACACTTGTTTTTTTCAAGGTCAAAGGTCAAAGTCGTAGTACTACTTGGTAGGAAGGACTTTGTATGCAGGATACAGACCAAATCATTGGTAGGAACAATCCTATAGGCACAATACAGATCAAACCATTTCTGGCAAAATTGAGGGCGGAGAAACCTCATCACAAAAATAGTGTTAGCCTACCTGAATCACAGGGGGATCTCCCATTTGAATCTGAAGTAGCCCCCATCCTATCCCTGTGAAAAAGTTTGTTTCATACAATGGATGCAAAAAGAAGATCAGTTAACTTACAAACAATTGAAGATAACTGAGCCATTTCACCAGTATCAAAGGTAATATACATTTGCTACATTTGATAACATATTTAGTTCTAGTTTGTATGATACCTAGGAAAATAAAGTGCAGGCATATTAGGCTAAAGAAATTCTTGTTTCCCCTAACTTGTCTGAAAAAATTGGGTTGGAAGGTAGGGTGTTTTGGTGGTTTTTAGCTCTACTGGTCTCGACCAGTCAAGCTCATGCGATGGTCCTTCGTCCGTTGTCCGGACGTCCGTCCGTAAACAATTTTTTGTTCCCTCTTCTCCTCTGAAGGTATATACCCCAGAGACCTTATTATGGGTTCCTCTTGTTGGGTAGGTGGTCTAGTTGTGCATGTGCAATTTTGGTCCAGTCTGGACCCCTTGGGGGCCCACAAAAGGGCGTGGTCCCAAAATCTTGTTCCCTCTTCATTTCTGAAGGTATATATCATAGAGACCTAATTATGGTCTCATTTTGTTATATAGGTGGTCTAGTTGTGCATTAGCAATTTGGTACGGTCCGGACCCCCTGGGCTCCCAGAAAGGGGCGTGGTCCCAAAATCTTGTTCCCTCTTCTATTCTTAAGGTATATGTCCCAGAGACCTAATTATGGTCTAATCATGTTTGGTATGTGATCTAGTTGTGCATTTATTATTTTGGCCTGGTCCGCCCCCTGGGGTCCCACAAAAGGGTGTGGTCCCAAATTCTTGTTCCCTCTTCTATCCTTAAGGTATATGTCCCAGAGACCTAATTATGGTCTCATTTTGTTGGATAGGTGGTCTAGTTGTGCATGTGCAATTTTGGTCTAGTCCGGACCCCCTGGGACCCCACAAAGGGGCGTGGTCACAAAATCTTGTTCCCTCTTCTTTTCTGAAGGTATATGTCCCAGAGACCTAATTATGGTCTCATCAAGTTTGGTATGTGATGTAGTTGTGCATGTATAATTTTGGTCTGGTCCGGACCCCCTGGGACCCCACAAAGGGGCGTGGTCCCAAAATCTTGTTCCCTCTTCTTTTCTTAAGGTATATGTCCCAGAGACCTAATTATGGTCTAATCATGTTTGGTATGTGATCTAGTTGTGCATTTATTATTTTGGCCTGGTCCGCCCCCTGGGGTCCCACAAAAGGGCGTGGTCCCAAATTCTTGTTCCCTCTTCTATCCTTAAGGTATATGTCCCAGAGACCTAATTATGGTCTCATTTTGTTGGATAGGTGGTGTAGTTGTGCATTTGCAATTTTGGTCCGGTCCAGACCCCCAGGGACCCCACAAAGGGGCGTGGTCCCAAAATCTTGTTCCCTCTTCTTTTCTTAAGGTATATGTCCCAGAGACCTAATTATGGTCTAATCATGTTTGGTATGTGATCTAGTTGTGCATGTATAATTTTGGTCCAGTCTGGACCCCCTGGGGTCCCACAAACGGGTGTGGTCCCAAAATCTTGTTCCCTCTTTTTCTCTGAAGGTATATATCCTAGAGACCTAATTATGGTCTCATTTTGTTGGATAGGTGGTGTAGTTGTGCATGTGCAATTTTGGACCAGTTTGGACCTCCTTGGGCCCCACAGGGGGCGTGGTCCCAAAATCTTGTTCCCTCTTCTTTTCTGAAGGTATATGTCCCAGAGACCTAATTATAGTCTCATCATGATTGATATGTGATGTAGTTGTGCATGTATAAGTTTGGTCCAGTCCGGACCCCCTTGGGTCCCACAAAGGGGTGTGGTCCCAGAATCTTGTTCCCTCTTTTTCTTTGAAAGTATATAGCCTAGAGACCTAATTATGGTCTCCTTTTGTTGGATAGGTGGTGTAATTGTGCATGTGCAATTTTGGACCAGTTCGGAACCCCTGGGGCCCCACAAAGGGGCGTGGTCCCAAAATCTTGTTCCCACTTCTTCTCTTATTGTATATGTCTGTGAGACTTAATTATGATCTCATCATGTTTGGTAGGTGGTCTAGTTGTGCATATGCAATACAAAACATACATGTGTGGTCCAAATATATTTTTACCCCTTCTTCTCTGAAGGTAAATTGTTGTTTGAGTAGAGGATAACAGTAGAGCTCCAGTCTCGACAGAGACTTCTGGTTATGTTTGTATTTTTTTCTCACTTTTATTAAAAACATGCTCTATACCTCAACAAATGTGCCAATATTAGAACAAATGCAAACACAACACATGTACAATTGATTTCCTTTATTACATTAATACAAATTCAAATAATTTTCTTCCCTAAAGGTCTTACAACAGTTGCTATTTTCCCATCTTAGTTCACATGGTGAACAGATAGGAAAAACGGTTTTATATTTGGCCTTTAAAGATATTTTATGGTTGGCATCTTCCCTGCCACAGAACCAGCACAGATTCCGCGATCCTAGACTGGCACCTTACTATGGTCCAACATTTTTGAATTGTTCAAGTGGTATTGAAAAAAGAAGTCTTTAAGAGCTGTGCTGTGACTCTCATTCACAAGGATCCTCTTGGCATTCATGTGAGCACATTGTTGTATCTTAACTGGTATAAACATAGCTAACTAGTAGTGGTGGAACTGGTAGTGTTAACAATTCACATTTAACTTGACCTCATGCATACCATTAATAATAGCTATTTTTAGCTTTTAGAAATAAATTAGCTATGCCTGACTGACTTGAAATTTTGTGAACTTGACCTTTAGCCTAATTGAACAAAGGCTGTCTTTGCTTTTAGTTTGATTTCTTGCATACCATTAACGCACATGTTGAAAATAGCCGGACATGCTGGCAAAACTAAATTCGTTCATGTCCAAAAGTCTTTATAATTATGCTGGTGCGAATGTCCGACAAGTTTCTCACATTTTTCAAACTAAACTTCTTTTGACCATAGATGTCTATGTTTTGACAATGGGCTTATTTATCGCATTATCGTCGTTTCAGTGCTTATATCGTAACACAAGAATTTCTGAAAGCACCAAAATGACTCAGAATCCTGTACTGCAATGTGTAAATGACTGTATGGTCACTGAAAACCAGGACAATCACAAAAAAGATGCTAGTGTTATTTTTTACTTTTTTAAGGTCAAGTGTTGGCCAAATGAAACTGTATGTTACAGATTAATTATTGATTTGATCAACATTATACTGCTATAACAAAATGTTATGGGTCAGTTTAATATTTGTTTCCTTTAGCAAATTCAGCATGTAGATTGTGATGATGATTTTTAGTTGAATTTCAAAATTAATTGTAGTTGTCTTTTGACTTGCATTTCACCTAAAAATCAAAACAAATAAGCAGTACCTATTTATGCATACTGTTAATGTTATCTTTTGTCAGGGAAATTCACATTTAGATACATTGCACTTCTTTGTTACAAACCTAATTTTTCATTGCTTCCATGCTGACCCATATGCTTCAAATTTACTGTGATGAAAAGTTTACAATTTTATTCTAAGTTAAGCTTATAAGATCTGCATTATGCATAATCTTAGATTGGTTCTTTTGGTCTTACTGATGGGTCACTTTCAAAATATTTAGTTTGTTTTTCAAATGTTTATCATTTATGCTTCAGCTTTACACAGTTACGGCCTTGAACATGACTGAAGACATTTTTGATGCACTGATTCGATACCAATGTCTATGTAATATCTATTATTATGATGTGCAACATCACAAATGCTTGTTATATATGTTTTGTATTTTAGTCTTCTATCAAATATTTTATTCTAAACAGTAAATCTTTGGCAGATTTTCTGTTCCATTGGAGAACAAAAGAAAGGTGTTTATAAAAGCTTAAGTCTAGACAGTCAGTCAGTAATAAGCAGGTGTCCTATAGTAATCACTGTGTCTGTCTGTCAATCTTTATGTCTGCCTGTTTGTCTGTCTGCCCGTCGGCAGAAACTTTAATATTGGCCATATCTAATACACTGTCACAGGAAGAGCTTTCATATTTGACACGTGTGTTCCTTATAAATGACAAGACCTTTTCGTGGAACATGTGACTTTACAGTGACCTTTGATCTGCATTTCAAAAACTTTGACATTGTCCATAACTATTGAACTGTAAGAATTAGGACTTTCATATTTGGCATTTGCAATCAATATGACAAGACCTTTCTGTTGGTTTCCAAAATTTCACCTACTGACCTTTACAAATTAAGGTCAAGGTCATGGTGACTGGCATCCTGCGGGGGTCCCTGACTTTGTCAGTTTTGTAGTTTTTAGCTCACCTGAGTGGAAGGCTATTGTCTTAGTGCACCATCCGGCGTCCGTCCGTTGTCTATCGTGAACTTTTCACATTTTCGATTTCTTCTTCAGAACTGCTGAACAGAATTTTATGCAACTTGGTATGCATGAAGTGCTCATGGTCCCCTGATCTGCAGCAGGTGGCGCCACCACAGGCAAAAGTAGATCGCAGAGACAAACCAAATGCATAGAAATAATCTAGAGAGATGTCTGAAAAAATATTGTTATTTTTGGTTCTGTTCCCGAAATCAAATTTTTGATTTTTTTTTCGGCATTTTTTTGGTTAGTAATTTCAATGCAGAAAAGTGTCATTTTTAGCTCACCTGAGCGAAAGGCTCAAGTGAGCTATTGTCATCACTCTTCATCCGTCGTCCGTCCGTAAACTTTTCACATTTTCAACTTCTTCTTCAGAACCGCTGAAAGGATTTTCATGAAACTTGGTATGGATGAAGTACTAGGGGTCCTCTACCAACTTTGTTCATTTCCTATAAATCCTTCAACAGTGGCGCCACCATTGCTAAAAATAGATCTCAGAGGGTACCCCTCTTTGAAAATCTTCTTCTCCAGAACCAGTGTATGGACTATAAAACTAATGGCATATGAGTGATCTAGAAGGATGTATGTCTCAAGTTTATTCATATCATTGAAATCCGATAAATAATTTTTGACGTTTTTTTTGGACTTTTTAATCTTAATGCAAAAAAGAGGTATTTTTTTCTTTTAGTAAACATTGATGTATTAATTTGGTTTAATTTGATCATTTTTATGGTAAGAAATACTACTGTGAAGAAATTTTTTCAATATTTCATGTTTTGGATTTTTTATGAATTTTTTAAGACTTTCAAGAAAAAGGGGGGGGGGGACAATTGGTGTAAACATTTCACATTTTGAACTTTTTCTTGAGAACCGCAGAAAGGAATTTGATGAAACTTGGTATGCATCAAGTACTCAAGGTCTACTACAAATCTGGTCATCTTTGTCAGGATCCGTCCACAGGTGGCAGCACCACAGGCAAAAGTAGGTCAAAGAGGATACCCTCCTTTGACAAACTTCTTCAGACTAGGGGCATACACATCTTCGCAAGCCAAGGCTTCGTTTCGTTCTACTGCACTAGAACGAAATGAAGCCTTGGCTTGCGAAGATGGGGCATACGGAGACAAACCGAATGCATAGGTTTGATCTAGAGGGATGTGTTAAGAAGTGTTGTTATTTTTGGTTCCATTTGGAAATCAAATTTTAACGTTTTTTGACGTTTTTTTGGACTTTGTAATTCTAATACAGAAATGAGTTATTTTTAGTTCACCTGAGCCAAAGGCTTAAGTGAGCTATAGTCATAGTGCGCCGTCCGTCGTCGGCATCGTTGTCGTCCGTCCGTCGTTAACTTTTTCACATTTTCGTCTTCTTCTCTGGAACTACATTGCAGATTTGGATCAAACTTTGTGTAAATGATGTACTCAAGGTCCCCTACTAAAATGTGTTCGGGATCCAGATTCCCTCAGGGGTGGATCCAGGGTGGGGCCAAAAGTGCCCAAAACGGTACCCCTCTTCAAACATCTTCTTCTCCAGAACTAGTACATATATGGGTAAACTAATTGCATTTCAACAATCTATAAAGATGGGTTATTAAAAATTGTGTTCGGGGTTAAGATCCGTCAAATAGAAATTTACGCTTTTTTGACGTGTTTTTGGACTTAGTCATTTCAATGCAGAAAAGTGTCATGTTTTTCAGTTAATTAATATTGATGATTTCTTAATGACTATTATGATCATAATTGTGGTAAGGAATATTATTGTGAAAGAATTTTGTCATTATCTCAATTTTGGATTTTTTATGAATTTTTTAAGACTTCCGAAAAAAAAGGGGGGGGGGGGGGGGGGGGGGGGTGGCCATTTTTCACATTTTCAAATTTTTCTACAAAACCACATGAAAGATTTTTATGAAACACGGAATACATGAAGTACTAAAGGTCCACTAGCAATTTGGTGAATTTCATCCAAATTGGGTAACAGATAATACCACCTTGTCTAAAAAGTAGGTCTCACAATGGTACATATACCACTTGGTAATTGAAATATGGAGAGTAGTGGTTCAAATCCAGCTTTGGTCAGAAATTTTTTTTTCATTTCTTTACACATCTAAATAAGTTTTTAGATGTTTCTCAACACTCATCATATGAAATTAGGCAGTTTTAAGTTTAAGACTTCCAAAAAAAAGGGGTGGGGGGGGGGGGGGGGTTGGCCATTTTGCACATTTTCAACTTTTTCTGCAAAACTGTTTGAAGGATTTTAATAAATCTTAGTAGAAATAAGTCACTTATGATCCTCTTCAAATTCTGTTGTTTTCGTCCAGACCTCTTTACAGGTGGCGCCACCATAGTCAAAAGTAGGTCACAAAAGAGTTCCCTCCTTTAACAATATTCTTTTTCATACGGGCTGTATACAGAGACAAACAGAATGCATAGAAATGATCTAGAGGGATGAGTGAAGACATGTTGTCATTTTGGTTCCCTTCCAAAATCAGATTTTAGAATTTTTTTTCGACATTTCTTTGGACTTCGTGATTCAATGCAGAAAAAAGTGTCATATTTCCTAGTTAATTGATAATGATGATTTCTTATGAACTATTGTGATCATAATTATGGTAAGGAATGTTACTTTGAAAGAATTTTGTCAATATCTCAATTTTTGGATTTTCTATGAATTTTTCAAGACTTCCAAAAAAAAAAAAAAAAGGAGGGGGGGGGGGGGGGGGCCATTTTTCACATTTTCAACTTTTTCTACAAAACCACATGAAAGATTTTAATGAAACATGGAATACATGAAGTACTAAAGGTCCTCTATCGATCAGGTAAATTTCATCCAAATTGGTTAACAGATAATGCCACCATGTCTAAAAAGTAGGTCTCACAATGGTACATATACCACTTGGTAATTGAAATATGGAGAGTAGCGGTTCAAATCCAGCTGTGGTCAGAAATTTTTTTTTCATTTCTTTACACATCTAAATAAGTTTTTAGATGTTTCTCAACACTCAACATATGAAATTAGACCATTTTAAGTGAGATCTCGACAATATTTGAAACAATAGTTGTTCATGACCCAGACTTGAAATCAATCAACAAAAGGCCCCACCTAAAGAAAATGACTAACTTGTTGCCATGAATCACATCTTGCAGAGACAAAGTAAAATGCTTAATATCAAAATCAACTGAATGGATGTGCAAAAAACTGTTGTTGTTTTTGATTCTGGTCTAAAATTGAATTTGACATATTTTCAACATTTGTGTTGACTTAGTCACAGTAATGCAAAATTAAAAAGCTTTTGCCTTCCTGCATGACTGATAATCTAGGTACTCAGGTGAGCAATATAGGCCCACTTTGACCTATTGTTTATATGAACTATGATCAAGGATAGGGGAAATTTGCATATTTTGAACCAGCGTTACATTGTATGGTAGTGCATTTAGTGTTTGATCAACATTATAAAACATACTGTTTTACAAACAGGATGGTAAACAAATGTGTAGCATGTTGGACGTTGGAAACCAGGCATGTGGAAAACCAACCCTTAGATTGTACAATGTGACATGTAAGACGAAAGCTGGATGTTTTCATGGTAATAGGTCAGATGTTGAAATAAAAGTATTAGATGATATCACAGTTCAGAAAAAAGTGATCCAGTATCAACGGAAGAAAAGTGGAGACATGGGTAACACTCTATTTTCATATATCAATTTAAGCCAAAGAATTATGTGAGCTTACTGTCTTCTGACCAACACCCTGACCTTAGTTTTTAGCTCTACTGGTCTCGACCAGTCGAGCTCATGCGATGGTCCTTCGTCCGTTGTCCGGCCGTCCGGACGTCCGTCCATAAACAATTTATTTGTTCCCTCTTCTTCTCTGAAGGTATATGTCCCAGAGACTTAATTATGGTTTCATCTTGTTCGATTGGTGGTCTAGTTGTGCATGTGCAATTTTGGTCCAGTTCGGACCCCCTGAGGTCCCACAAAGGGGCGTGGTTCCAAAATCTTGTTCCATCTTCTTCTCTAAAGGTATTTGCCTCAGAGACTTAATTATTGTCTCATCTTGTAAAGTAGATGGTCTAGTTATGCATGTGCCATTTTGGTCCGGTCCAGACCACTTGGCGTCCTAACAAAGGGGCGTGGTCCCAAAATTTTGTTCCCTCTTCTTCTCTGAAGGTATATGTTTCAGAGAGCTAATTAGTGTCTGATCTTGCTGGGTAGGCGGTCTAGTTGTGCATGTGCAATTTTGGTCCAGTTCGGACCCCTTGGGGTCCCACAAAGGGTGTGGTCCCAAAATTGTGTTATGTCTTCTACTATAAAGGTATATGTTCCCGGGACCCAATAACATTCTCATCTTGTTTGGTATGTGGTTTATTGGTACATGTGCAATTTTGGTCCAGTTCGGACAAAAGGGGTGTGGTCCCAAGATGTTGTTCCCTCTTCTTCTCTAACAATATATGTCCCACAGACTAAATTATAGTCTAATCCTGTTTGGTAGGATGTCTAGTTGTACATGTGCAATTTTGGTCCAGTCTGGACCACTTTGGACCCCCACAAAGGGGTGTGGTCCCGAGATTCTGTGCCTTCTTTTTCCCTGAGGGTATAAATCCCAGAGACCTCTTTGTGGTTTCTTCTTGTTTGGGTGGTCTAGTTGTGCATGTGCAATTTTTGGTGTAGTCTGGACCCCTTGGGCCCCTCAAAGGGCGTGAGTTACCCATACAGAAATGACCCCAATTGTTATTCTCACTACAGTGTACTGTAATTTGAAAGGGGGGTTAAAGCTTTGTAGACATATGTGCAACACCTCAACATTTGTATTTCATGTATGTATTTTTATCTTTCAACTATCTTCAATTTCCTCTCTTAATTATTTCCTGTATGGTTGACTTAAGATCGCAGTGTTTGTATGCTAGTTAGAATTGATTTTGGGCGAGTTGTCTTCTAATATTTATATAACAGCGGCCATTTTGAATAAATTATTGAGAAAAGATCATAGTCCTAGAAAAGAAATAAGCACTAGATAAGAATGGAACAGTGTGAATAAAACCACCAAAAAGATAAATTGTGTATATTTGTAAATAAAATAAACACATTATCTTACAGTGCGTTTATTATACTATGTCAAGTAATCTCCAGAATTTCCCCTGACTCATGAACTTTATGATGGCCCTATATATATATAGCACCATGTGATAAAAATTTTTACGACACTTTTACAACCAGATATTGGCAAAAAAGAAAACAGACAAAAGACATTATTAAACATATAACAGTGCCGTAAACTCCTCTTGAAATAGTATGAAGTCATTTCTCTAAAGCATTGACGGGCAATGAAAAAAAAAAATGGGATAATGATTTATATATAAATGTATATATGGCTAGCAAAAAACATTAAGGTAGTCGGAAGAAAAACTAGTGTTTGCATACTTTGTTTCTACACTTGAACCGACATTGGAAAATATCGAAAAGGGCGGAGGGGGGGGGGGTGTTACAAAAATACTTCATCCCATCCCCTGTTTTGAAAAAAGAGGGGATGGGGCTCATGCCCCTTTTGCTACCAGAAGAAAAACTAGCGTTTTACTGCTTTGTTTCCACACGTTAACTGATATTCTAACAACTTGATGATAAAAAATCTTAAAGTTTAAAGGGGGCGGAACATAACCCCCCCCCCCCCCCCCCCCCCCCCCCCCCCCCCCCCCCCCCTTGATTTGAAAGAGGGGCACATTCCCCTGCTGCTGCCCCACCCTTTTAAAAGATAATAAGAGGAAACCAGTAGAGCTTCAGTCTCGACAGAGACTTCTGGTTATACGCCCATCTTTGACGGGACATATTATGGTATGGCCTTGTGGGCAGGATACAGACAAAACGGTTGGGGCTAATGTTGTCAAACTTGGTACCTTTATTCCTTATGCCAAGACAAAGATGTGTACTGGTTTTTAAAATTAAGAGATCAAAAGGTCAAGTTCATTGTACTACTTTTTTAAGGTCAGAGGTGAAGGTCGTAGTACTTCTTGGTTAAAATTCCTTGTTGGCAGGATACAGAATGATATTGGAGATGGAACAATTTAAAGGGGGAATGTTTCCATACTTTCAAAATCCTCTCCTTCAAAATAAGCGATGGGCATATTTTGCCACGCTACACGTTGCTCTTTTTGTGAGACAGCTGTCTCGATCAGTAGGAAAAGGCGACTTCGGTTTCTAGCAGACACTACAGTGGACCCCAGGACAACCTCTTTTAAGCCTTTAAAAACTTATATTTTGCACATGCAAGAAACCATGTAAGGAAGACAACAGTAGTGATACACAGAAAGGGACAGATGGAAATACCTATCAATATATGCAGAAAAAAGGGTCTAAGCTTACATCATGATCACTTGTCCACAGTCTGCTAAAGCAGATGATGTATGACAGATAACTTTGGTATCGCGCGTTGCGCCATTTACCACTACCACTGCAGTTATAGTGTTATAACAAGAGGGCATAATCGAGATTTACAATTTTGAATGATATAGTTCTTGTCAAGTATTTGTTTTTTTATTCGCCAGTCTTTAAGTGAAAATGAGATTTCATCGGACTAGTCCGGTTATATTGGCGCCGGTCCGGTAAATAATCTAAAATTTCTGGACTGATCGTATGGTGTTTTCCAGAAGCAATTTAAGAAACTTATTTCTAATGTCATCATCATGTACAATTTCCTTTCATATTTGTAAAACTTGCTTTGGTCTGATGAATTGTCCTAGTTTACCAGACCAAATGTCCTGTAAATATCTTTACAATTTCATATTCTCTGGTCTTTAGAAGGAACGTCACGTACGGCGTGATTGTGATCTACATGTCTTTTCATTTCACTATTTCTATCAACTGCGAAATATTCTCTCGTTTCATCGTCTAAATTTGGAAAAGCTTTACTACCAAGTTGCAACAATAACCTTCCGTAATCACTCGCGGTCTCATTTGCTCCTCGCCCTCTGCTACGAAATTCGCATCTATACGCATTCATGTGTTCAGGAGGATAGAAATACTCTTTGAGTGCTTGTGTTTACAAATCATAACTGATAAGTAGATAATCCGATCAGCGCTTTTTGTGCAGAACCTGTGAGGCTCATCGCTAGTTGCTCAGCAGCTTCGCAACTTTTCCAGTTGTTTAGAAGCAAATAATACACAAACATGATCCATCCAAGACAGAATGTATATATTATAATTATAAAGCATATTTTCCAAATGCGAGGTACTTAACTTATTTTAACATTATGTTATCTATATATTTGCAGAGGAGACTTCTCCTGTTTCTGGTGATCATAATCCCACTGTAATCGCCATTACAACTGTAGTAGTAGTAGTTGTATCCATCATCATTGTCATTTTAGTGATGCAGAGAATGAGGAAAAGGTAAAACCTCGAGAAATTTAAAATGTATTTCGTCATGATCATTTTATCAAGAATCAATTTCCACCTATTTACAGTTTATTTATCTTAGGTTTCATTAATGAAGTCACAGGCCCTCTACTATGCCCTACTTGTTCCTATGTTTTATTCTGATTTTACTAATTTCCTACTTTCCCATAATCTTACTTGTATTCCTTCTATCAAAAATCACAAAAGTGAAAAAGTAAGACTCTAAAATATTGTAATACAGTTGAAAGGACTATTGAGAAAGTACAACGAATAAAGGTCAGGGCTCCATTTAGCGACCATTTTAGCCACCATGGCAGCCAAAATTAGTATTGGTGACCACATGTAGTCAATAGGTTGTCCAGAAACTGCGTTTAACAAGATTTTCGTAAAACTGGGAAAAACCCCATTTAATGGTACTTAGCACGTTTCCCTAATTTAAGAAAATAGCAGGGGATTTTAGAAAAGGTATGAGGCAAAATATTTTGAAAAAAAGGAGCAAGGAGGAGCAATTTTCTTGATTCTAGACGCTTAATTGTCTTACTTAATCACTGAATCAGAATGCTTAAAAATCTTTGCTTGAAATAAATAAACAAGAATTCTGTATTAAAATATAATATTGTACAAACAGTTCAACCAATCAACTATTTCAACTCATGCAGTTATTGTAAAGAACTAACATTTGAAATTTCATTTGTTGCGTTTGGGGCAAATTTGAAGCTGTTGTTTAAACCTAAAAACATAGTACACTGTACATATATCATGGGAAATTTTGTTGAAATACTGATTGTTGAGACCATTCTGTAGTCATTTGTCCATCAGTCCCCACAATTGTGTCCTCGCTTCTCCTTAAGTTTTTCCTGTTTCATATTGATCCTAATGATTTCCTACTTTTCCATTGAATCTTCCTAGTGTTCAATCATGAAAAAGAAAAAAAAAGGAAGACATTTTACAATATTGTAATGCAGTTGAAAAGTCTAGTAAAGAGAAAATAAAATGACAAAAGGTGATATAAACTAGAATCAGATTCAGAGCAAGAACACATTTTAGCTCACCGTGGGTGGGCATTCTTATGTGGAATGTTTTATATGTCTCATGTAGCAATATAGGCCCATTTGGGCCACTTTTCTTTATAAATGGTCAGTTATCTTAGAAACAACTGAAGTTCCTACCCTCAAACCAGGTAAGTTTTTGTTCCTTGTGTCAAGAAAAGTTCACTGATACATATGCAGGACCTTGGGCTTATGTCGACCTCGCCATTTTATAAATGATCTAATATCTTAAAAAGTATTGAAATCCCCATCTTAATTCCAAACAATAACTTTACACCTTTTTCATTCTCTTCATGAGTATTTATTCACATTGAATCACCATATAAGTAGGCAGAATTTGTGATCAAAAGTAGTGTCATTTATCCTGAATGCTACTGTACATATTACAGACATGTTTTTGCATTTGGAAACATGACAAAAAGATTAATTACATAAATGAGTGTGTCCAGGGACTGTTTTAAAGTGGAAACTTTTTTACTGTATGGTTGAAGTCATGTGATTACACTGGAGGGGTGGTTTAACTTGTCATCAAAGTCACCTCTGGTCTCCAGCTCATGTCATTGTCTAGAGGCGCTTCGTAGTACACGCTTCGTAATCAGGGTATTGGGTATGCCTGTAGGCATTTGATAATCGGGAGGTGTGAACATGCTATAGTGTGGTGTAAACAATATGTGGGATTTGACTTGATAATAGAAAGTACATTCTTTGGTCACAATCACGAAGATTCTAGTAGTGTTTTATTTTTCATTATACCCTCCGCAAACAAAGTTTGGGGGTATATAGAAATCACCCTGTCTGTTCGTCTGTCTGTCTGTCTATCCACCTTTGTCCAGGGCATAACTTTTTTATTCTTTATGATGATTATACTTGGTACATTTGTTCCTTTAGAGATGCTGGTGTGGTATGACCCTGAACCAAGGTCGTGGGTCAAAGGTCAAGGTCACTATTCACTCTATTGTAAAATCTTGTCCGGGCTATTTTTGCTTATACCTTAAAATGTGCTTGTAAGTGGGACATCCATTACACTTATACCAGTGATGGGTATTGGGATGAATTATTGCATGTTTCTACTTTGTTGCCGCGGGGGGTATTTGTCCCGTTAGGACTGCTCAAGTTTTGATTGGTATTATCACTTTTTAGATGGTGGAGTGTTTGATGTATTTGTTTGTTTTGATCTCCATACGGAAAGTTTTATTTTGAAAGAATTTGAGGATCTTAGCTGACATTTCATAAGACAATATTTATTTTCACGGACTAATTCAAAGTCACGTGTAAAACACTTTTCATTGTTATTCAATGCCACAAGTGTCCCATGTATGGCTATTTCTCTGTATTTGGGAGTCATTCCTGTACCTTACGAATTACACTATTGGGCATAATTTCCCTCCTATATCCAATTCTGTTTCACATTCTGTCCGTACTAACTGCCCAAGTCTTTCTATCTAAATATTGAGAATAGTCAAACACACAACCATGGCACAGCATTGTCCAAAATTTCTTGTATAGGACCTTCTCTTTCTATGATTACGATGGTGGTGAGGAAGGACGTCCGATTCTGGCCGCCACATCTGCTGGTTGCGATCATCACGCAGGGCGATGAAAAGCAATCTGGGCATTCGTGTTCCCCTTCAAGTTGTGGAATGAAATAGGGCTGGGTTTTGGGGTCCAAAAAATTTATTGCAATATATTGCGATATTAAAAGATGTATTGCAATATCGATTAATTTCAAACTTTCATTGATTTTAACATAAATTAGGTCTTTCACATGTACCAATACATCTCAGCAACACAGAATAATATCAAGAATTAAGAAGTAAAAAAATATAAGATACTGAACTTTAAATACCGTTGTTATAGTGGTGTCACATGTCAGAATTGTGCTCTTTGCACTAAAAGTAACACAAACAAATTACCAACCAAAACAGTCAGAATTTACTTGGATGTCGTACAACACAATTAGTCTCAAGTAGGTTTAGTTGACATATTTTTCTAGGAAAAGGAATTTGATGCATAGAAAACAGTCTTATCACAATACAAAATATGGTCTGCTATACGGGAAGCACAATTGAATCAAAGTACAATTGAATACTTTGTTGATCAATCTGTTTGTTATTAACACATCAATGAACTGAAGGAAGAACTGATTTTGAGTCCCTCATTGGTGAAACCAGTGTGAACTATAGGTTTTCACTCTATATGTCAGTCTGTCCATCTGTCTGTCACGCTGCTTTTCCAGTCTTTTCTTGGCCATGCTTACAGATATCAAGCTTAAACTTAGTAGCAAACTTTCCCATGGAGTTTCAGATCTAATTCGAATTTGGTCACAGTTGACATGCTTTTTTTGACATCCTTTTATTCAAACTCCGTTATCTGCTTTTTAGCTCTACTGGTCTCGACCAGTCAAGCTCATGCGATGGTCCTTCGTCCGTTGTCCGGCCGTCCGGACGTCCGTCCGTAAACAATTTTTTGTTCCCTCTTCTCCTCTGAAGGTATATACCCCAGAGACCTTATTATGGGTTCTTCTTGTTGGGTAGGTGGCATAGTTGTGCATGTGCAATTTTGGTCCAGTTCCGAGCCCTTGGGGGCCCACAAAAGGGCGTGGTCCCAAAATCTTGTTCCCTCTTCTTCTCTGATTGTATATATCCCAGAGACCTAATTATGGTCTCATCATGTTTTGTAGCTGGTCTAGTTGTGCATGTGCAATTTTGGTCCGGTCCGGACCCCCTGGGGCCCCTACAAAAGGGGCGTGGTCCCAAAATCCTGTTCCCTTTTCATTTCTGAAGGTATATATCATAGAGACCTAATTATGGTCTCATTTTGTTATATAGGTGGTCTAGTTGTGCATGTGCAATTTTGGTACGGTCCGGACCCCCTGGGCTCCCAGAAAGGGGCGTGGTCCCAAAATCTTGTTCCCTCTTCTATCCTTAAGGTATATGTCCCAGAGACCTAATTATGGTCTCATTTTGTTGGATAGGTGGTCTAGTTGTGCATGTGCAATTTTGGTCTAGTCCGGACCCCCTGGGACCCCACAAAGGGGCGTGGTCACAAAAATCTTGTTCCCTCTTCTTTTCTGAAGGTATATGTCCCAGAGACCTAATTATGGTCTCATCATGTTTGGTATGTGATGTAGTTGTGCATGTATAATTTTGGTCTGGTCCGGACCCCCTGGGGTCCCAAAAAGGGGCGTGGTCCCAAAATCTTGTTCCCTCATTTTCTCTTAAGGTATATATCCTAGAGACCTAATTATGGTCTCATTTTGTTGGATAGGTGGTGTAGTTGCGCATGTACAATTTTGGTCCGGTCCAGGCCCCGTGGGACCCCACAAAGGGGCGTGGTCCCAAAATCTTGTTCCCTCTTCTTTTCTTAAGGTATATGTCCCAGAGACCTAATTATGGTCTCATCATGTTTGGTATGTGATCTAGTTGTGCATGTATAATTTTGGTCCAGTCTGGACCCCCTGGGGTCCCACAAACGGGTGTGGTCCCAAAATCTTGTTCCCTCTTTTTCTCTGAAGGTATATATCCTAGAGACCTTATTATGGTCTCATTTTGTTGGATAGGTGGTGTAGTTGTGCATGTGCAATTTTGGACCAGTTTGGACCTCCTTGGGCCCCACAGGGGGCGTGGTCCCAAAATCTTGTTCCCTCTTCTTTTCTGAAGGTATATGTCCCAGAGACCTAATTATAGTCTCATCATGATTGATATGTGATGTAGTTGTGCATGTATAAGTTTGGTCCAGTCCGGACTCCCTTGGGTCCCACAAAGGGGTGTGGTCCCAAAATCTTGTTCCCTCTTTTTCTTTGAAAGTATATAGCCTAGAGACCTAATTATGGTCTCCTTTTGTTGGATAGGTGGTGTAATTGTGCATGTGCAATTTTGGACCAGTTCAGACCCCCTGGGGCCCCACAAAGGGGCGTGGTCCCAAAATCTTGTTCCCACTTCTTCTCTTATTGTATATGTCTGTGAGACTTAATTATGATCTCATCATGTTTGGTAGATGGTCTAGTTGTGCATGTGCAATACAAAACATACATGTGTGGTCCAAATATATTTTTACCCCTTCTTCTCTGAAGGTAAATTGTTGTTTGAGTAGAGGACAACAGTAGAGCTCCAGTCTCGACAGAGACTTCTGGTTTGTAACACGAAGTGTTACTTTGTTATCGACCCGGGTCATGGGCGCTGCCATATTGGGATTCACCCCTTTGCTCATGTATTCCTACACTCAGTGAAATAGGTCTATGATTATGTGCATTGAATTTGCAAATATTCATGAACATTTGATACTTCTGGTATGTTAATAACTACATATTCAGTAAATTATTTAGGAAGATGTATGGAAAGTCTATACCAGAGCTGAACAAACACGATGATTATTTTTGAAACTAACTGGCATGTAACCTATGTCTTCATTCAGTAGTTGATTACTACGCACTGATCGCACATTTTCGGGCCTTTCCGTCGGCCCTTGCAAACCACAATAACAACATGCTTTGATGACGTGATGCCGAAAAATTGATGTTTTACTTGATTAAAGTGGGACAGCAGACTGTATAAATTTTTTCCTTTCTGTATTGTAAACATTCTGCGTAAGTTTCACCAGAGCTGGGTATTAAATTGCCCCCCTTTCCAAATTCCGCGTTGCTAAGGAACGAATAGCGTCATGTATAAAATTCTTCCGAGAAACGAATTGATATTTAGTGCACCGACATAAGAAGTTTCTTGAGTTTCATATTCTTAAAATTTCATGATTAAATTATTAATCACAAATTGATTCATACATGAGTGACTTGACATCGCATCGTAAACAGCTGAATAGGCAGATTTCAAATCTCATTTGCTCCGACGCGGCGAGATGAAATAACATGATGGAAAGCATGTTGCACGGTGGTACGCACGTATGTCATGTACGTTGTCAGATTTGTTGGTTTAACTTGATTGTAATCATTGTGCACGTGAATGGTAGAACTTGCAAATTGTCCTTGATATGAGATTTAAGATGGACGTTAAGAACAGTGAACGAAGTTGGTTCAGACAGAATTTTTGATAGTTGGAGTCAGAGGCAATGTGGACAAAGTCAAAGAGTAGGTATAATGACTTTTAAATTTGAGGACGGTATAGAGTGTTCCCATACAGCCTTGTTTTCCTCAAATTAGCTAGAGTTATCTCCCTCATTGGAGTACAACTCTCGGACTTTACCTATCAATGCTCATATAAAACTGCTTGATTTAACTTAATTTTATGAAATAATCGCATTGTTTATCTAAATGTTTTACAGAAAATTTTCAACTGATTGATTATATTTACTGATTAATTAAGACTGAAGTCACGAAATCTACCCTGATGAATAGTTAATTTCTCAGGAATTTAATGAAGTTTACATGGTAGAGATGGAAAAAGTCCGAGACTTGTACTCCAACATGGCCGCTAATGCTAGTGGTGTGACATCACATGGGCAAAGTCTATATCGTGGTTATACATGTCGAACGCTAATGTGTGGACCAATTTGAATTATCAAAACAAAACAAGTGAATTAGAATGTCTTTTTAACATCACCTTTTGTCCCCCACTTTTGTGAAAGCAAGGGGACATTACATCTCATAATACTGTCAACTGTCAGTCTGTCACAAAAACTTTAACCTGGGCAATAACTTTTGACCCAGTAGGGGTACAACTTCACAAGTAGATTCCTTGTGATGAGACTTTCCATTTAAGATAATTACTTTTGACATCTTAGAATTCTTTTGAATTCACTTAGTTATCTTGACAGTTATGTATCCTCAGGAACACCCTCATCTGATTACAACCCCCTCCTAATTACAAACATGGATTCACCATGTCTTCTCTGTCTTTGTACACATCAAATCCACAGCAAGTGGTCAGAGCAAGGACAGTTTTATGATCTCCTTCACATAGTTTGTATGATCTTGTATAGGCCTGACATCTGCAACTGGAAAACTAAGTTTTGGACAAACTACAAATGCTGCAAATAGCAAACATCTTGCGATTTACACTTGACGGCATGCTTTGGATGCTGCATGTGACATAATTTTTCGGTTTGAGTGGCATTGTCAGCCTTTTAGAGTACCTCAATTCTGTACAAGCTACAAGTACCAAACTTACACTAATTAATTATTCATCTTGCAGACTCGAAAACATGTTTCAAGCTGTACCTGACACTTTTTGTCACCCGCCTTTTGTGAAAACATGGAGACATGAAATCTCATTTGTCTGTCCATCCGTCTCTCTGTCTGTCTGTTACAAAAACTTAACCTTGGTCATAACGTAGGGCCATCATATCTGGCATGATTGTGCCTAGTTGCAATACCTTTCCTGTATCTGTAGATATGCACAACAATGAGAATGTCACAGATCGCTGCACCCTTACTGTTAAAGCGTCGAAAGCAGGGGACCACAACTCTCTGAATTTGCTTGTTCCATTTGAGTCATTTTGGTATCCTGTTTTGGGCACAAATATCTCAGTTATGGACAGTACAAGTACCAAAGCTGCACCAGTGATTCATCTATGGAATGCACACTAGAGTACCTGGTTCGATTGCTTCATGTGACAGTTTTCCACTTCAGTGATTTGGTTAACCTGTTGGGGCTACCTCAGTTTGGGACAAACTAGTAAAAATAAAAGACTTCTGACTTGGCCATATGCCAAGTCACCTCAACTAAACAGTGTGTGAAAATTCCCAAACTTGTGCTAATGGTTCATCTTGGGATACATACTTGAATGCAAGCTTCCTATAACTATTCCCACTTCAATTTTGTTTCATTATAAGAAAATTGATTAGAATAACTCAATAATGATTCAAGAGTCATTTTGAATTTGTGCTGTTCATTGTAAGAGTGAAACTTGTGATGAATTAAGGGGGTAGTCTGGTGAACTAGTAAGAAGAATTAAAATCTACAACTGGCTATTTCATGCATATTCTGTAAGAACAGACAAAGGTAGATTAATAATAACAAAAACATATGTTATGGAGCAAATTATTGTACTAGAATCAATGCAAATTAATACTGTTTCATGCCCATTTCGATATAGAGAAATGTCATTTTAGAGCAATTTATATTTTTTTTCACAAATATGACACAGAAAAGTTTGGGTTTTTTAATTTTGGTAGATAAACTTATGAATAGATTACTGATTGATTGAAAAAATAACAAGGATTAGGGAAAGCTCTGACAACTTACGAAGCCTTTCATAGTGGCTATAGTAATTAAACAAACCTAAAATGATGACAATTTCACAAGAAGTACACTTATTTGATAATTTCTGTAATCTGCATCACTGTGATATTACACTGTAATGTGCAATGGTCTGTCATAAGTCAAAACTACATAAAATTGCAATAGGTAATGGAGCATTTTACAAAGAAATTTGATAGATATTGCACCCTCCCCCCATTTTGCTATAACCTCATTTGTGTGTAATATATATTGAATGAAATATTTCCTTTTCATGATCAAGAAGGGAATTGATTTGTATATATATAAGCTTCAAATGACATTTCAAATTAAAATCATATTTAGATTCGATATAATCAAAATATATAAACACATTAATGCCCTCTCCCCTTTTAGGAGGATGGAGTCTATTTGGAAAACAAGTACATATATTTCCTTGAAAAATCTGCCTTTGTGGTACATATATACATGTAACTACTTCAATGAATATGTCAGTAACAACATCGTAATATTATTTAAAAGTTTAAAATGTCTTCTTTTTAATGATATCTAAATCATGCCTCTTCTGTGAACAAGTCTGGAGATATAATTGCTCAAAGACACCATACTTTTCAACAGACAGCATATACAGCAGGTGCGATGACATCACGTCATTAAGACGTAACATCTCAATGACATCATCCTCTACTGAATGATGTAAATCTGCAGCCCTTTTCAAAATAAATACGTTTGCACTCTAAGGATTAAAAATAAAAACCCTCTCTTGTTCATTAATTTAGTTTTGATTGTTTCAAGATAATTAAATGTACTGGCCTTCGCTTTTAGTTGACTATCTTGTGCTTTTTTTGGTTTTAAATATTTTACTTTTCCCATTTCGTATTTGCCGGCATAGAGATCTATATCAGCATTGTCGATTGCTAGAGCAACAGAAATCGGTATGTCGTAAACAAGTTTTGGTCAATAGAATAACTCTAAAAATGGTTTTCTTCAATATCACATGATAATTTACAAACACATAATAGACAAATTATTGAATATTACTTCTGTATTTTCTATCCCGACTAAAAATGTTACATCATCGTGACAGTACGAGTTACCTCCCGTTAGGCAGATTACTTTTAGGCGTAAATCGCTCACCAGACTACATCCTTGATACTATTGATAAAACGATTTCCTCTTCATCTTCATATGAGTGTTACTCAGGACCTTCAGTCCTTTGATATTATTTCTGCATATGCTTACACATATCAAGCTGATACATGGTAGCAACTTTCTCTATGAGGAATTACAGATCAAGTTTGGCTTTGGTCATGGTTGTCTTACTTTTTCCAGAGTTATTGTCCTTTGTTTTATATCAGTTTTCTGCACTTATCTTTGTCATGCTTACAGATATTAAGCTGAAATGTGGTAGCAAACTTTCTAGTGAGGAGTTACAGATCAAGTTGGTCTTAGATCTTGGTTGACCTGCTCTTTCCAGTGTTACTGCCTTTTGTTCGAAATCAGTTAACCACACTTTTCTTGGCCACGCTTACAGATATCAAGCTGAAATGTGGTCAGGTTTGATTTTTGTCAGGTATGACCTACTTTTATAAGAGTTATTTCCCTTTGTTCAAAATCATAGTGATACTGAATTAAAGCATATTTGAAGGCAGTTTTATACACAATGACTTTACTCTCTTATTTTGTGATGGAAAACCAATTGTCTCCATCAAGAAAAAAAAAACAAAGGACATCTATCTGACTTAACAGTATGACATTGATCACACAGGTCCAGCAAAACTGAAAGTCTACTTTTCAACCCCTTATGGATTTGTTGAGACTGGAGGGGGCCTTGTATTACTTTAGTAATACTATCAGAATGCTTGTGGGGATATTTTGTGAACAATATCAAGACTTTTTCCATAAGGATTTGAGGATTTTTTTTTCACAAACATCCCAACCTAACAATCAAATGGTAGGTGCCTTAGCACATTCATTGGAAGGGAATCAGCAGTCAGTTTGCTGGCAGGAGACTGAAACCATTTACATGTGACTTTTTATTGAATGAATTTACAAAGTCTTTAATGTTGTCCAGGTCACTTGAAAGGCGAACACTACAAGTCTTTAGTTTCAGTGAAGATGGATAGATTCGCATTTGTAAGTAGTGACAAAATAATGACATAAAGATGCCAAGTCTTCTACATCTTTTTGGTAAATAATCTACTTTTTCCATCTTTTTACGAATTTGTACGAATTACCAATCTCGTTATGTCACCGTTCAGAGAAATTGCTGAATGACATAGCACTACTATATATCTTATACATTTATTCTGAACATCTCATGACAAAATATAGATTCCATATCCTTTAAATTCATAGACAGCGGTCTTGAAATAACATATTCTTGGAGATTTTGATTATTTGAACAATGTAGTAAGGTAATCATTTCAACTTTGACAAGATAGGATTTTATTTGCATGTGATTTCAAATACCACTACGCGCTTTGTTTACATTAACTTCGAGGAAAGGAAGATAGAAAGTGTGGCTGTGAGCTATAATTAGCGCCACTGGTCAAGAAAAGACGCGGTATCATTTGTATTGGGTCAAATGGGGTGTGTATCGGAAAGGAGTGAACTACGAACACCTTTACGCGGCGTTGCATAAATGTGCAGCGTATAAAAATATCTCCTCACTCGATC
This sequence comes from Pteria penguin, assembly GCA_035048485.1. NCBI lineage: Eukaryota > Metazoa > Mollusca > Bivalvia > Pterioida > Pteriidae > Pteria > Pteria penguin. The sequence goes on along the minus strand of CM068589.1, from coordinate 7,892,743 downwards.
GACTGAATTGACAGTTTACATCATTGGGCAATCGCATCATCTGTGTATAAATGAAAAATTTCATTGGTTGAGTATAATCATTCAGTAAAGGCTTAACTGAAATTTAAGGGAAAGGGGGGGGGGGGGTTGCAGACGTGTTGAAGGGTTAATGCAGGCATAGGCGTTTTGAACGTTATTCATTAGATAGTTTTACCTCAGTTCGGTATGTGACGGCATCGGAATAAATTTGTGTTACTTCACTATTAATTTCTGCTATATATTGTAAAGCCTATGAACGGATCCAGATGATTTTAAGACCAAAAAAAAAAAAAAAGAGAATTGGAGCTTAGTATGACCACTTACTATTTTCCAATATTCAGTTCTGTAGGGTGCAGTTATAAAAATGCACTTGCTTCACATTCATTTAGTTTCGGGTCTTTTTAAAAGGTACAACGAAACCAATGAATTTTTCTGTTTGAGTTTCACAATGAATTTGACGTCCTGCATCATGACATTAAAGACAATTGATCTGATAACATTAGATACCTACATTTTTAATTTATTTAGACTGACGATGCAGTGCCCCGGGCTATCTTAACATGAGATGTGATTGGATTTCCCGAGTTCAAGATCTTTCATGACTCATAAGGGCAGCAATATACATACAGATATACATACTTACAGAGATCTATATATACGTCTCTGATACATATATACAATACATATAGAAGTAGCATTTTTGCAGATATTTCTGGTCGCAAAATCGATGTTTAAGTCGCACCTTGGATGAGTGGAATCTATATCTATAAACCTGCAATGAAATAAAATCATAATATACCATAAATCATACAATCATCATATATGCCAATTTAATTTGGTATAAAATAGACGACTATGTCCGTAATTACACAGTAAAGGCTAAAATCTTGGAGGGGTTGTATTAAAAATTGTACAATTCTAGTACTCATTTACATGATTGTAAGCTGGTGTGGCCTAGTGGATAAGGTGCTTGGCTTGTGATTTAGAGGTCCCACACCTGGACACACCGGTGTTCTGTCTTTCGGATGAGACAGTAAAAACCGAGGTCCCGTGCCACGGCAGGCTTGGCACTTATGCAATGCATCAGGCAGATACCGTCACTATACAAGTGAAATAATCGTGGAATGACGTAAAACAATAATCAATCAATCAGTCACATGATTATATTTAATTCATATTCAGTAACAGATTGAATAGTCTCAGTAATATAAAAGTAGGTCACAAAAGAGTACCCTCCTTTAAGAATCTTCTTTTTCATACTGGCTGTATACAGAGACAAAAAAGACTGCATAGAAATGATCTAGAGGGATGAGTGAAGAAGTATTGTCATTTTGATTCTTTCCCAAAATAAAATTTTAGAAGTTTTTTTAACATTTTTTTTTTTCGGACTTGGTGATATCAATGCAGAAAAGTGTCATATTTCCTAGTTAATTGATAATGATGATTTGGTATGGGCTATTTTGATCATAATTATTATAAGTCATAAGTATTTTGCAAGCCATTAATATTGCACACAAATGTCCATGACTCAAGGGTGTGTCATGATCTTGAGCATAGGTGATATCTACATGGTCAAAATTCTTGTCCGGGACAGAACTTCTTCATGCTACATCACGGACTGATAATATTTCATACAATTTTGCCCAAGAACAAGGGTGAGTCATGGTCTAATTTGTATTCGATCAAGGTCACATTAGTCACTTAGACAAAATTATTATAATTTCATCTATGCTACATCATGGGCATTATATTATGAGGATTTTCATAAAGGGAAATAATTCCATTCGTAATATTTTTACAATTGGCCCTTTCAACTTAACAGCTACTCAACTTTATTGTGGTGGAAGGGTGGGGGAGGGAATTCTCAGACTCCGTTGAATCTATTTATAGCTGCAACATTATAAATTTAATCCTACCCCGGTGAGTGTTTTAGCTCACCTGAGCCAAAGGCTCAAGTGAGCTAATGTCATAGCGCGCCATACGTCATCCGTAAACTTTTTAAATATTTTCGACTGCTCCTTTGTAAGGGCTAGAAAGGTTTTAATGAAGCTAAGCATATAAATGTACTCAAAGTCCTCTACCGACGTTGTGTTCATAATCCAGTTCTGTTCAGGGTGGATTGTGGGTGGAGTTAAGAATATCCGAAAGGGTACCGTTCTTCAAAAATCTTCTCCTCCAAAAGCGTTGCATGAATTTGAAAACTAATTGCATCTAGGCAATATAAAAGGATGGTTTATTTAATATTGGGTTCTGGGTCAAGATCTGTTTAATATAAATTGATGTATTACTACCTCATTTTGGCATTAGTGACTTCAGTGCTGAAAAGTGTTATTATTCTCCCGCAGTTTACAATGATACTTTAGATTAGATTAAAATTAGATTATTTTAGTCATGATTATGTTACTGTGAAAGAACTTTGTAAATATTTCAATTTTTGGAAAAGGGTTGGGGGTGGGGTGGGGGGGGGGGGGTTTACATTTTACATATTTTCAGCCCAGCTTTTCTCCAGAGCTCTTGGAGGATATAGATTAAACTTTATAGGAATAAAGTACTTACGATCCTCTACTCATGTTGTTGTATTCGTTCAGATCTCTCAACAGGTGGAGTCACCTGTGATAAACGTAGGTCACTAAAGGCTATCCTCAGTTGACAATTATAAACTTCTTCATAACCACAGCTTACTAAGAGAAACCAAATACATCAAAATCATTTAAAAGTATGTATGAAGAAGTTTTGTTGTTTTCTATTCCAGTCCGACATCAATGTTTTGACGAGTTTTCAACATTTTTGTGGACTAGGTCATTTTAATGCAAGAATCAGTGATTGATTATGAAGCAGTGTTTTGGTTAATTAATTCAGAATTAAGAAGAGGAATATTACTGTGAAAGCAATTTGCTGAAATTTTGATGTTTGGATTTGTTCTTTCTTTTCTGTCTGCGTGGTAAATGAACTAGTTTAGACTGGTTTTGATGATACATTGTAGGCTAAAAATAGCCTTAAAAGGCTACACGTTGTATAGACCCTTTCTCTGTTACTACGGTACTAACATTTTGGTTGGGAAATAATAACGTTTCCCATCAAAATTTTGATATCATAATAAAAAATTGATTGTCCCTGACGTCATATTATGGGAACAGTTATTATTTTGCGAACCAAAATATGTCCCTCTGTTATGTCTGAAAGGGTCTATACACTCCGTCTACAATTTTCTAAATAATTTTGAAAAAAGAAAAACATTCAGTTAATGTCTTTGAAATTATACGTATTCAGTTTTTGGTTTTTAATGTGCATTTAAATTAAAAAACAAGTGGACATTGAAATTATAATTATCAATAAACAGCAGAGATGTAAAACATGTATGTTGAGATGCGGAGAATACTAATATTGCATTATGATTTGTTATTTCTATGGGTTTTTTTTAATTATAATTATTGGCATTTTCTTCCAATGCTTTTAATTTCCTCTGACCATATCTAAAGATTTAATAAGAGAAACCACGCTGACATTGCTGAGTCTACTACGCAAGCTTCGAGATACCAATCCGGACTGACATTTTTAGAAAGTTAGGCACTTCTCGTGGCAAAGGTGGGACATGTTTATATCTGTCTCTGTGTAAAGTTAATGACCCGCTCTGTTTAAACTTAAATAAATCAACAAAATACATGAAAATAATGAAGGATGTAGTTTCATTGAAAAATCCCTTATTGTTCACACTCAGCGAGATATCCCTTACTATAACGAACAGCGGTGTCCCATCTTTACCCAGACTTGCGCTTCAAGGAGCACATAAAAATCGAAAAGTGACAGTCCAGATTTGTATTTCAAAACTCACGAAACTGATTTTCTTTCACCTCTACAGCTGTGTAACTACATTTTGTATACATCATGACGGCTATATCTATATTTATACCATTACATATATTACAACAACAAAAAAAAAAAAAAAAAAACCAGCAGCCATTATAGAAACAAAAACAATAAATATAAAGGGTATAATCCCATTCATAACATGTGTTAAGTCTGAGTAGATTGCTGTAGAACTGTCTTTGCTTTTTAATATAGATTTTAATGTTTTATTTAACTTTTGAACAGAATGGGCAAATGAATGTACTCAAGAAATGTAGCATGTCATGAAAAGTGAATAAAAGAATGCGTTGGGTAGGGATAGCAGCAATGATTCCACAATTCATCAGTCGAGCAAGGAATTGGTAACAGAAGGAATGGCAGCAAAATAGTATGTTCACTAGGTGTTGAGGCCACTGTGGGAACTGGACGAACCGGCCCCAAATGTTCAAGCCATTATGAAATGTAAAGTAGGAGACTGGAGATATAGTAACATTATGTCTACCTATCACAATATTTAAAATCGCTATTTTATTTCAATATCTATCATATGCCCATTTGAGACACATTTGATTTTGTATCAAGGACTTGTCTTTTGTTTATAAGTTTTTGTTTTGTATACTGTGTTTCTTTTTATATGCAATAGATACCGTAAGATAAGATCATACATGTATCTTCTTTCATCTACCCTTTACAACAAATGATTATATTATTTTAATATTTATGATAATCTACAAATCATACTTAACAAAACGTGGTTTTAGCTCACTTGAGCCAAAGGCTCAAGTGAGGTATAGTCAATGGTGCGCTGTCCATCGTCCGTCCTCGTCGTCTGTCCATTGTTAACTTTTTCACATTTTCGACTTCTTCTCTGGAACTACATTGCAGATTTGAATCAAACTTTGTATAAAGGATGTACTCAAGGTCCCCTACTAAAATTGTATTCGGGATCCAGATTCCCTCAGGGGTGGATCCAGGGCGGGGCCAAAAGTGCCCAAAATGGTACCCCTCTTCTAACATCTTCTCCTCCAGAACCAGTACATAAATGGGGAAACTAATTGCATTTCAACAATCTATAAAGATGGGTTATCAAAACTGTGTTCGGGGTTAAGATCCGTCAAATAGAAATTTACGCTTTTTTGACGTGTTTCTGGACTTAGTAATTTCAATGCAGAAAAGTGTCATGTTTTTTCCTAGTTAATTGATAATGATGATTTCTTATGGACTATTGTGATCACAATTATGATAAGGAATGTTACTTTGAAAGAATTTTGTCAATATCTCAGTTTTATGATTTTCTATGAATTTTTTAAGACTTCCAAATGAGGGTGTATAGAAACAATTCTTCACATTTTTCACTTCTGCTGTTATACCACATGAAAGATTTTAATGAAACATGGAACACATGTCTCACAATGGTACATATACCACTTGGTAATTGAAATATGGAGAGTAGTGGTTCAAATCCAGCTGTGGTCAGAATTTTTTTTTTCTTTTTTTTTACACATCTAAATAAGTTTTTAGATGTTTCTCAACACTCAACATATGAAATTAGGCAATTTTAAGTTAGATCTGGACAATATTTGAAACAATTATTGTTCATGACCCAGACTTGAAATCAGTCAACAAAAGGCCCCACCTAAAAAATGACTAACTTGTTGCCCTGAATGACATCTTGCAGAGATAAGGTAAATGCTGAATATCAAAATCACCTGAATGGATGTGCAAAAAAGTGGGGTTTTTTTATTCTGGTCTGAAATAAAAATTTTCAAAATTTGTGTTGACTTAGTCACAGTAATGCAAAAGTAAATGAATTCTTCCTTCTTGATTGACTGATCGTCTAGGTACTCATGTGAACGATGTAGGCCCACTTGTTTTTATACGCATGTATCTTATGGACGTATTATAGTATGGCTCTGTTGGTGTAGGGTCTGTTCTCACATTGGTAAAATGATACAGACCATAGGCTAGATTTTCAAATTTGGTTCCCTTTTTTCTTCTGGCATGAGGATGAAATCTATTGATTTTCAATATCAAGGTAAAAGGTCAAGATCATTTTTTTTACTAAAAATAGTAAATTTTGGGGAATGCTACTTGTAGAAATGGTACAAAGCAAACTTGTATTGATAGACCTTTTAAATTTGCTCACTTATTTCTGATGACTGGAGGATAAACCCTATTTATTTTCATATCTGCAAGATCAGAGTCTTGTTTAGGCCAAAACTTTTTATACCTTGCAGGGATTTGAAGAATATTTCACCAGTGGTGTGTCATTAGCTTCACTCAGAGGTCATATCTGCAAGGTCAAGGTCACGATGCGTTGATTGGTAAATCTATCTGCAAGGTCAAAGTCACAGAGTCTATAATGGATAAATCTTTGTTAGGCCCATAAGTCTTTCCCCTTAAATAGATCTGAATAATATTTAACAAATTTTGTGACCCAGAACCGAAGCATGTGTTTTGACATTGGCTCAAGGTCCTATCTGCAAAGTCACACTATATATGATGAGTAAATCCTTGTCTGGTCGATAATTTTTTATCCCTTGCATGGAATTGAATAATATTTCACAGAATTGTTGGCAAAGGGGGAATAATTCTATACTTTCAAATTTCATGACTTCAAACTACGCAGCGAGTGTATTATGTCACACTGTTGTGTGCACTATGTGCAATTCATTTCCAGTGGAGTTAAAATACATAATGAATAACAACCATTTTTAATCTGAAATTAAACAAAACTCTGTTCACCTTAGCCTGTAGAACGGGAAAAAGTGTATATGAACAATAAGTTTTCATTTTATATACTTCTGAATTTATGAAGATATTTTTTGAAATAAAAATTTAGGTTTACAACTACTGTGGCAATCAGTATAACATATCTTAATTTGTTTGAAATTTTACTGTCAGAATTAGTATTCCATGTGCCCTTGCTGATATTGTTTTTTGTTATGCCGCGTAAAATTAATTCTATGTTTCTCAGATAATTGGGTCTCAAAAAAGTGACAAGGTAGGTAGGGTATTTATTTTTTGTATTTTTCCCCAACCAGTACTATTTAAAGCGTTTCCTTGGGATTAGCGTGTGGTTGAATTTTCTTATCTTTGTTTGACAACACATCTTTCATTAGCTGGGCAATGTATCTTTTACAAATGGAAGAATCATCCATTGTACAACTGTTTTTTCTTAAAGTTAACTGTAAAGCTTAGAAGTAAGCTATCTTTCTCGCCTCCCCCTGGCCTGGCCACCATTTGTATTTGTACTGGTATTAGGAATACTTTCAAGTAAAGTCCTAATTGACATATAGACTTATTTTTGGTAACAGTGCAGTGATCGGGAAGGCAAACTGGATTAATGGGACTATGCCCCCCCCCCCTTTCCTCAGACTTAAATGGGTCATTTTCCATTACAGTGGGCCATCTTCCACTACGAAAGGGCCATTTAGAATATTTAAATTTTTGCAAAGTTGTATTTTGCGTCATATTTATTAGATGTAACTATTGAGTAATTCAGTAACTCAGGGGGACAGGACAACAATGACAAAACCTGTTCAACAATGAAGGGAGATTCGGTTTGATTTAATTATACGTTTTTGTTATGTATTTCTTCAGTAAGTTAACAAAATTGTGGTTGAGAAGTCCTTAATTTGTCTTCAATTCTGACTGTGAACAATTTCTCCCAATTCGTGGTACTTGGTCTATTGCGAAGTTTGGTAACAATGATATTCTAACAATCCAGCACTTTAATTTTAATCTGTCGATGACTGTAGCTTGTTTCACTATCAATCTTTGGCAAACCCGTACTGTAAACGTACTGTTGAACTCGATGAAAATGCGTCTCACAGAATATCATAAGTGTATACCCAAGTTGTGTGACTTTCACTCTATAACAAATTAGAAATGCGTTTGTCTGCGTATGGCGAAATTTTGGCATTCGCTTTCATAGCAGTTGGCAGTACACTGTATGTCGGGAGTAGTAGTGTGCGCTTACCGCTTTGTCAACGCACAGATTGTATACTAGCTGTGAGCCTGTATGCTGTGACCTTGTTGTCTGAAGTATCGGTGATTATATAAAAAAAATTTATGAATGGATATGGAAATTTGATTTTTTTTCATGAACGAAATTGCGTTGCATGTGTAGATACAGATATATGATCTGAAACTCTGACTGAAATTATGGAGATGTAGAAACACATTTATTGAGTAATATATGAATAAGACAGTGGTGTTTTTCAATTTGTAGAACATACGCACAGCGTACGCATATCATACAAAAAACGCACGCAAGTGATGCACAGAACGTAAGCCACATGGTCAAATTTTTACGCGTTACGCGTACGTTGCGTCAATTCATTATAGAACTTATATACTGGGCAGCTACTCAATAGTTATCTGCCCTTTACCGATAGGTGTCGCGGTCGTTTCCGCCATTACGGCACTGAAAAAAAGTTATCGAGATATTAAAATAACCTATGAGTGTAGTGGTTAAAACAATATTTGTGTTTATCAACGTTTAATTGATTGGTCTGATCGGTGACTAAGATGGAAAATTAATAAACGTGTTTGTTTTTATAGTCCATTATGAATTTCAGTTTAAAGTTTACATATAAAAACAGAAAAAATGTTGGTCACCAAGCTAAGCTACTTATTCAGTAATAAATGCTGTATTTATGTATTACAGACTAATTAGATAATAATTAAATAATAATAAAACTTATTAAATACATATCAAAGACATAGACTACTTTCAGAACATAGTCTATGTTTCGGCAAATATCAATATCAACACCTAGACCATTTCACAAAGGAAAATTGTTCGCAACGTTTACTCAGATAGATTATCACTAAATTTCAGTATGCAAATGAATTGTTGTATTCGGGGATGAGAAATATCATCTACTTAACTATTTCCGAATCAATATCGAAGAAGTACCAAACCGTTAATCATTCTCAAAGTACAAGGTGAGACCAGGTGCCCGGGGAGAGTAAGCGGAAGAGTTTGCATACATCACCCGTCACAGCAGTTCTTAAGAAACATATCAAAATTCAGGCTATCCGTATTTGCAAAACCTGGGGTTGAAAGTTTCGGAAAATCCTTTAAAAATTTCGTATATGATCTTTTGGAACATGACCTGCAGTTTTATAAAAATTGAATACAACTCTACAGCAAGGACTTATAAGTCCGTGTCTACAGAGACGATACTTCGCACTTCGCAAGTACCGAAACCAGCTTGTCCAAAATAAGTTAGATAAACAGTGGTGGATTTAGAGGAAGCGGAGGGGTCGCTCGCCCTACCCCGGCAGTGAACCAAAATTCTACCAAAGCCCTGTATTTTGACCAAGTTTCTGTTAAAATTGACATAATTCGCCCCTCGACCCCCTCCTCCGCGGGATCCGCCATTGGATAAAAAACGAACGTCAATTCACTGCATTACTTCCCTCGTGTATGCAATGTTAATTAATTTGCTTCATTCAACATACACGTGTATCAATAATAGTCTTTTACGGATTATGGCATAAATCCAGTAAGTTTATTGCCTAATACGTACGACAGTTTCTGGAATGTAGCTTTACCTTTTGCCAAGGATACCTATGCTGAGATATAATGACCACAGGTGATCAACTGGTTTTACACCTGTTACATACTCCATTTTCTGTTAGTACAAGCATAGACCTGTCTTGATACAGGTCTATGGTACAAGCTACCACTCGACATAGGGACATGGATCGAGTAAGCAATCGTGGGAATAATCAGAGATTTATGTCTCTGAAATAATTTAATTTTAATAGATCATTACTAAACAGTATATTATTCATAAATCTATCTCCGTTTGCTTTAGGTTTTGTAAAGTAATGTTACTAAGGAAACCCATGGCAATAAAAAGCAAATGGAAAAAAAAACGCATTCGGTAGTATCAGCTGATGTAAGGACTTGTAAAATTGTTTACAGTCCTTTACTGATGATACGAGACTAGGCTGATGATAGCCATATTCAGTACCTTAATGGCGGATAGTCACGTGATCTAAAGATGGCCGCGCCCGTGTATTACGCGATAGAATGGTCTATAGTGTGAAAGGGTGTCTACGTGAAGTAGGAATACGTAATTCATATAGTAAATACCTGATTTACGGTTACGACTTACGTCTACGACTGTTAATAATTCGGGCTACTGATCCTGCTGTTTCTCAAGATCAGCTGATTGGGGAGGACACCAAACTTCACTAGCGCCAATGCCAGATAAAGAGACAACAACTGACTGTAGGCTAAGTTTTTTTAAAGCGCTTTAGATAAGCTTTGGGGATCGTTCTCGGTAGCACCACTAAGATCGTACCGCTATAAATCATGCGTTTCAATCAAACCAGGTATTACGAAGCCACTTCTGTCAAAAACCAAAAACGCATATCGCGGAACCAATGTTCGCTGTTTCGAAATTTGAAAGCACAATAGGGCGCACTGACTAAGTGGTTTAATGCGCCAATTTCGATCTGAATGGGACAATGTCGTAGGGCGCGTGACCTTCCCAATCCCTCTAACAGCATTACATTAAGCGTTTTATTAACACTGGCAATGTACTGTCTCTTTCTCAAACAGGTATTGTATAAATTGATATGTTATATTTAACAATAGATCAAACGGAGACACGGCGGCTATTTTTTCTTTTTTTTTTCCGAAGTTGCAATAAATACGACTCGTCGGCACCAAATGTTAGCGCGCGGCGGTATCTGAGAAACATAGAATTAATTTTACATGGCCTTATTATGATATATGTACTTAAACATGTATACCTTAAACCTTAACCTTAAACTCTAACCTTAATGTAGGATAGGATCCCATTAGAAATAAGTAGTTTATTGTACTTTTATGGGTTATCCGATGAAAAGAGAATAAATTTAATATATGTATGTTTTATTTCACATTTAATAATGATTGAACTTTGAATTTACATTTTACCCGACCATTTGAATTTACCTGGCCATTGGGTTGGGGATTGTCCAAAGACGAGAAGGTAGGATAACTTTGTCGGTGTCAGCTCATAGATGGATTTGATGGCTAATTGAGAATGAACACCCTTTAAAAGTATTTGAAGTTTACCGATATCTTATTCTTGTAAAATGAATCATCAATTGCATCATTAGATTAATTTTGATCAATTATTATCTGCAAACACATCCAGTTTTATCATTTAGGTAAAATACTTTTAACTTAATAAAATCAGCCAAGACGTCGATACCCAGGCTGTCACGCTCAGGTGATTACGTCTGTCACGTAACAATCAATTCATTAATCAAAGTTACCTCACTGTTATAATCTGCTAATTAGAAACCATTGTTGAAGTAAACCAGGTAAATTTTGATAGTGGGACGGCAAAATGAATTTGAGATAAGCATGGTAGTCTACAAAGGGGATGTCGAGATATCCGGCCTAAATGTAATCAGATTATTTGGGTGAAAAGTTGGGACCCATATTCGATGTCGAAATAGTGAAGTTTACCTATATGGACTGTGATACCATCCGGATTGTGATACCAAACTGTGAACTGTGATGAAGTCAACATCATTTTCTTTTATTTTTTAATATATGTATATACATTTATTCTTATGTATGGACTGTGATAACATCTGAACTGTGATATAGTCGAAAAAAAAATAATTACTTTATGTTTAGATAAACTCGAATTCTATTATGGTGCAATATGTAAAATGTTATTAACAAGTTGTATGAAATAATTTTGATATGTTTTAATTATATATCACATACTACAGACATTACTTACTGTTCTAACTTACTCTTTGGCAATGATTATATTTTCTTTATACTATATTGTAATTCTTGTTATCAGGAATTATCATGACCCCGGGTACGTGGAAATTATTAAAAGGGTTTATTAGTGGTGATAAAAAAAGAAACTGTGACATAGTCAAACATAATTTTATTTTCCCCTCATGCAACTTATTGCGGAAGAGATATAGTTACGCAACCCTCCGTGGTGTCTGTGCTTTTGTTGTTTTTATTGATATATATATATATATTTATTATATATATATAATTTATATTTTTATAGATATTTCTATTTGTTTTTATTTTTATGTAAAAAATTTTGTGTATTTCCTGTTTTAAGGAATTGAATGTTGTCGCGAGGGAATTGAAAGTAAAAATTAATTTCATTGTTAGTTTTTTTTTTCTTTTGGCAGGATTGCTAAACAACTCCTCGGACTATAAGATTGGCAATGTCCATCTTGTTAATCTTTAAGTCTGGATGTCTGTCCATCAACATTTTGGTTAAGTTTCTGGTTGAATCAAAATGATTTAGATTCTGCTTTATGCAAAATATCAGCTACCTAACAGAATATAATCATACTTCCCATACAGGGTTATATTATTTTTTTTTATATTCCCCATCACCAGAACTTTCCAATATATTTGCCATGACTCTTGAAATAAAGACCTTGACCTTGGAAAAAAACCTACTTTTAAAAAGGACAATAATCTGGACAATAGTTCTTTATAAGAAAAGGTTTAAAAATAATTACTATGGCTTTGTCACCTTGAACTTGTTTCTAATTTGATTTGCAATCCGGTCATTTCCATCTATAGCGGTTTCTTGTTATTGAGTTTTTGATAATTAAATTATGACTGTTAAATTAAACTCTTGAAGACTTCTGCCACACAATACTTCTGAGGAATAATTGTGATGAAAATTGGTATAATCTAAAGTATTTAAGGTTTCTGATTCTTCTAAATGAATTTTGACTAGATTTGTTCAGCTGTAAATCCAAGGCAGAAAAAGGAGGCTTAGGCTTAGTAAAAAAAGATTCCTTCAGGAAGAGCTGCATACAGTTGATATTGAAAATTAATTTTCTTCGAGTTTGGACACTTCTTCAAATAGTTATTGCAAAATTGTTTCTTGTATGATGGTACTTTTTTTATATTCACATTAACTTTTAGGTGGATATTGGAGCCTTTTAATAATCATTTAAAATGTTTTTTATCAGAGATATGTGTATACATTTTACGATATTTGAAATAAAATTTTCCTAAGAGTTTCCCAATTTGATTCAGATTAGTCATTGATTTTCACAATTGAAAATGCATAGTCACCTTTGGTTAAAAAAAAAATCGCTGATTCATATGCTGCAAAATTTTCTATTGGAAATATTATAATTGTTGCATGGGGCTGAGGCAGCTTACCAAAAGGGTCACTACAAATAAAATAAAGTGACAATTTACCTATAACACATAGGCGAAGTGCCGATGTTGGACCAAATGTAAGCCCTCTTCACATTGATTGGCACTGTCCCAGGTGGCCGAAATCAAGGGAAAACTCATCAACGAGAACAGATGGTAGGGGCTTAAGGTCAGGGATCCGTAATGAAGGACTTGCTGTCCAGACGCGTCGCTACCACACTCGGCACCCCGTCTTAAATGAGAACCGTTTCGGTTGAAATAAAACTATTTATAACAGGGACCCGGACTGATTTAAACATGTCCAAAAACCCAGAATAAAAATATACCTATCTGATAGTCATGGTCTGACTTGACCTGTCCAAAACCCAAATATGTTGGTCCTTGACTGACTTAACCTGTCCAAACACCAAAAGTTAGCCATCTTACTTGCCTATGGGTTTTACAGCCTGTGACCATTTTGAAAAGAGACTGTCAACAGCTGTCTCATAGACATAATTCAAATGGCTTGCAACAAGGCTGGCGACATTGGCCTATGGAAGGCCGGTTTATTATCTCTGGTATGTATGCTGAGGGAGTCTGTTCCCAGCAGGATCCTTTCTTTTGGTATGGTTCGCAGAACATTAATTTTATTCTTAATTGATTTGGTTCCGCTACAGTGAACACAAAGTAGATGTTGGGGTAGATTCAAGCATTCTTAATCCGGGACCAACTCTGCTAGCGGTCCCGTTTGAATAAGAGTTATAACTTGTCGATATGGGCATAGGGTACACAAATTTAAAAGGTACATCTGTTCTATATTTATTATAAAACCTATAGGCCAGTGTTGCTGCTGGTGGGACTGATTAGTCCCCGAGGGCATTTATAAGTCTAGTTTTCAGTGCTTGTTGTACTGACATGGAAATATATACATGTACTTCAAATTTTCGGTCATCAAATTACGTAAATCACTTTAAAACTAAGGAGTATCTCCCTCATGGCATTAGCTCTGTCCTTAGATAGGATTCTTGGTTTACTTTTCGGTCAATTTGGTTTCAACACTTGCTCTTCATATTTTTTAGCATCACCTCAGCCAAAAGGCTCAAGTGAGCTATAGTCATAGTGCGTCGGTCGTCGTCCGAGTCGTTAACTTTTTCACATTTTTGACTTCTTCTCTGGAACTACATTGCATATTTGGATCAAACTTTGTGTAAATGATGTACTCAAGGTCCCCTACTAAAATTGTGGTCGGGATCCAGATTCCCTCAGGGGTGGATCCAGGGCGGGGCCAAAAGTGCCCAAAAGGGTTTACCCCTCTTCAAAAAACCCCCATCTTCTTCTCCAGATAACAGTACATAAATGGGAAATCTAATTGCTATTTCAACAATCTATAATGATGGGTTGTTAAAAATTGTGTTCGGGGTTAAGATCCGTCAAATAGAAATTTACGCTTTTTTGACGTGTTTCTGGTCTTAGTTCATTTCAATGAAGAAAAGTGTCGGTTTTTCAGTTAATTGATATTGATGATTTCTTAAGGACTATTTTTGATCATAATTGTGTGTAAGGAATATTATTGTGAAAGAATTTTGGTCAATTGTATCAATTTATGGAATTTTTTATGAATTTTTTAAGACTTCCAAAAAAAAGGGGGAGGTTGGCCATTTTTCACATTTTCAACTTTTTCTACGAAACCACATGAAAGATTTTAATGAAACATGGAATACATGAAGTACTAAAAGTCCTCTATCAATTTGGTAAATTTCATCCAAATTGGTTAACAGATAATGCCACCATGTCTAAAAGTAGGTCTCACAATGGTACATATACCACTTGGTAATTGAAATATGGAGAGTAGCGGTTCAAATCCAGCTGGGGTCAAAAAAATTTTTTGTTTTTTTTTACACATCTAAATAAGTTTTTAGATGTTTCTCAACACTCAACATATGAAATTTTTGAATTTTACGGTTTAGTCTTCCAAAAAAAAAAAGGGGGGGGGGGGGGGAGGGGAGGGGGGTGGCCATTTTTCACATTTTCAACTTTTCCCTATACCTAAACTGTTTTGGAACTAACATTGCAGATTTGGATCTGACTTTGTGTAAATGATGTGTCTCAAGGTCTCCTACTAAAATTGTGATGTTCGTGATCCAGATTCCCCTCAGGGGTGGTATCCAGGGATCGGGACCAAAAGTGCCCAAAAGGGTACCCCTCTTCAAACATCTTCTTCTCCAGAACCAGTACATAAATGGGGAAACTATTAGCATTTCAACAAACTATAAAGAGGGGTTATTAAAAAATGTGTTCGTGGTTAAGTTACTTCAAATAGAAATTTACGCTTTTTAGCTCACCTGAGCCAAAGGCTCAAGTGAGCTATTGTGGATCCAATCTCCGATCCGTCGTCCGTAGTTAACTTTTCACATTTTCGACTTCTTCTCCAGAACCACTGAACAGAATTTGATGAAACTTGATAAGCATGTAGTACTCATGGTCCCCTACAAGTGTTGTTGTTTTTCGTCCGGATTCATCAACAGGTGGCGCCACCACAGGCAAAAGTAGGTCAAAGAGGGTACCCCTCCTTTGAACAAACTTCTTCTTCCAGACCGGGGGCCATACAGAGACAAACCGAGATGCATAGGAATGATACTAAAGGGATGTGTGGAAGAAGTGTTGTTATTTTTGGTTCCGTTCAGAAATCTATATTTTAGCTGTTTTTTTTTTGTTCTTGGTAGTTTTATTGCAGAAAAGAGGTATTTTTTTCTTTTAGGTAAACATTGATGCATTAATTTGGTTTAATCTGATCATTTTGATGGTAAGAAATACTACTGGGAAGAAAATTTTTCAATATTTTATGTTTTGGATTTTTTATGGAATTTTTTTAATGACTTTCAAGAATAAGTGGGGGGGGGGGGGCGGGTGGGGGGGATACATTGGTGTAAACATGTCACAGTTTGAACTTTTTCTTCGGAACCACTTGCTGGAATTCAATGAAACTTGGCATGCATCAAATACTCAAGGTCCCCGACAAATGTGGTCATCTTTGTCAGGATCCATGAACAGGTGGCACCAACACAGACAAAAGTAGGTCACAGAGGGTACCCTCCTATGACAAACTTCTTATTCAGATCGGGTGCATTTAGCATACAGCGACAAACCGACTGCATAGGAATGATTTAGAGGCATATGGGAAGAAGTGTTGATATTTTTGGTTCCATTCCGAAATCAAATTTTTGACGTTTTTTTCATTTTTATTTTGGACTTTGTTATTTTAATGCATTAAAGAGTTATTATTTTCTTTTAGTAAACATTGATGCATTCATTTGGTTTCTTTTATTCATTTCTATGGTTTGGAATGCTGGTGCGAAGGAATTTTTTCAATATCTTGATTTTTGGAATTTTTTATGAATTTTTCTAAGACTTCCCAAGAAAAGGGGGGGGTGGGGGGACAATTTTTTCATATCTTCAACTTGCAAGGATTGTGAATAAAACTGGGGGTTAGGATGCAAGTACCTCAAAAGTCCCTTTTCAAAGGTTTTGTTTTTTGTTTCGGATCAACCTATTTGGTTAACTAGTTATATGCCACCATGTCTAAAAGTAGGTCTCACAATGGTACATATACCACTTGGTAATTGAAATATGGAGAGTAGCGGTTCAAATCCAGCTGTGGTCAAAAAAATTTTTTTTTTTTTTTTACACATCTAAATAAGTTTTTAGATGTTTCTCAACACTCAACATATGAATTTAGGTATTTTACGTTTTAAGACTTCCAAAAAAAAAAGGGGGGGGTGGGAGGGGGGGGGGTATGGGCCATTTTTCACATTTTTCAACTTTTCCTACAAAACTGTTCGAGAGGATTTTAAGACATCTTTGTAGAAAATAAGTCACTTATGATCCTATTCAAATTCTGTTGTTTTCGTCCAGACCTCTTTACAGGTGGCGACACCATAGTCAAGATTAGGTCAAAAAAGAGTTCCCTCGTTTAACAATATTCTTTTTTATACTTGCTGTATACAGAGACAAACAGAATGCATAGAAATGATCTAGAGGGATGAGTGAAGATGTATTGTCATTTTGGTTCCCTTCCAAAATCAAATTTTATAATTTTTTTCGACATTTCTTTGGACTTGGTGATTCAATGCATAAAAAAGTGTCTAAATTTCCTAGTTTAAATTGATAATGAGGGATATTCTCCTTTTGGACTATTGTGATCATAATTATGGAAGGGATTGTTACTTTGAAAGAATTTTTGTTCAATATCTCAATTTTTGGATTTTCTATGAATTTTTTTAAGACTTCCAAATGAGGAGGGTGTATAGGGAACAATTCAAGCACATTTTTCACTTCTGCTGATGTTTATACCACATGGAAAAGATTTTAATGAAACATGGAATACATGAAGTACTAAAAGTTCTCTATCATTTTGGGAATTTTCATCAAAATTGGTTTAAACAGATAATGCCACCATTGTCTAAAAAAGCAGTTCTCACAATGGTACATAGACAACTTGGTAATATGTGAAATATGGAGAGTAAAAAGCGGGGTTTTTTATCAAAGCCAGCTGTGATCAAAAATTTTTTTTTCATTTCTTTACACATCTAAATAAGTTTTTAGATGTTTCCTAAACACTCAACTATATGAAATTAGGCAATTTTAAGTTAGATCTGGACAATATTGAAAACAATTGTTGTTCTTGTCCCAGACTTGAAATCAGTCAACAAAAGGCCCACCCACCTAAAGAAAATGACTAACTTGTTGCCCTGAATGACTTCTTGCAGAGACAAAGGAAAATGCTTTAATATCAATAATCACCTGAATGGATGTGCAATAGAATGTGGTTTTTTTTTTTTCTTGCCTGAAATAAAATTTGACATATTTTCTACAATTTTTGTTTTTTTCCTGTGGTGACTTAGTCACATTATTGCAAAAATAAATGAATTCTTCCTTCATGCCATGACTGATAATCTAGGTACCTCAGGTGGAGCGATATAGGCCCCACTTGGGCCTCTTGTTTGTCGTGTTTCTGGGACTTAGTCATGTACAAATGAAGAAATGTGTCATGTTTTTCAGTTTAATTGATATTGATGAGTTCTTTAATGACTATTTTTGTCATATTTGTGGTAAGGAATATTATTGTGAAAGATTTTTGTCATTATCTCAATTTTTGGATTTTTTATGAATTTTTTAAAGACTTCCAAGGAAAAAGGGGGGGTTGGCCATTTTTTTTTTTCACATTTTCAACTTTTTCTACGAACATCCACATGGAAAGATTTTAATGAAACATTGAATCTATGAAGTTAGTAAAAGTCCTCACGACCTCTATCAATGTGGTAAATTTCATCCAAATTGGTTAACAGATAATGCCACCATGTCTAAAAAGTAGGTGCTCACAATGGTACATATACCACTTGGTAATTGAAATTATAGAGAGTAGCGGGATCAAATCCAGCTGTGGTAAATAAAAATTTTATTTTTTTTTTTACACATCTTTAAATAAGATTTTTAGATGTT
The DNA here is from genome assembly GCA_035048485.1 of Pteria penguin. Lineage (NCBI taxonomy): Eukaryota > Metazoa > Mollusca > Bivalvia > Pterioida > Pteriidae > Pteria > Pteria penguin. The sequence continues at coordinate 7,874,223 of CM068589.1, read as the reverse complement.
TCTCAACACTCAACATATGAAATTAGGAATTTTACATTTAAGACTTCCGGAAACAAAATTTTGTCACTTTTTCAACTTTTTCTACAAAACTGTTTGAAGGAATTTTATTAAATCTTGATAGAAATAAGTCACTTATGATTACTCTGCAAATTCTGTGGGTTTCGTCCAGACCTCTTTACAGGTGGCACAACCATAGTCAAATAGAGTAGGTCACAAAAGAGTTCCCTCCTTTTAACAATATTCTTTTTCTTACGGGCTGTTATACAGAGACCAATACAGAATTGGCATTGAAAATGATCTTGACGGGATGTGTTGAAGACGTATTGTCATTTTGGTTCCCTTCCAAAATCAAATGTTAGATTTTGTTTTTCGAAACTTTTCTTTGTACTTGGTGATTCAATGCAGGAAAAAAAGTGTCATATTTCCTAGTTAATTGATAATGATAATTTCTTATTGACTATTGTGATCATAATTTTGGTAATGAATGTTAATTTGAAAGAATTTTGTCAATTTCTCAATTTTTTGATTTTCTATGAATTATTAAGACTTCCAAATGAGGGTGTATTGGTATCTATTCAATCACAATTTTTCACTTCTGCTGTTATACCACATGAATGATTTTAATGAAACAAGGTATTCATGAAGTAGTAAAGGTCGTCTATCAATTTGGTTAATTTTTATCCAAATTGGTTAAACTGATTAATGCCAACCACCATTGTCTAAATAAGCAGTTCTCACAATGGTTCATATACCACTAGTTTTTGAAATATGGAGATTTTTTTTTTTTCATTTCTTATACACATTCTAAATAAGTTTTTAGATGGTTTCTCAACATTCTCATATGAAATTAGGCAATTTTAAGTTAGATCTGGGACAATATTTGAAACAATTGTTGTTCATGACCCAGACTTGAAATCAGTCAAACAAAACGGCCCCACCTAAAGAAAAATTGAGTAACTTGTTGCCCTGAAATGACTTCTTGCAGAGACAAAGGAAATGCATCAATATCTAAATCACGTGAATGGATGTGCAAAAAAGTGTTGTTTTTTATTCTAGCCTGAATATATATTTGACATTTTTTCAACATCTGTGTTGACTTAGTAACATTAATGCAAAAATAATTGGAATTCTTACTTCATGAATGAATGATCTTCTAGGTACTCAGGTGAAGCGTTACTAGGGCCCACTTGGGCCTCTTGTTTTATATATTTTGCGAATTCCAATCATTCGGCTACGAGCATCACTGACGAGACATAACTTGTTTGAACTGCGCCATATGGTGCACAAAGTTAAAAGGTTTATTTGGATCTAATAATGTTCTATATGGTTCTTTATAATACAGGTGGATGGGCAGACCTGTTATGATGACTTCGAAAAATGCGCTCTGGCATGCACGTCTGTTCCAATCCTATCTCAATGAGGGGGTCCTAGGTGCAGTTTATGACTGGATGGGTCTAGCCTAGCATAGTCCAAGAACCATTCCTGAAGATCTCAGTCTCCTTCAACTCCACTCTCTGGTTTCACATTTTCCCGTCTCACAGGCACGGTATGGGTCCATGGCTATCTAGGTCTATATTTGTATGCTTTTCTTTGGAGTGACGTAAAAACAATAATCAATCAATCAACCAGTGACTATCTCCGTATGGCTGCTACTTATGGGGGTCTCTCACTAGTTGTTGTAGGGTATAAAGGATCTCTCCGTGGTGGAGGTCGTACACATGTTTGGGATGACACAGATATTCCCCGTACAAAGACAAGTTCTTCGGGTACATTTATATAGGCTCTCTCTTGACTGCCACACCTAAAAAATACGGAGTCCAGAGGTTTGGGTGACTAGCCAGAATGCTGGAAGGAAGAAAGCTTCCTTCCACCGTAACATCATTCCGTCCTCAGAAATTTATAGGGCGGTTCTGTCCATGTTAAAAATGGACTGTCAACTGTAGACGGTAAATTTTTTTGGGACACTGATGCCAAAATATATTGCTACTGGTGATGACTTGTTGCAAAATCCTGGATAGTGAGGAGCTGTGTATAGAATAATGCAGTTTTACCCTAACCCCAAAGCAAGAAACGGCTACTGCACCACCCGAAAGAAGAAACTTTAATATGTGGTTAGGTTTACCCGCCATTAGAACTAACCTAGTACCATATGACCGTATACCATCAGCCAGGTGCGAAATCGGTAAATGTCGACGGATTGTCAAGAATATCAGATGTGGACCCCTTGTCGGCTGTACAGCTACAACATTAGAACCACAACCAGTTACCATGTGGCGGATGTAATTACTTTACCAGTGCACATAAAAACTGGTGTGATTTCTTCCAAGAAGTGAACAATGCGGTTCCCTTAGTCAAGTTCGACTGACGGCCGAAATAAAAAAAATTCAAATCATGTTCCCACGACAGTGAAGTTCTATGTCATGTCAACAGTTTCAGGTAAACCAGTCCAACAGCAACGAGGGTAAAGTCTTGGGTTGATGCCTTTTCCTGGGAAAGAAGTCAGTGAACAACAAGCAAACTGATTGTAGACTTAAAAGTTTATTATCAATTTGGGCTGTGGAAAAACTAGAAATTTGATATCAGAATGTGATGTTTCCCTCAGTAGTCCTGTGGCCAAAATTAATTGGGTTAATTAAGATTTTGATGAATAATGGAGTACTCTGTAAAAAAGCGACCAATAAAATATTCAATTAAATCGGCACCCGTGGTTACCCAAGAGTATGAGGAATGAAGTGCCTTACCTTATGCCATGGGACAATCCAGCTGTCGGCGACCAAGGGTATGATAGAACTTTAGCCCGCCTTCATACAACAATAATGTTCGGAATTATGTTGTTTGTTAGCAGACACAGGGAAAGACAACAGAAAAAAAAAAAAAAAACAAACACCAGATGAAACAGTTCCTTGCAGGTGCCTCAATAGTGAGGAGTACATCTCGACTATTTTGGACCCCTGCCACTTACCAAGGGGAATAATCTCTACATCTTGTTGATTTATAATGCCGAGTAGACCTATCGTATAGATCTTGTTAGGTATTCAGGTATTTACTGTGAATCCACTTCTGATTGGACTACTTTACTGGTCACTTTGGAAGTAGCCCTCAGTTTGTAATTCATTGCACGGGACTTGGTGGATTTTCAGTTGCTAAACCTAAAACTCTTGTTACGCTTGAGCACGATATGCCTATATTTGTAATCTATTAAAGACATAGAGTGATTCCGGACCCTTTTTCCTTCAATGGTAGTAGAAGAGGAAGAGATTAGCCACATTTGGGTTTCCACAAATACACTGGGTTTTATGGACTGCTGCATTGAACAATTGAGAAAACGTAATACAGACCCTTGCCGGGACTACTCATTCGTTTCAAAATAGTAACCCTGGCAACCTATACTGCTTTTTGTCTAATTTTCCAAACATAAACTTGATTTCGTGCCCTTTTTATATTGAGTACACTGTTTTCCATGTGATTCTTTTGAATTATATTTGAGGTAAGACGTCCCCCAGCGTACAAAGTATTTTCTATTTGTATTGGTGGTTTGACTTACGAATGAGTTGATTACCTTCGTTAGATATAATTAAAACTTCTGCAGCTGTGTCAATGATCGCTTGAATTAACTTTACCATCGTACCACTCAAAGGGACTTGAAGCATAGAACTTGATTTGAGTTGGGCGTTACAATTATGCTTGGTTTGTCTATCAAGCCCGTTGACTCCTGGACCGAGAATTGGCATCCTGCTCCGATCATTTACCCGTTTAATGAAATGTTAAAATTGAAAAAATAAAATTCCATTTTTCACAGAAATTAATTACTACTGACCCATGGACTTGTCATGTTCAATTCCATTTACAATGTAGGAGAATACTTGTGTTTACACGGTAATGAGGTAAAAGCAAATTTAATTCATAGTACTCATTTACTCCATAAAATTTAGACTCAGTGAAAACTATCCTATACCAATTGGTCATCTAAGTGACACACGTTGAATCTAGTAAAATCTGGTAAACCACAGAATTGAATTGTTATGGCTTTATAGGTACATGTATTGATTAGTATATTTGTTTGTTACACATAAAATATTAATAATAAAAATTGATAACCAAAATTTTATTAAGTCCGTTTATGGCATGTGTATTTGATATGCAATATTGATATGAAGTAATCTGCTGGTAGGAGACAATAAGTTATACAAAATGATGTATAATGTTACATATTTTTGCTAGAACTAGCCATACCTGTCCTGTAACCTAGTGTACATGAAACTTACTTACAAACCCTTCATGGTCCAGTTGACAGGATCCCACACACTAAAGTTTAGTGTTTCTAGTTTCATTTTAGTTATTCAAAGAAATAGTATTGTTAATTTTTACATGAATGTTATATTGTATATAAGCCTTGGACTAACAAAAAGTGATCATTTTTTCAACAAGGTATAAAGGTGAAGACATAAATGGTTATTATAATTTTAGAGAGTTGATGCAATGAAAGGCCTGAAAATGTTTAACATAGAACAACTCCTAACTTTGGCATCAAAAGCATTCTGACAATAGTATCTGTCAATAGAAAATATTCTCAACAAAGGAGGTCAGAAAAGATGTAAAAAACAAAAACAGCACAAACTATGGCCAATTGATGTATTACTGGCCCTGAATTTCGTCATAATAAGGATGGCATTTCCTTAAAAACTGTTTTGCCCTCCTTGTGGTTACGAAGGAAAGGGATATTTTTTGTTCCTGGTACAATTAGGTCTTTTCTACCTGTAAATGGGGCATTTCACCTTTACAATGGCATTGTCAACATTCTGCCGTATGGCGATGCCCCAAGGTATGGTCTTTCCAAGGGAAATGAATAGACCAAATGGTTTAGTTTTTTACCTCTCTATATATTTCGAATGCATTCAGAGCTTTCTTCTCATGGTTTTTCCCATGCAGTGTTGCAGCAGTGTCGAGTGATCTGCATTTGAGCATATTTGTGAAGCATTTTTTAAAAAATATTTTTTCTAGGGGTGATTTTTTGTAAACTTCACCAAATCGTGAAGCTGTTATCCTCCAAACATTCGTCTTTGTAAAACCATCTCTTGAATTTTTTGCCCCAGTGTTCCCTTCCCTATTTCAAGTAGTTTTCTACTGTTAACCTGTGTAAAAGGCAAACACATTCAGATAAAGGAAACCTATAGTAATCATGTCTGTCCGTCTATCTATCTGTCAGTACATCTACACTTTGGTTCTAACATGATTACTTCAGTAGTTCTACACATACAGCTTTCATATTTTTATACATAAATGCAGGATGATGAGAGGAAGAATAACCTATACATTATGGGGCCAAATAGCTCAAGGTCACAATCATTATTTTCTTAACTTTGTTTCTTTATGCTAAAAAATAAATGTTTTTTTAATTTCTTGTTCTTCAGTCCAGAAAGATATATGCTCTATAAAAGTTTGCACTATGCTGCATGCTGAATTGGTGTTATCACATGATGTGTTTGTTGCAAGTATATTTTGAGAGGCACATTCCTTTTCAGTTTGTGAGAACTATTGGTTATACTTTAAATAAGTGATAATTCTCTACAATTTGAGATCTCATATGGTGTACTTCTTAAAACAAGCATATGAGTATTTTAAATTTTTTTTAATACAATTTCCTTCATACTTTTGAAAATATAAGAAAATATATTATCTAAAAGAAATACTCATGTCAAAAAAAAAAAAAAAACAAAAAAAAAAAACAAAAACAAAAACAACAACACAAAAAAAAAAAAAAAAAAAAAAAAAGAAAAGAAAAAGAAAAAGAAAAAGACATGAAGGGAAAGTTCCTTTTCAAACTATTCTATACTCTGGAATTTTTCAACCCAAAATTTTCTTGTCAGTTGCTTCAAAATTAAATTCTCTTTTACCCATGTGTCTGTTCAGTCATTTTCATAACTTTTAAAATGGTTTTAAAGCAAATACTTAAATGAACTAAATTATCTTCTCCGAATGCTTATATAAAATGTTATAGTATACACTGTCTGACTTAAACATCACACGTGATGAAAATTGTATTATAAGACAAGAAGCGATTTTGAAACATGAATACTTTCCAATGGTAACTAATTCCAAAATAATACAAAATGTACAGAGGTCTAGAATTTTTACCCTTGCACAACCTCTGGCGTCACATGATGTTTACCAAAGTTTAAAGAACCTCAAGACTTATAATTGTACACATGATTCAAGTTAAGTGAAGTGTAACACCATCAAAAGGCAACAAGATATAAAAATTTTAAAATTTGAGCTGGATTTACAGACGTGTATCACAATTTCTTTCACTGAGAAAATAAAAATTTACCAGTAACCTTTAATGCTTCGTCTATCTCAAGTACTCTAAGTATGGTTGTTTATAGATAATCTTAACTTTTTGACTATACTTGATTTGATATAATGTGTTTAATTGCCTTGAATTGGAAATTTGACTTCGTTTTCTTGGCTCCCCCTTCTTGTGTTCGTGCGTGTATATTTATATAATTACCTTCTTGACGTTGAATTAGGTTGTTGCTAGGACCTTTGCTACGGAGGTTGAATTTCACCTTTCTTCACCACTTTTGTATCAATATGACACTATTCAGCATATTGTTCCTTTATTCCGATATAGACTATGAGATATGGTTTACCCCTTAAACTTCTTCGTTTTTTACTTATATGTATGAATTTCACCTAGATTTTAAGATATTCAGAAACTACTTGTCAAAAATTATATATAATATGTGCCTGACGGCAAATTCTCATGTTTTAAAAATGAATACCGATCTTTATTTTCAATATAATAATTTTGGGTAACACAGTAAAGGGAAAAGGGAAAGACATTGGACGTAGCTGTTAGAGCAGAAGTCACCAAGGAGCGTTGTAGAAGGAATAAAAAGTTGATCGTTATGAAATATATGGAATGACATTACAAATAAAACCGATCCTGTACGACAGTTGCGATATTCGAACATAGGACGGACAATTGAGTAACACAAAACTTCTTGGAAATGGTGTTGTTAACCGATTTACTGGGCCCACCTTCCCACTCATCGCCAAAAATATGCATTGCCACCAATTGGACACACATTAAACAATTATAAACCCGCTATTATAGAGAAAAAAGAATCAACTAGTATATTTTGAGATTGTGAAGTAACTTAAATTTGTAAAACACCAATAGTCATATAAAGTAAGATTAATGATATTTTAAAATATATAGAGCTGACACCAGCATGAGATAACTTGTGCTCTGCTGGTCTGAGGGAAGATCAGACCCTTGATCTATAGGGAGTTCCGACTAACAAGTCAGAGGGAGTAAGTGGGTTTTTTGAACCATTTATCTTTGAAAAGGTTTAGACAAGGCCCGTCATGGGGTCCAAACCACCCTTTTAGTCAGTGTGCAACGCTCAAGGAAAAGTCTGCATCAAGGGCCCAATTCAAGGACCAATAGTCTTGGCGATCATCTTAGGGTCATAATGTCGATGTATAGAAGACGTTTAAAAACTTAAGATTCTGCCAAAATGAAGTTCATGATATCTGTCCATCCTTGATTTGTAAGCATGAACACACTTATAAATCTGGATTGGAAATTCCGCTAGACATAAATTGCTGAAAACTAATATTTACGAATTTGGATACAAGTTGCGTTTGTGATCTAAAATTTTATAAGTTTATGGTATCTGTGTCCCTGATACAATAGTTTCGGAGTGATTTGTAAATTTTAGTTGTGAAAGTATAGATCGGTGTTAGTGCAAGCGCTTCCAAGCTTTAACCAATTGAGAAATATACAAATATAAAAAAAAAATGTGAGTTATTGGTACCATCGTATATCAATATCAGGGGAAATTTATAGATAGGAAAATCCAAAGTCGTCATGTTTATCATATATGGAAGTGCGAAATATTGTTATCGATTATTTTAACGTTTAAAATCCAAAAACAATAGGGTTTCTTTATCAAAAACTATTTGCTTTATTCAGTAGAAGTTGGGATAGATAAATAATACTATGTATTATTTTCTAACTCAGAGATTTTATGTATTTAAACATATGTGATATAAATACTGAAATGGGTCTTTATTCAGAACTTCTATCTAAATTTGGAATTATTTCTTTTTTAACAATTTGTATCCAATGGAATTTCCGATCCTAATTTTTACGGTGATCTCGTTATTTAAACTAAGGAAAGTAAAAGGCTCCGGTAACATTATTTTATCATGCAATAAGATTCTCAAAACGTCTTCTAAATAGACAATATGATATTGAGATCATCAAAAAAAGACTATAGGTCTTGTATTTGGCACCTCTACAGCCTTTTATGCAGAATTATTACTTGAACGTTGACACGTGGACTAACAGGGCGGGGTGGGGGATATATGACGGGGCTTGTCCAAACCTCTTTCAGAGGAGACGATGGTCCTGAACCTCGTCCCCTATGACTGTTAGTCGGGAACTCCTACAGATCTAGGGTCTTAGCTGGGCTTTCAGACTGGCAGCACAGAGCACGGTTTATCTTGTTGAAGTCGCATTTATCCTTTATACCATTATGTGTTGTACTTTCCTTTACGTGTGTATATTTTTATGAACTCTCAATATACGATACCTGTTGACCCTTGTTCTTTACATGGAGGATTATTATTAATTTTAAATGTACGTCCTTTGATTGTTCTGCTGTTACGGTGAGTGGTGAAGGTTGGGCCCGCGTAAACCGGTTAACCTACACCAATTTGTATGGCTTTTGTAATAATTAAATGACAGTCCTTAAGTCGGGGTATCGTAATTGCACTACAATAAAATATTTTTGTAATGTGTTATATGTTCTAGTATATTATTTTATATTCATAGTGATTGTATAGCTCCATGGTGACTTCTGCCACATAACTTGAGCCAGTAACTCCTCTTTTTTCTTATTAAACTTCAATAATAGTCGAAAAGTCTGGAAATTTTGAATATAGTGCATGATATCCCTCTCAATAAAAAATACAAAACTAAATCTCGCGATAAGAGGAGCGAAAATTCATGTCCCATGGGACATCCAATTATCCTGCTGATAAATTTTGCCATTAAAATGTATATACATATTGTCCATCAAACGATGAGGGCATTACATAAATTCGTTCCTAAATCCAATATTTTTAAGAGTGGTTATTGTTTGTTTGAGGAAAAACTGTAAAAAACCAATTATCTGGATTCTCTATTGATGCACCAGCTTATCAGAATAACAACAACTTAATTTTAATTAATTCAATAGTTTCAAAACTCATTAGATTGCTGAGAAACAATTTTATGTGCATTTTTCATAGTTGATTCTTACAGTTGTAAAGTTCCATTTTATTATTTATTCGTGCCGTTAAAATGCCATGGATATCTAATATCATTTATTTTCCGCTTATGTCGTTACACCAATGTTATTTTGCGGACTATGTATTAACATGAAAGATACATGGAAGTGTCAGTTATGATCCTTTCCTGATTTCAGATACGCACTTCCGCAATCGATCGAATGGGAATTAATTTTATGCGTTTTGAAAGCTTTGACAAATACGTTATGAGGGATATTTCGTTGTTTCAAAGTTGTTATGGCATATTTACTCGGAGTATTTTGGGATTGGTTTTTTTGAATGGAATTTTTTGTGAAGCAATCTGTGGTAAGAATATAAATATTATACATAAGAAGATGTAGAAAACCCAAACGTTTATGGTTTAATCTCGTTTGGAGAATTCAGTCGATACACGCAATATGGTAGCAAGTTATGTAATATGGAACTGATATCTGAACTCATCCGAAAAAATATATTGAAAATGGTGGAACTACTTTTTTTATTGTATTTCGGAAAAAAAACGCATGAAACAGTGCTAATAATTGATAATATATATATATATCTATAGATATATATATATATATTTATATATCTATATATTATATATACTTTATATATATATATATTTAATATATATATATATATTGATGACACTTTAGATATTTTTGCCTAAATTTTTTCATCTGCGATGATTGAAATTTTGAATTATTAGATACATTTAACTGTATAAATCATTAATATTTCAAATATACTTTCGTATTATATTGTCAATGAATCTATTTTCTTATCAGATACTTACCGCCTTAAATTTCCTCTTCGTTCTGGTTTGTTTTTCATCTTAGATTTAAAGCTAGATGCTTAAAATATCAAACCCATCACAATCTCCAATACTACAATACACTTGTCTGCCGAGATATCAAAACGTTGACAAGACATCCAACATTCCACTGGTCGTACGTCGTTATGTTGTCAATAAAGGGAAGGTACTGTTAAATGTGGTTATCATGGTATAAAAGTTAAAAAAATAATCTATATTGGAATTGTTCCCATTATCAAGGCAAAGATATAAGTTTTCTTTCTGATTGTGCCTTAATTAAAACACATTAATCTATTTAAATGCTGTTTACGAATCGAGATCAATGCTATGATTAATAATTAACATTATGTCTTATTAATTGAGAAAACAATTTAAATCATTTATATGATGCTAGATGAATTTTAAAGAAAAAAGAACAATTATGATTGCATAAGAATGATATCAATAACTAATGTGTACGTACTGATGATTTATTTACGTATATATGTTCTAATATTTCTTATAACCCACTAGGCAGATGTAATTGAAGGTGGGACTGATAGTTCCCCGTGATATCATGGCTAAAATTTTAAGTGATTTTTGTACTGACGTGAAATACATAATTACATGTACAACCCATGAAAGTTTATAAATCATTCTTCAACTAAGGAGAATATCTACCTTCATGCAAAGCTCTATCATTCGATATTGATTTTTCGAAATTGCGCATCTTATGTGCACAAATTCATAACACATATATTGGTTCTAAGGTTTATTACAAATAACCCCATTTGGACATCTTTCATCATTCATTTTGATCTAAAACTGTTCGTAAATACAAAATATTTCACAAGAAAATAATTAATCATATGTGACATACTAGTAATGAACTTAAGCAGTTATCATATTCAAAATACAAATTATGAAAAAAATGTAGAAAATTGAATTTGGGTGAGTCAAGTCTTTCATTCCCCCTTAATTTGGCAGAGAAATCAAACCAACAATCAAACAAACAACCCCCCCCCCCCCCCCAAATACCCCAACATAAACAATGAATTAATTTAAAATTAAAAAGACGTTTAAGTCAACATTCCACAAATTTGACAGTTGGTATTAATATCTTCTTCTGCACCTATAAGTAATCCAATTCTTTGACAACTTGACTTCCTTCTTTTTTTTTTTTTTTTTTTCTTTTCTTTTTTTTTTTTTTTTTTGTTTTACATTGATAAACTGTAAGTGTTGTTTGGTAAAATACATATCACACCATTTTATTGATCATGATTTCGGTTATTCGATAACCACTAGATATGAGTACAAGTTCTACTAGCTAGTATAAACAACGGGTGTGAAAGTTCGCAAAGCGTGTTTAGTCCTCGAATATTCAGCTGATCTCACCTCTGGCTTTTCGGGTGGATTCGTGATCCAGAATAAATCTATTATGTCTCGTACAGTAGGCTAGCCTTATAGACCATGTATCTTTGTTAAATTTTTTATTTTATTTCATTTTCTCATTCTTTATCATTGGGATAACAATGAATTTGATGTTTGGAATACTGTATCCAATATTTTTTAATTAATACCCTAATATGCAAGAGTTTAAATTTCATTTCCAAATATTTCGTGTTTATGATCTTTCATCGTACTCCATGTACATATAGGAAATCTTACTCCTCTTTGGCACCTGGTCTCACCTCGATTTTATTAGGTTTCGCATTTTGATCGAATATGACACTTAACACGATATTGTCCTTTTTTTTTTTTTTTTAATTTTCCGGGTGGACTATGAAATATGGTTTTGGCCAAAGAAAAAGAATGCCTTTAGAAAACAAATTTCCCAATACATCCATATATTATGTTCTTGACAAAAGTTAAACGCTAATCAATTACATAATTAACCTATATGCATGCCCTCTGCATGTCGCATGATACTGGAGTACGAGTTTACATTAATTAAGATTCGCGTTGAGTTAACTGGATGTAAGTGTCTATACTGGTAGAGAACATTGCAGAGGAATGACGAAATTACTTTGTTGGCAAAAAGGCGGAATATTTTGAGGTTGAGTTTAATTCATAAACTCTGCTCATGCTCTATTTTTTAAAAACTAAACTTTCTTCCTTTGTATCGTCCTTTTGGCAACAAACATAAGGGGCAGAGAAGGGTAGAAATTTTGAAAAATAAAAGCAGCGTAAACAGAAAAAAAGTGTATGTATAGAGGAATGTATATACAAGGGAATGAATTATTTTTACATGGGAATTTATATTACCATCTATATTTTTGATAAATTGAATGGACGCCTAGTAAATATTTCAAATTCTCTTTGCAGGAGGATGTATCATCAGTTTCTGTAATACAAAGGTTCTATGAGTCGAGAGTCGTGGCTTTGAAAAACAATCAAGCGTTTGGAGGTCTAGTTCATAAGTAGAAAATCCCGCTTTAATGTAAAGGTGTGTACACGACAGTCCTGAATATGGCGTTGATTAGCTATTCTTACGAAGACGCCACGGCTGCCACGTTGCCGTTAATACGGATGTACATGTCAAAAGGAAAGATAAACATAGTATTGAAGAAAGATGACGTCTTCTAAAATGTAAATTAATGACCTGGAAATTCGAGATTTTAAGATTTGTCGATATCCGTATTAAGAACATTACGGAACATCCGCATTTATTTCAACAGACCTAAGACATTGGACGACAAAATTCTATTAAAAAGGAAGATAGCTGTCTTACATGATTAATAGGTCTTTGTTTCCGCTGATAAAGCAGGTAATAAAACATAATAGTGGTTTGAAAACTAGATTATATTGAAGTACTTAAAAACGAATTAAACTCCACTCCTACATATGTGGAGATGCCCTACTTAAAATGAGAGCACCTTGCACGGATCACCTCATGCCCATGTCCGACTTCAAAAAATTAAAACTTTTATAAATCTGATCTACCAACCATGTATTGGCTCCCAAAATAAATCACGTTTCATATCCTCATTCTAGCCACTTGCTCTTTGGCTCGATTAAAAATTCTCATGAAGTTATAGACAATACTTCTTTCGCTAAATTTCAAAAGCGGACTCAAATTCTCTACATTTGATTTTTCTACACTTTATACATCTCTGGCCTCATGATTTGATTAAAAGCAAGTTGCTGTCTCTTATACAATGGTGTTTTCCACAGAGAATTTATAAAAGTACATATGTAACCTCCCAATAACTCTGGATGCTTTTCCAACAAAACAATATACTTCATATAAATATCTGGACTTGCAAGGAATTATGTTAAAGCACTAGTTTTTCTCATGAATAATATTTTTGGTGAATTTTTATGGCAAGATATATCAACAAAATAGTTGGGATTCCTATGGGTACATAAACTGCGCCGCCTCTGATAGCAGATTTATTTCTTTATTGTTAGGCTGAGGTGATTTTTATGCTTTCTATTCAATAATCTAAACGTTCTTTGACCTCATTGACAAATTTAGTAATCACTTGCCTGATATTTGGATTGACATTTTGGTTATCGTCAAACCTGAATTCGAAACAATTTATATCAGAAATACTATCCACCAGAGCTCACATTTAATAAAGCTAATACTTGAGATAAATCTACACCTTTCTTAGATTTAAAACATCAAAATTAATCTAACAACCTAATATATACTAATATTTATGATAAACGTGAGGGAATTTTGGATTTCCTATTTGTAAAATAAACCCTTGCTTGGATGGCGATGTCCCTCGACTCCCATCATATGGTTATTCTATATATCTCAATTAGTTCGATTTGTCAGAGGCTGTGCACGGTATGTTTTGGACTCCACCCCTTTCATCAACGAAATTTACAACTTACTATTAAACTTTTAACTCAGGGGTTACAGATATACCAAGCTAAGAAAAAAATTCGGCTAATTCATTCTGATCTTATTCTGAACTTCTATCTAATCTTGGAAATATTTCTTTTCAACAGTATGTATCCAAATGGAATTTCCGATCCTAATTTTTACGGTGATCTCGTATATAATACTAAGAGAAAGTATAAGGCTCCGATAACGTTATTTTATCATGTAATAAAATAGAGTCAAACGTCTCCTCAAATCTCGCTCATGAGTATATGATATTGAGATCATGCCAAAAGAATATAGGTCTTGTATTGTGGCCCTTCTACAGCCTTATGCAGACTTTTACTTGAACGTGGCACGTGGACTAAAAGGGCGGTGGGGACTATATGACCGGCCTTTTCCAAAACCTCTTTCAGAGGAGAACAATGGTCCTGAACCCTCGTCCCCTCTGACTGTTAGTCGGGACTCCTACAGATTCTAGGGTCTTAGCTCGCTTTCAGGACTGGCAGATGCACGGTTTATCTTGTTGGATTGTCGCATATTTTTTTATAGTTTCCAATTATGTTTTTTTTACACATACCTTACAATTCCATATGTGTTTATATTTTTATGACCCTCTTCAATAGGCGATACCTGTTGACCCTTGTTCTTTACATGGAGGATTATTTATAAATTCTTTAAATGTACGTCTTTTGATTGTTCTGCTGTTACGGTTTAGTGGGGAAGGTGGGCCCGTAAAAAACCGGATAACCACACCATTTGTTTTGGCTTTTGTCAAATTAAATGACCGTCCTTAAGTCTGGTATCGTAATTGCACTACAATCAAATATTTTTAGTTAAGTGTTAAATGTTCTATTATATTATTTATATTCATGTATTGTATAGATCCATGGTGACTTCTGCACCATAAACTGAGGCCGGTAGGTGGTTAACTCCTCTTTTTTTGCTTTTTTCATATTTGCAGATAATCAATTACCAAAAAGTTAACTGTTTTTAAATTCATCCAAGGGGAATCCAAACTAAGAAAAAATATTAATGAAATAAAATGTGGTATTATGAAATTGGACCGTGAAGTATGAGCACCGGTTAAAATCCGTGGATAGGCAATTCATATTGACAAAATTGCGTGGCAACTTAATATTTTTCATTGTGATACTCAAAAATATATTGAACCAAACATATTCAGAAACATCGGTCTGTTACCACAGACAAAACAGTTGCTATCAGATAAAATAAAGAATCAACGATACGTTATTTATATCTTGCCGGTGCTTATTGTATTCTTTTTATCAGTGGCTAATCCGAGAAAAAAACTGCCCCCTAGTTGTACAATTTTGATTTAAATCTTTGGAGAGATAAAAACAAAAAGTGGTGGGTAGTTCTCCGAAATCGTGTGGCTGCATTTATGAACTGAAATAATTTGGTACTTTCGTATGTACAATTAGGAAAACCAAAAACTCGTAATTTTGGAATGTTTCTTGAGAACTTGGGGGCTGTTGAGGATGATGCATGCAAACAGGGTGACGCTTACTCTCCCCGGGCACCTGTTCTTCACCTCGGAATTTTTCTGTATCTCGGGGTTCATAACAGGTCCTTTTTGAAACTAACACGATTTTGGTATCTGTTCCTTGTTTAACGGTTTGGTTGTTCTTCGATATTGATTACATTAATACCCACTTTATGATGAAAAAATTTTACTGACTGTAAATTTGGTCGGGTTTTAACAGATCATTTATGCTTTAGACATTAGCCCTTAAAAAATCATGATTTTTCCCGCAGCTTCTTTTGCTTTTATATTTTAAGAAACGCTGAAGGTGACATAGTATCCTGACAATTTTTGTAATCACAAAAAACAGCACATCAACACAGCAGACTGTGCCATTGGATGGCCAGATAATGATGCTATTCTTTTATATCGAACCTATATATATACGGGTAAGGATAACAGAAGGAGGAATGTCAGAATGCTACCCGCTTGTCTTCTAATACAGATCAAAGGTTCCAAGTTAGTCGTCAATTTTAAGAAATAGATGTAAATAATCAATCAATGTTCGATCTAAGATAATATTGTAACAATGCATTTGAAATTCAACGTCTCAAGTGATTTTCCGCAACAATATCAATGTTTTTGTTCCATTTTACTAGCAACTTTAATCATTTATACAACACTTTGATTTATTATTAGATATTTTATAAAAAGTTGACGACTTGATGAGCACAATGTACATGACTATTCAAAACACCATAAAACATATTATAGTACCCTTCAGAATTGATATAATTATTATTTTTCTCTTATATTAATGCATCTATTTGTTATTTTGTATAGCACCGTGAGGAGATATATCGTGTATCTCCAACTGTCTTTGCTTGTATGACTCGTGATGCTGATGTTCCAATTATGAAATGGTCCGTTATGTCGAGCAGATATACAGTCTGCACAGCGTTTTGGTGCATGGTAACAATCTGTAAAGGGAGTCCTCAAGCTCATCTCTATGATGATATGTCTTGTGAAAATTCTACTTCTGGAGTTAAAGTTTTCATTACTGTCAAATATGCATTTCTCAGAGAACTTTTGATTTTTTAGATTCGTTGATCAATACATTCCAAGGGATATGATGGAAGTCCATTTGAGGAAATTGTATTCACTGAAGTAATGTTGATCTTACCAGTAATGAATAAACTATTAAGGAGTAGACCCTATGTTTTTCCGATTTTGTTGAAAAAAGAAATGATCACACACACCACACAACACACACACACATCACACCACACATCACACACACACACACAACACACACACACACACACACACACACACACACACACATACATACACACACCACACGCACAACACGCACACAAACAACACACACACACACCACACACACAACACATATATATATATTTATATATTATATATATTATACGGCTGTGTCAAATACTTCTTTTCCAAATTGTCACATAGAAATTAAAGAAAAATTTCTCACTTTCTTTTAGTGTTTTAAGGACTTAGTTCTCGTCTCCATGCCCTGACAGGAAAAGATGTTCATGGAAAATACACACACACACACACACACACACACACACACACACACACACACACACACACCCACACACACACACACACACACACTCACGCACACACACACACACACACACACACACACACACACACACACACACCCATATATATATATATATATATATATATATATTACGTATATATAGATTTTATATCAGCTGAGTCAACAAATAACTTATTTTCCAAATTCGTCACATAGAAATTAAAGAAAATTTCTCACTTCTCTTTTAGTGTTTTAAGTCTTAGTTCTCGTTCTCGATGCCCTGGACAGGAAATGTTCATGATAATTACATCTGGTTTCGTTGATGTTAAGTGTGCAGTGGTTTGCATCAACAGCCTTCATATTTTACATCTATTATCGGTTCTTTGCATCAACTCATCATATTTTCCAGGACTTCATGAATGTTAATTGCTGGTTTCCTTAAGCATGTTTTTTTTTATTTATAAGCCTGTCGTAGAAGAAAGTAATTAAGGAGGGGCGGTGTGGATCTGTGGTTTTTATTCGAAAATGCAGACCATAACGTATACGTTAAAACTTTCAAACTTTGTTAACCACAGTGGTAAAGTATGTCAGCTCCATCGTCAACTGTATACCGACCGTAATTGATATGATTGATATTTCACAGAAATTATTGACCAACTACCACACGTTATCATACTTTGAACGGAGGAAGAGTTCCCTTATCAGCATTATCTTTCAAGAATTTTTGAGATTTGAAATGGGAGTAGAAAATCAGGGGGAAAGGGCTTAAATTTAAAACAGAACAAATTAAGGGGGAGTCGATAGTGGAACTGCCTCCTATTTGGTAAATAATATATTTAAGATTTTGTTTTCTTATATTCACATATATTCATGTACCAGAAAAGGAATAGGGAAATAAAAACCAAAACAGAAACCCTTTCCCATCCTCAACCCCATAAAGCTGAATAAATTAAAAAAGAAAATAAACAATTTAACTTAAAAAATAATGATTATAAGATAAAAAACAAAGAATAACAATTAAAAAAAACTTGATATCGATGTTCTTGTGAACGATGTATATAGAGTGTAACAAACCCGTTGTAGGCACTCTTGAAGTGCTTTATGTATAGCTTAAGTATAATGAAAGATCCTTATTGATTTTGATGTCAAAGGTCAAGGTCAATGTAGTGTTATAGATTTTGTTGCCGAACAGGGTGATGCCAGGCTCGGCGTTTGCTATTGTTCCAAGATGTTTTTTTTGTAAATTATAAAAAAAACCATTGAAAAAAATCACGCTGCTTGTATTTTTATTCCTGACGATTAAATGTATGTTGTTTTTATTTACTTTGGCGTATCTGGCGATGGCTTCCAGGTTTCAAAATCAGAGCCTCATGACACACACAGGCATGACAACAGTTTTGATGTCATTTTAATAATTTTTTCAAACTCTTTTCCCACCATGAATAAAGCATCACATCACTATTAAATAAATCTGGAGGAAAACATTAATAGTTAGGGACTTGGTGCAGTGGTTGAAGATGAAAAAAAATATGGAGGAAAGTATGGTCACAACACGGATGTAGTGAGCATCGATTTGGAGTAGTTTCAGGCACATAACGGGATGTGTAATGTATTATGTTAATATTACTTTCTACTAGATGATTGTTGCAAATGAATCTGTGTTACACAACTGGCGTGTATTCATATTACTAATAGAAAACACAAACAGTACTGATGGTCGATCCTGATCACCTAAACATGAGAAACTAAATATAATGGGTATCGTTTCTTTAATATTGTTTTACATGACTTTGGCGTATGTTACTACACCTATTTTCATATTTAGAAATTTATACTAAAAAGACCAACCCCTATAATAAGTAAAACTGGAAATCCTCTTGTTTGGACAGTAAAGACAAAATGTAAGAAATTTTGAGTACAGATTCTGATAGGTTATATCATAGACTGATTTTAACTCAAATGTTCATGGCAATATTAAACACAATATGCCTGAACATTTTGGTGTCTGGTTTCACTTTCTCAGTCCGGTTTCAGTCTTAAAATATGTATCAAACTGGCTTTTAATTTTACGTAATAGTATATCATTTAAATTTAACTGCAGTTCATAATTATCTGCGGTACATTCTTCTGTTTCTGGTACGTAAATTGACAAGGCGCTCCGCGTCTGTGGTACTATCCCACTATCTTACTTGCAGGCAATGATCCAACCTGAAATAGTTACACTTTACTGGTCAGACATCCCCAATCTTGAAATAAAAATTCATAATAATATACGTTAGATTGGGCATTTTAGATTTGTATTTTCTTGAACGTTCGTACATGTGAAAAAATGTTTGTGTTTTCCAGGAAATTCAATTTATTGTTTTCCTAATCAGTGGCGGGTTTA
>CM068589.1:7604327-7854317 GCA_035048485.1 Pteria penguin | reverse complement strand
CGAGACCCCTGGATGCGTCCTATTACCCCTGTACGCAGCTAATAAATTTATGACATTGTGCTGTGTCGTCAAGTAAGCTGTGTATTAACTGATTTGTATTAACCACGGGAGATAACGCTTCGCTGATCACACCTGTTGGGTTTACCCCGAGTTGTAAAAGAAGTTACTTTATCGATCGATATTTACCTGGTAGATGGATAGATCGGGACACATGCCAATGTGAAAACACAAATAAGTTAAATAGACAATAAACCTGTAAGCAATTTAAATGCCCTGCGAAAGTTCACTGACATGCATAGCCATAGGAAGTGAACAATGTGCTATGATATGATGTGATTTGATTATTATCTGTATATAATGTATAATATAATGTATGATAGTGCTTGATTTTCCATAAGAATTATTTGTAGTGCTTAGACCTTAAAATTTCTTTTGATATATGATACAGTGCTTGACAATTTATAACATGATTAATAAATTATCATTTTATGTGATTGTTACAAAGAAATAAATAAATGATTAAACAAAAGAATCTTTTCATTTTATGCCCAGTGCTTAGCAGTCTGTTAGGGTGGTGTCACACTTATGTTGAAGTTAACGGAAGAGATATTGTAGAACGCATTGAGTTTTGAACACATCATGTGTACATTATCTGCTTTTCATGCCTAAACAACAAAACTATCAAATTTATTGACATTCAATTCACCTAATTAGCATGAAGGACAGATAATATGCACATACACCTATCAAGACACAAAAAAAACTATATATATTGAAGTTTACTTCGGGACTTATCATTTTTAGACTGGGACTCACCAAATTTTGGTGGGACTCACCATTTTCACCATTTCAGAACCCTAGTGAGAACCCTGTTTTTTCAATTCTCCCTCATTTTTGAGAAAGATCTCCCTCATTTTGGATCTCAGAGGTTGACAGGTATGAACATACAGGTACAAAAACATATAATCTTACTTTACGGTTTTGGGATATTGATTGGTTAATTGTTCATTTGTTGAGACCTGAATGGATGGATAAGCAGACAGATAGACAGAGGGAGGGACAGATAGACATAGCAAATTCATACATGTAGCCCGACTTCCTTTGCAATGTGGTCAACAAAAGTATAAAAAGAAAAGCAAAAAAACTGAAATTTCTACATCTTTTTCAATGTAAAAGTTCATGAAAGCAATCATAAATTGAAAGCTCAATATGTCTATCCTGTATGCAAGCCAATATTGTTCCTCGTTCAATATGGCAGCACACAATCGTGCATTATTCCTTTTATTCATGTCATGAAAGGGACTTCAAACTATATTATTTTTAGCTAAATCCTATGGATAGTGACCCAGGAGCCTAAAACCTGTTTGAAACAAATAGAAATTTCATTTAAAAGTAAAAAAAAAATGTAAAAGTTTAATAGTATTTGGTAGAGAATGGTACTGGTAGTGTTTGGTAGAGAATGGTACTGGTAGTATTTGGTAGAGAATGGTACGGGTCGTGTTTGGTGTTTAGGAGCACCGATTCTTATGTGTAGCCCTTTTCACAAAAAACTTTCAATTACTGTTTCTCTTACAAAGAAACTAAGGAACTCATCCCGTTTCATAAAATCCCATTTCATAAAATCTTATGAACTTCGTAAGTCAAATATCATTCGAAACTTTACGACTGTAATACCAAGGACTTATAAACAAGACCTTGGTAATACCAAGTAAATGCAAGTTTAAAATTATATTTAAGTAGAACGTTACAGTAAAAAAAGATTGAGGATTGAGACGAGAACACGCTCGTAAAAAGGACTTAAAAATTCACCTACGAAGTTCGAAAGTTAAAAAAAACTGTGTTACTTTATAAAGATCTAATGACAATTAGTGAATTACGACATTCAACCACACCCATGTCAAGATTTTTACTTGTAAATCAATTGGCAATATCCTAAAATTTGCCCGCAGCTTTCAACTTGTATATATACGGTATATAAATAAGTATGTTGTATGCAATTGTAATAATTGATGTCTATTTGACTAAAACTAGTAACACAGCATGTATGCGTATTCTACGGAATAAATCGAGACATTGTAAAATACTTAGATAGAGCGGGGCAAATAACAGGATATAGCCAATCAATTCAATTTCGAATAAATTGTTGAGAACTTCAATGCCTATGAATTCGTTTACCCTGTAATCTCACATGTAGCTCTTTATTTAGATTTACCGCTATCTTGTCATACGTGAACGTTTGGAGCATTCGGAGCATCCTCGCCCTTTACTTGTACCTATGTAATTTTTTTATGCAGGAAAAGAACGAGGATGTCCGAATGCATCTGAATGTAGTCGTTCAAAATCTTTTCGTTCTGCAGTCTAGTCATGTACGCCGCGACATAATCTAAGTTACCGAAATCTGAAGCCGGCGTGGCCTAGTGGTATCGCGCTCTCCTCCTGATTGAAAGGCCGGGGTTCGAGTCCTGCTCTGAGGGATCCAGAGATGAATCCAGTACGTCCGAAAAGGAGTGGGTGGTCCACATGTGAAAATCAAGTATTAGCCAAAATACTTGACAATTTTGGGTTTCAGATCTAGAGTTTCACTCATATTATGTGAGTGTTTTTAACTTTAACATCTGTGTCCCTGGTAAATGTGCGGCAGAAAAGAGGACTCCAAATCTTTCTCTCTCTGCGAAGATTGTTTAAGACATGGAGGTATATGTCTTAAGATATATACGTTCCTGTTTTAGATAACAATGGATTTTTATTAAGCAATCATAAAGAACAATTTCTATTTTATTTCAGTAGGCCGGGTTTTTCTTCTTCATCTTCTTCTTCTTATTATTCTTCTTATTATTTTATTATTATTATTATTACTATATTTACTTGTAGACCCAGTTAACACAAAAACATTTTAAAAACATTTCCAAAACATTTAATAAATGCTTCGAAAACATTTTTTCCTAGTCAACACCTCTTGGCTCATATAATATACATGGAATGGGATGTTTGAAAATGTCTTGACCGCGCATCTAATATGTGTTTAGGGATGGTCAAGAATCAAGAAATAAAATCAAGGTTACCATAGTAACCGGCCATTCCCATACTGTGAAAGAAACTGACCTAATTCTTAGATTAGTGAATAAACATTACTCCGTTATCTCTCCCCGAAACTAGCGAGAGCTGTTATGCAACACATCCTGCGTAATTTAGAAAGTGAAAACTATCTTTAATTTCATATATCGATTCCGACGAGTTGGAAAAGATCACATCCGCATGATTTTTGTTTATATATAGAGTATGTACATGATAATTGTGTAAAAATTGCGAGAATAAATTACTGTCTTATAAAATACCTGTTTAAATTGATCACATATGAGAAAAGATTGTTTTGTTTACTTTGGAAAAGTGGGACGTCGGTTCGAAATACATACGTATGTTGAAATGTGTGTATTGAAAATTTTTTCAAAATATTACTTAAAGATTTCTAGGAGAGCTTCGTAGAGGTGTAAAGATGTTTCTGCGATGTTTTAAGAACATCGTATAAAATGTTTCACAAAAATGTTGTAAAAACGTGAAAGTGATATGAAATTTTGCCTTCTCTCGAAAACACATTTAGATGATTCATAATGAGTGATTTGATGTGTCAAAGGTTTTTTTAAAATGGATAACATTGCAATTCATAGATCTTTTTGA
The DNA here is from genome assembly GCA_035048485.1 of Pteria penguin. Classification (NCBI taxonomy): domain Eukaryota; kingdom Metazoa; phylum Mollusca; class Bivalvia; order Pterioida; family Pteriidae; genus Pteria; species Pteria penguin. The sequence goes on along the minus strand of CM068589.1, from coordinate 7,850,642 downwards.
TATTTAATCAATATTCAAATCTTGCATTTTAAAACATGTTTAAAACATTTCTCAATAACATTTCATTCCAACCAATTTCCTACCTTTTTCATATAAACGGAAACACATTTCAGTGACGTTTTAGAAATGTTTACCTGAAATATTTCTCTGAAGCCTCTTTATAACATTGTAGGCAAATATTTTGAAAACGTTTTAAAAATATATTTACAAAATACTAATGAGTCTTGTCGTTATACAAAGTTACTTCCCATTTGGGACGGTATCTGACGTAAAACAATTATGACGTCATGAAATTCATATGAAAACGTCATTTGTGGACTGATCAGTTTCCATAGAATTTAATGACGTCATAATGGTTTTACGTCAGATACCGTCCCAAATGGGAAGTAAGTATAACGCAAAGACCGAATATACCACATACGTTTACACATGAACTACTGTATATCATAAACATATATGTATATACACATATAAATTACTATATGTTATATACAAAAGTGTTATATAACATTCATAACATATTGTGATACTTGATATAAAGCAATGAGTTCAAAACTGAATAAACAACTCATACATATCATGCGCGGATCTAGAAATTTTTGTCAGAGGGGGTCCAACCAAAAAAGGTAAATTTTTCTCTTAGACGAGGGGGGTCCAACCCCAAAAATGCCCAAATATTACCTTTTTTTGGTAAAATTTTTGGATTCCAGGGGGGTCCAGACCCCCCTACCCCCCCCCCTCTGTATCCGCGCATGCATATACATATCTATATATCTATAATTATTTATAACGTACCTTGTATTTGATGACATTGTAACTCCAAAATTTCAAATGAATATTAAATCAATAAGAAAAACGGATTTCGGTATACAATAAAATATATATATAATATTGTAACAAATTAATTTGGACTTCTTGCTTTGTTGAAACCAAAGACAAAAAGAACGCTATCCAACCTGGAAATCCCACAATTCTTTTCACGGCGTGGTGGTATCAAATGTCATGGCCTAAGGAGCAAATGAAGGATATTACACAAATCATTGGTGTTAAATCAATTGGAAAAGATAATTTTTCTGTAGTACATTGCATTTTACATTTTCTTAGTTACTTGCTCAAGCCGGTTTTTTTTTTTAGCTTTGGCAATGTGTATTTTAAAAGTTCGAAATCAAAGAATTTTAGAAATCAAAAAGAAATTAAGTATATCAGTCAATAATGCGTTCTTAATTATTATCATACTGATTGCAAAATGGAGCTGCATAAAAGCACTGCGCTTTGCAAGTTTTGTGGCAAATTACATCCAGATCATCGCAGTGGGCAAGGCCAAAATTCACAAGTTCATCTTTTAAAGTCTAACTCCTGGAACCGCGGATGCCCACGCTTAACGAACGCCGATGTATTGCTAATGATTTGATTTATAGTAGGGTTAGCATTCGTTTAAATTATACTAACAATGCGAAACGATTTTTATATATTATACGTATATATTCATAAATCACGTAATCAACACTTGATAACTAAGTTACAATGCTTCAGTATCAAGTAATCGCGAGTTAAAGTTGTAATTTGCACCTGGGCACGAATATCTCCGATGATTCTTAGCCGCATTTCCGGTCAGTTAACATCTGGTGCTGTGTGACGTCAGACATTGAACACACAGCAGATAGGCAATATAAACATTGCAATAATATCTGATCACAGCGAAACATCTCTTTTATCGTGTGAATCGACAGATTACGAGATCGATGCATTTAGTGATTATGAATTTGATTATAAAGATACCCAAGACGAAAATATAGACAATTCAGAAAATTTGGTTCTGTACTGTATTTATTTGAACCATACGATTCTAATGTATCCGATTCATCGGATGAAGAAGTTATATTTACGTTTATTTAGTATTTCTTAAACAGAACTTTCAGTTGTATAAAATTACACAATATCAAAACAGAACTTCGGACTTAGAAATAAACAAATATCTACTCTACGTACAATAAGACTAAGAGTTAGAGAAGAATTATATAGACAGATTATGACAAATAATCATTATAAACAGTGGCGGATCCAGAATTTCCGCAAAAGAAAAAAAGGGGGGGGGCAAATATGTATTAGCCAAACTACTTAGCCATTTTTGGTGCCAGCTCTTGAATTTTACTTGTAAATATGTGGGGAAAAGGGGGGGGGGGGCGGACCCCTTCTAAATATGCCACTGATAAAGGTATGATTCTCATGGGAAAAAAAATCATTGTATTTGACTTGGCATTTCCTTGAATTGACTTTGTTTTCCTTCTTATATTAACCTGGCATGAAAATAGTATTGTCCTAATATTTGAGGATATGGATATATGATCAAGTAGCACCTGTAAATGAGAGAAAAATTGTGTCTAATTTATATTTCAAATGATCATATACTTAATATCTATTTAGGGCAGAGATGCATATGTGTTTCAATTTTACATAAATGTAAAATACAGGCCGATTAATTATCTTTTTATCTGATCTGAATGGGTCTAATTCTGATTCAAACCTATATCCAAATCACTACCACTTTCATTTGGCTATACCTGTTCTTCGTGTTCAGCAATTATCTAAATTACAATACTGGTTGGTACATTTTACTTGTTTCATAATAAATTTCATAATGTTTTGACAAAAAAATAGATTTTTAATGAATTTCTGAATAACAGTAAACTCAAAATTAAATGTTTTACCTCTTATACTCTAAACATTAATACAAATATTCATGGCATCTTTCCTTTTTTTTTTTTTATTTGAAAATTAATATATATTATATAATTCCTCAACTTTCATAGCAATACTTTTATGTATGTAGTAACAACATTGTTGCTTAGCTAAAAACTCTGATGCAAACTTTAAAATAAAAAAAAGGGGAAAATGTGATTGAATTGAAAAGGGATTAATATGAATTATGAAAAAAATCAAGCACTCACTCTGTTTCTCTTTTAGCATATGCTCTCTTCATTTTTTAGGTGGCGACCACAGTAATAAAGCATTTTCTTAATGTGTTGTATTTTGTATACCGCTTGAACCTGGCCTGAGTTCTTTTTAAGGTGGCTGAATAGAATGGATTGATGGACATGCCCCTTTATTCAAGCGAACGTGCTTTAGCCAATTCCCTGTTTGAGTTTTCTCAAATCGAAATTTAAATGGGTAACAATGCAAAGTAAATGATCTGAACATAAAACTGAATATTTCGAAGGCCCATACCAATTTTTACTCTTGATCCAACGTTTTCTCTGGTATGGATCCGATATACAGTGGAATTCGTGTATAGAAACGCCGTTTTTGTCGGTGTTTCCACAATAGGCAGCTACAGATCGTTTTCCAGTACCTTTACTAGTACCTCCTTTGTCCGTTTTTGGCATATTTCTTTTTAAACCTCCAGAAAATCTTGTACGTCTCTTTTCTTTTCATTGATAGCTTTCGACTGCGTTCATATTCTGACGTCACGCACGGAAACAGCCGATGGCCTGCTGGTCAAGTAAAACCACAGGTGTGCTTAAAGTGCCACTTCAACCTAATTTTCAAAATTTAATTGTTTCCACTCAATTGGTGCATGCTCATACAATAATTAATTTGCCGTAAACCCGAAGTTCATATCAATTGTAGATAACGAGATATTTGTGATAAGCTAATGCGCGCTGCTAAGCCACACCTGCTAAATATACAGAAACGCCAGATTCTGCGACGAGGAGATGCTGACGTCATATTTTGTATACAGTGCTGGACTTTAGTATAGAAGTGTCCGAAGAGCAGAGTTGTTTGATAATTTTAAAGAGAAAAAAGTACCTCTTGAAGACAAGGGCGGGTAAAGCAAAGTCGGGTGAGGGGAGGGGTGTTCGTTGTGTTTTTACTAATTATGGAAACACCAATGCGATGGTGTGTCAATGCACGGTTTTCCCATGACACCCAATGAACGACGCCAGTGGATTCATTTTGTTAAAGAAAAGCGAGCAAAATGTTCCTACAAAATGCATTTTACACCAGAAAGGTTCCCATTCGCCTTGAAACGCAACAAAGCGGGACAATGGTCACTTCCCGGTGCAATACCTTCTGTCCAATGTCGACCAGCAAACGCATTTGATTCACCTGGGTCTCTAAGTAGTTTAGGAGCAAGTAACCCTTATTTGGAAATTTTAAGTCCGGATGAGAAAATGGCAAGTCAAACATCAGCTCCAAAAAAAATAATAAATAAATGAATAAAAAAAATTAATAATAAAATCAGAAAAGCGGATTTAAAGAGGGAAGTATCAAGAGTAAGTGTTGTATTATCACCTTTTTTATATAAGAATATACCGAGACACTGATCAGGAGGAACAAGACAGTGATCAGGCATAATCAGATACCCATGCAGTGGCAGATCTAGGATTTCCGAAAAGGAGGGGCCCAAATGGGTTTTAGTCAAACTTCTCGGCCATTTTTGGTGCAAAATCTGGATTTTTACTGGTAAATATGTGACCAAAAGGGGGGGGGGTCCCTCTAAATCCGCGACTGCCATGTAGATAAAATGGATGTAGATGAGGTAACTAGAATATAAGTGATGGATGCAGGAGGTCAGTGGGAGGGCGCAATTCCAACCCCTCACTCACTCGGAATCCCTAGCATTATATGGTTCACACATAGAACTCAATTCTTTAAGGTTAATTATTTCTATAAATAAATATATACATAAGATATCAGACCTTCATTTTACATTACAATATATTGATGAATTACGTACGGCCCGTGCGGAGGCACATACTAAATACTGCGAGAAACATATTATTGAAATTATGTTACAGAGCAACATGGAAAATGAAGATTTGCTCCAACCAACAAAGAAGTCTTTTTCTTGTCAATTTTTAATAAAACCGAACAAACGGTCGAAATCATGTCAAACAACATCAAAATGGATTACTGGCACGGCTCCACTAACGTACGCAAAGTACTTTGGATTACATCACCTTTTTTCTCGTCACTATCATGTTTACCTTCTTCGAATGACGATGTATCGCAAGAAAAATGAACATCACTCTCGTCTAATATATCTTAATAAAAGAATCTTGTGTACTCATTGTTTTGCTTACTAAATTTCATATAAAAAGCGGCTTATTTCTACTATAATATATTCTGTTTCCATGAAGTGACCACATAATGTGACGTCAGCGATCTCGATTCCAGATAACAGAGATTTATTGATATTCTCGCACGCGCGGCCGCGTTAAACAGGTAAACATCTGGAGTTTAATCAGCAATAGCTACTCATTGCAGCATTTGATTGACTTTTGAAAGTTTTGGCACCAAGGGGTTTTATTTACATCAAATTATTAAATAAGTATAAGAAAAAAAAAATGGTGTAGTGGCACTTTAATTAGCTTCAGACACAAAATCGGCTGTATCTCAACTAGTAGGGGGTATTTTGACACCGGAATTTTTGCAATGAATTTATTATCACCATTTCTATCTACAATGATTTTATTACTTCGCATTGTTGATACACTTTAAGTTGAGGTTGGTGTAACAGAATTAACACGAGTTTGAAGTTAAACACTCCATAACTAGTCCTTTGGGTATCGTACAGGACTCGAACTTATACTGAGAAATAGCATCCAGTGAGACGAGAAGTTTAAACGGTTTGAAAATTTTGTGCGAGTTCTTGTTTGGTAAACATGTCATCCATAGTTCGATTATTTGGTTGGTGTTTTGCATCGAGTTCAACAAATTTCCTGTGATATCGCGATAATGAATCAACAGTAAAAATAGTGGCTCCATCTAATATTTGAACGCAGATCATGTGTACTGCACGCAAAGTGATAGTCTGCTCCTACCCAGTCCCATCATCCGAACATTTTGTAGGTATATCTTTGAATAACAAATTCTTTTCTCGGAGAGCTTCCGTTATCACCATAGAAAATTCGTGTACTTATTCTCGTAGAGATGCTTTGACTTAGTATTGTACACAGACCGCACAGACATTGAAATTCCGATTATCTTTCAACACACGAGAAGTCGTCGTACAGCTACAGCTCACACAGATGAGGCGGGGTTTAGATTAACACTGATGCGCTAACAAGAGGATGAAATTTTATTTAATAAAACAAAAGTTGTGCATCACAAAGAATACAATTTCATTCTAAAATAATTTAAAAGGAATTTGTATTTTGAAATTAAAAATGTATCTGAAATATGCATAGTTATATTAAGGATCAAATATAAAGAAACGTCCAATAGCAATCTTCAATCATATTAAATATATTTCTGGTTCGTTTTGAAAACTATTCAACTTGCCATTTGTAATGAAAATCCAGGAGGGTATGTAGTAAATATTCCAGAAAGACGGGAAGAGAGAGTCGGTTCCACCTTGATATCAGCCAATTATATATACTGAATTAAGTATTATCAGAAAGTTGAGATGATTTTTTCCAGAAAAAAAGTCCGCGGACTAGCAAATTAAATGTTAATTATAGGAGTAAAGTGATGACACTTGCACTATTTAGACTGCGAACAGATCCAAGGCGAAGCTCTGAGGGAGAGCTCTGTAGTGAGTTGGATGAATGACATGGACATGGAAGTAATAAATATTATAATACTTGCATTCGTTTTCACCTGATAAATCAAGCACAAATGCAGTATTTAAAAAAAAACTAGTGCTTTTAAACTTTTGATCATATAAGCGTTACATGTACGGCGCACATTGTATTAAATTTGCAAGATGTGATGTAGTAATTATCTCACATTTTCTTATGATTTCCATACAAATATCTGAAATTGTCCAGAATTGAATAGATTTGAATGAATTCTTCAAAAAGATTTTAAGGTTAGAAACAGACAATAATGTTTCATTATAACAGTTATTACAATCATACAGCACATATAGTCTTTTAGCTTTCAATGTCACAGTTTAGGATAACTAAAGCTATATAACCATCTATGTCTGAATTATTTGAGTATTTTCAACCTTAAGGCAAAAGGGGGAGAGGGGCGCTCCCTCTCTAATGCCGCCACTGAATGTACAGTAATTGCTGGATATAGGCATTTTGAACATATGTTTAAAATATATTTTTCCATCACCGAACATTTCTATTCTCTCTTTCTCTCTCCCTCTCTTAATAGATCTACCTGATATGAAAATTTTAATACTATTATTCTTCCAACACTTGAGACCTGTATGAGACGGTTGATCTTCATTCGATGTAAATTAATTTCAAAAAGTTCAGCTGAAGGCGGTCAGTAGAATCGTAACTGGTTTCTCTACTTTTAAACAGGAAGAGAAAAATATTGTCCCTGGTTTCCTAAGTGATATTATTTTACCATTTTCTTCCTCCTTTAATTTTTGTTTATCCATTGGATATATAATTCATATGAATACATATTATATCTAGGGTGAGAACACACAATATTATACATTTTATGTCCGATCAAACTTCACTTCATGAAATAAAAATCTTTAAATCAAAATTAATTCTATTTTTAAAGAAATATGTGTCAACCTCTCTATTTATCTAATTCCAGGACTATATAGGTAGATGATGGGAAAAAAGAGGGGGGGGGGGCATGAATTGAATTTCTTTTCGATTTCATTTCCGGCGTTATCGTGAATTATTTTAAAACTGGGAAAATAAGAAACTTTCCGTTACAACACACATGATAAAATTGTTGGGAGATGGCGCCCTTCCCTTGGTTCCTTTACGTGTTTTTCCTCATTTTCTAATTAAAAGAAATCTTATATGATGTACTTTTTCCGAGTTAAATGTGCCTGCGTATGAGGGAAGGGAAAAAATAAGGGGGGGGGGGCTATTTCGCTCGATTTCTGATAGCTGATAGCTCCAACGCTCCTTAGGCAGATTTTTGATAGACATGTATAAATTGACGTTTTGAAACAGAATAATACTGAGAGCCCTCATACTTGAGACTTCCGTTATGTACATGGGTATACCCTGTCCCCACTTCCCCTTTGTATGTTGTTTCGTTTTTTGGTTTTTTTTTTATTTTTATTTTGTTTGTTTTATTGTACATGTATTGTTCTTACTACACATCATCTATAAACAATAAATGTTTCGGTAATGAAGAATCGTAACTAACATGATTAAATCCTTTAAAAGTTTTCACATCAAACGGAGCTGCAGTTTCGTTCACAATTAAAACATAACAGAGTCGCACATATTTTCGCATTGCATCTAGGTTGTGTAATTTGTCATTGATTTATAATGCTTAAACTGTACGCAGTGACTCATCTAGCACACCGTCAGGAAGAGGGGGAGTAGGGGGTCTTAGTTGTTAGTTGATCTGAGATTGTGATAGTACATTGAAGTAATAATAATAATAATAATAATAATAATAATAATAATAATAATAATAATAATACCTTCTAGATTTGACACTAAACTTCCTTAATAGTTAATATGCTTTAAAAAAGATGTTACTGGTCTTCATAAACGACCTGATAGATTCCCGAGTGAGAATTGTACACCAAATTGATGATGATTTGCGTTTAAAGGCTTCAAATGGAGTCATTTTTATTGCTTAAAACATCGATATTTTCGAAATGTGGTAGATCTTATACATATTTCATACTTTCCGTAACTCTATAGGTCCTTATTTTGTCAAACTTTTGTAATTTCAACTTCATTTTGAAAATTAATTTAATTTATTTTTGCGCCCGCTCGCTCCTTAAAATTATTAAATATGTCTAAAGATCTAATAATTAATTTGGTGTGGCCTAATAATAATAATAATAATAATAATAATAATAATAATAATAATAATAATAATAAAGGTGGATCAGTCCAACGTCAGTGGTGGATACAGGGTTTCCTAAAAAAGAAAGGGGGGAGCACATGTGAAAATCAAAACTCCGCCATTTTAGGTGCAAAATCTGAAGTATGACGAAGAAAGAGGACAGGGCCCCCTCTAAATCCACCACTGAATGTAGTGAGCGATAGACATCAATATATGTTTCACTTGTACTTGTCATTTGATCATATTTTGAGTTTTACATAGAAAATATGACACAGTGTCTATGACCGTAAGATGTGCTCTTCAGCGCCCCACCCCACTTTTCTCTGATTTTCGTTAAGCATTTAATTAGTATTGACTGTAGCGCAATATCACATCAATCCGACACTTATCTAACTAACTTTTACATATGTATCATCAAGCTCAAAATAGATGAAATGGAAATGGTCCGAAAGTTGCATAAATCTTTATCAAATTAGAAGAGTTCTAATCACTCCCCCCTTTTTTCACTAGATAATTCAAATTATTTGACTGATATGCAGGGGTTGATAGCAACGATGAAAATGTTATGCAATAACAGTATCACCGGCTGGGACATACTGTATTACCTTTTCTCTAACCAATTCAGCTTTTGGAGGACGGAAATATCGGGAAACTGATGTACAAATGTATCAATGGTCGTCCACGACACGGAGATAATTAAGTTTTACACAGGAAGTTCGAGCTTATTGCACTCAGTAGTGAAAATTGGAGGGTTTTGACATAGATACTTTAACATGGGAACCACCAAGTTAGCCACCTCAGAGTCTGACTAGCGATGACGTCATCCCTGACCCCGTCACACGACCCCATGGCATCTCTATTGGCCCTATGACCTCTAATGACCCCTTGACCTCTGTCATGGCCCCCAGTTTGGGGTCATAGAGTGCTAAATAAAAAGTTATTAGGATGGTATCTATGACTATATCCATGACCAGTTGAGTGTATCCTCAAATCATTAAAGCGTATCCTCAAATCATTGAAGCAAATCCAAATTATCACCATCATCCTCCATTCTCCTCCTAAACCCTACTTCTTCTTCAAGTCACTCCTTCCCATCGTCAGAAAATTTCCTCCTTATCCCTCTGAAGTCACTTCCACCTCCTCCTCGTCCTCCTCCTCCTCTTCCTAAGGAATTCCCTTTTCAAACTCCTTAGTGAACATTAACGTGCAACAAATGCAATGTCTAATCACCCCTTTCATTCATAACGTCCACAGGTACGTTTTTGTGTCACGTGACCAATGATATGCAACTGTCAGATAAGTAATAATGGGCTATCGAATATAACAGGGGCAGGCTTGGTGTAGTGGTTAAGCGCTTGGCTTGCGGCGCCGACGATCCGGGTTCGGTTCCCGGGTTGCGCCACTATGTTTAAAAGGTTGGTAACCTCCCGCTTCCATGTCGCGATATAACTGAAAAATTGTTGAAAGCGACGTAAAGCACCCAAATCAACCAATCAACCAACCAACCGAATATAATAGTAATGGATATTCAGATGTCATGGTGACTGATCTTCAATATGAAGACGTGGTAGTGGTGTTGGTGAAAGTGATGGTACTGCTGCTTGCTGCTAATTGATACGTCTTCCTTTTTTAAAGAATGTGTCATTTATGAGTACCGATAAAGAAACATTCAGAAATAAAATAAAACACAATCGAATTTTGATATATTTTATTTTCAAAGAGGAGGAGGAGGGAATTCCTGAGGAAGAGGAGAAAATGGGAATTCATAGGAGGAAGAGGAAAATCAGAGGAGGAGAAGGAGGAGTGAAATCAAAGGAGGAGGATCGAGTTTTGGAGGTAGAGGAAGAGAAGGAGGGGTAGTGGTTTGAGGAGAAGGAGGATATGCTTTAGTGATTTGAGGATACAATTCACTGATCTTAGATACCACCCGCATTTGGTTTGATACGTTGAATGATACCTTTTGTTTAACTTTCTTATTTTGCACCAAATGACCATAAAGGACCCCAGGGCCGGACTCTACTTGTCGAGACCTTTTTTATAAATGTTACAACATACCATTCTCATAACTTTTTATGTAGTACTAAATGACCCAAACTAGAGGGCATGACAGAGGTCAATTGGTCACGCTAGAGGTCATGGTGTCAATAAAGAGGTCATGGGTTCGAGTGACGGGGTCAGAGATGATGTCGTCTTTAGCCACACTCCAAGGTGGATAGGTGGGTGGCTCTCATTTTAAATTACCTGTGCCAGGATCCTTGGTTTTCCACCACTGAAATCTCCTCCATATCTCTGAAAACCTCAGTGTAGCATTTCCCACCTCCGTAAAGGTCTGGGGCCGAGTGGGCTAAAGCGCTGCTTTGGACTCATTATTATAGCTTATTCTATAGGATTCAATGGCTAAATGGTCGTAGGGCCTAAATGTTTACATTGAGGTCCATTAGCGTCTTGAGTAATGACCGAGTGGGTTTACACTAGGGTCTATTAGGATCTTCAGTAATGACTGATTGTGTTTGCATTATAGAGTCCATTTGGGTCATAAGTAATGACCGAGTTATAAAATCCCTGTACTGGAACTCATGGAAAGCATCTCAACTTGACTTAGTGTTCAAAAAGGGCTTTGCATTAAGATGGAAATAACTGTTGTATATCCGCGTTCTATGAGCCTCAGAGGCCGAGTTTACTAACGATCTTGTGGTCTCTACTGTTAAGGACCTCAATATGAGATAAGGTTCTTCTCTGAGAACTTGCTTGGGGTAGTAGTTGAGCTCTTGGCTTGCGGCGTCGATATCCCGGTTCGACTCCCAGATTGCGCCACTATGTTTAATAGGTTGGTTATCTTCTTCCATGTCGCGAGATACAACGGAAACATATTGTTGAATGATAGGTAAAACACCAATCAACCAACCTATCAACCTATTTTCTGAATGGGATAAGTCGCTATTTTGATCTTTACCGTAACATTTTGAATATATCTGAAGGCCTTAATCGGGACTGATAAGTCTCTCTGATCTCTGTAAACACAGTGGCCAAGAGGAATAAGGAGTTGTACTAGAACTCATTATAATCTCATTAATTTCCTAGGGCCTAAGTTGTCCAGAGATATAAACCTCTGTACCGGAATTCACTGTGGGCTCTCTCATCTTTATAAAGCCTCAATGGCCGGGTATGATTAAGTTTTACATGGGAACTTTTAGTAATTTCCTTCATATTCCTAAGGACTTCAGTGTAGCTATGCCCATCTCCGTATAGGTCATTGACCGAGAGAAGTAAAGTACTGCTTTGGATTTCATTACAGCCTCTCCTATGTCAATCAATGGCTCAATGGCCAAGGGGCTAAGTGTTTACACGAAACCTCTGATCTTCTGTAAGGACCTCGGTTACAGAGAAAGTTAAGCGTTCTATCAACAAAGTTGAATTCGGTTCAGGGTAGACTAGTCTAGAGGGTCTCTATGTTCGAGTAAGCTTATGTTAAGCACAGGAAATTATTGTTGTCTCCTTCATGTTCCAAGCCGGCGTGGCCTAGTGGTATCGCGCCGGACTCCTGATCGGGAGGCCGGGGTTCGAGTCCAGCTCTGGTCATGCCGGTGTCCTGTCTTTCGGATGAGACAGTAAAAACCGAAGCCCCGTGTCGTGGTATGCATGGCACGTTAAAGATCCCTTACTGCTTCGGGTGGGTCCGTTGCAAAGGTCAAAATTTGTATGCCCTGCATCAGGCAGATGCCGTCGCCATATACGTGAAATATTCGTGGTGTGACGTTAAACAAAAATCAATCAATCAATCCTTCATATTCCATAGTACGCCAAAGAACAGTAATTAACGAGAGTCGTTATAGGCTGCTGTGATGTCGGGAGAGGGGCTACTATTTCAATGTATCAGGGGCTGTGATTGGATGAAATCATTTATTCAATCTATAAATAAAGATTGATTCTGCTGTAAAATCATGATTTTTTATCTCATGTCGCTAATGTAAAAAAATTTATGACCTGAAAACGAGTTATTACTTGCATTTGAATTTTGGAAAATTTTTAGGGTGACCGCCTTCCAGCATGATATTCTCAAGATTAAGGTGGATAACATATGGTAAACTGTTAAAATTCTGATAAAGGAGGGTCTGACAAACATTTTGATATGGATTATATATAGCTGAAATGTAGGATGTTGTATAAATTTTGCTGGACGTCTGGTAATTTAACATGGGATCCTATGGGAAATGGAATCACTGTTCTTTGACCTAGTACTTCAGAGAGCTATTGGACCAAAGCCCCGCCCCGCACTGAAACTCACTATAGACACTTCCATCTCTGTAACGACCTCAGTGAACGTTTTAGTTTAAGTGCTGTCTTGCATTCCACTGTAGTCTATTTCATATTATTAGAAATCACAATGCCAAAAAGTCTTGCACCTGATCAGAATGCTAACTCTCGCAAGTCTTCAGTGGCCGAGAGAGCTAAAGTGCTGTGCTAGAACATTATATATTCTTATAGTATTAATCACCAAGTGGCTGTAAACGATGCATGGAAACATCTAAGCAACCAAGCTGTGTTTGGAAAATACTAATGCCCCAGGCGGCACCATTGACCTTAAAGATATTTTTAGGGTGAAGGTCATTATCAAGATCAAAAGGTCATCGACCTTGGTGTCATTTGAAAGGGCTTTATTAGTTGAGTACGCATGTAAAATATGAAGTCTCTATCCCTCACGGTTCAGAACTTATAGCCAAGGTTAGAGTTGACAACGGACAGGCAGACAAACAAACAGAAAAAAAAACCACAGGACAAAACAATATGCCCCGATCTATCGACCCGGTTGCATAAAAAGAATTTCTCATTGTCTACCTTAATTGGCAGTGGCAGATCCAGGATTTCCTGAAATAATGGGGAGGGGCCGCATGTGAAAGTCAAGTATTAGCCAAAATACTCAGTCAAAAAGGAAGCCAGTGTGGTTTAATGGAAAAAGTGCTCGTCTCCTGACCGAGATGTCCGGGGTTAAACTCCCGTCCTGGGCGCACCGGTGCGCTGTCTTTTGGATGAGACAGTAAAAAGCGATGTCCCGTGCCACGGTAGGCGTGACACGTAAGAGATCTCTCACTGCTTCGTGTGGGTCCGTTGCAAAGGTCTAAATTTCTATGTAGTGCATCAGGCAGATGCCGTCACCATATACATGAAATAATCGTCAATCAATCAATCAATCAATCAGTCAAAAACGTACCAACTCTGGAGTTTTACTCATTATATTCGAGTGTATTCAACCTTACCATCTATAAATCACCTTGTAAATTTGTGGTGAAAAAGGGTGCCACTTGACTAAATGGAATTAAATGCAGACTGTCTCGCATCTCCTTAAAGGCCAAACGACAGAGGTGGTCTCAAACCCTTCGTCGAAACGTCCTGTGGACGCAAAGGTCTGTGGCCGAGATAACTAAAGTTCTGGACCCCGTTTCATCAAAGGGCCTAAGCTTGGTCGTAAGATAAGTCGGGCGTAACTTTCGGATTAAGTCAAATTTTTGGACTAACTTGCGTTTCATCAAAGGGCGTAAGTTAGTCATAGGCCTAAATGTTAGCCTAAAATTTACGCCTGCTATGAGGCAGCCTTACCTTTTAGACTAAGAGTAAATTAAATAAATGGCTGCCATAATCGTACGTGCATTTCAAAGAAGGCAAATTAGACGCACACATGTCCTCGGAATCGTAAAAAGTGTGTCCTACCTGAATTCAAGTGCGCCAAAGGCTCCTTTTTCGAATAATTTCGATAACTTTTGTAGAAGTAAAAACACATGTACATTGTCATGGCGTTTTGAACCGTCCTATATTATAACATCTGTAAACTTGTGTAAAACATGCAGTTATACCGGTACGTCATGCACACGTCATGAATCAGTCACAAGTCTAGGCTTGACACAGATATGACGTCATAATTTTTTCTCCACTATTTATATACATTGTGGGTAGTCAAAATCTAATAATGTAATAAAATATGACGATTGGAAATTAGTTTTATGTAGATCTACCTTGAATTTTCATTAATTTTGATGAAATCACATTTTTCATCAAATATCAAAATTAGATTATTAAAACATTTGGAAGTATCTATCAGTATCATTGTAATAATTTATTGAAAATACTACGGCAAGTATTTTTGAAATGATGAGAATAAAATAATTATGTCAAATATGCATTTATGTGTTGAATACGAAATGAAGAATTAAACCATTTTCTGTTATTCATTTGTGTCATTATGATAAAATATGGTAAAAATGAAAATTTGACGACAAATTTGCCGTATAAATGAAAATTAAATAAATAAATAAACATCTAGCCGGCATGGTACAGTGGTAAGCAAGTTGACTATATATAATTCGGTAGTTCTTGGGTTCGATTCCCTCCGATGTCTTGTCTTTCAGATAGGACAGTAAAACCAAGCCCTCGTGTCGCGGTAGGCGTGGTACGTTGGAGATCCCTCACTGCTTTGGGAGGGTCCGTTGCAAAGGTCAAAATTGATTTGTCTTTCATCAAACAGATGCCGTTGCAACATTAAAAAAGACCCCAGTTCAGTTTTAATGGTGAAAAAAAGTTAAAAATTGACTCGGTCCATTATCTAATGACTCCATCCACTCGTGAAAAAGTGACCTTAGTGTGAAAATGTAGTGACTCTCGTTGAAAATCAGCATGTAGTGGTGGGTCATATTTTAACGTTAAAAATTTACCCTTGTGTATAATGCTCTTTTAACCTTTTACTACTAAGCTGCAATTCATGTTGTGTACTTCTTGTTTACACAGTAGCGGATCCAGGATTTCCGAAAGGGGGGGGGGGGCACGTGTATTCGCCAAACTACTCCGACAGCCATTTTTAGTACCAAATCTAGATTTTTACAGATAAATATGCAGCGAAAGGGGGGGGGTCTTACGTTGGATAATGACATCATCTATAGAGTATTATGCAAATTTCGATCTTATTAGATTGTTGTCTATGAGAATGGATAATCCGTAGGGGGCACTATGTTTCTTCTCAGTGGTGATGAAAGTGTCAACTTTCCAAATAAAGTGTGCGATTTCTCCATAACACCTTATGTTAAAGCTTCAATAATTTCATTTGCACCATACCAGTTTGGTTTCCTTTTCTTGATACTGAAAAGTTACATCTCAACTCGCCATCGACATCGTGCTTTTTTTTTTTCGTATATATGTGCTTAATTTTAAGCGCGTCTGAAAAATGATACATAACCCGCTTACGTAACGATGACGTAAAAAGTATTACTGTCCGCGCCACTCACTTTGTAAACCAAATAATCTGGATTTTCACTTATTTATCTTTAAAATAGTTTTACAAAATTAATATCAATCGACAGATCTTCTTTAGTCGTAACTTTTGGTGTATGTTATATGTTTCTACGAAGAAGCATTCATATTTTATAGGGAAAAAATCATTTTAGATAGGGCGTTTTCTATGATAATTTTGACGTGACGTCGCCGATGTTTAACATTGAGTCTATGGAAACTTGGCGACGTCACGTCAAAATTTAACATTGAAATCGCCCTATCTAAAATTGATTTTTTTCTATAAAATATGAACGCTTCTTCATACAAACATATAGCATACACCAGAAGTTACGACTAAACAAGATCTATCAAAGGGTTTTGCCTTTTTGAAATTATTCTGAAGATGAATATCTGAAAATCCAGATTTTCCAGTTTCCAGAGTGAGTGGCGCGGACAGTAAATATAATCGACACACCCACGTGTGTTTATTTATATCAAAATGAAAGTAATAGTACGTATGGGTAGTCAAGACTAAATATGGCGACCCTTTCATGAACGGACAGGCCGGGCCTAACTTTGGTCGTTAACTATGGACTAAGCTTAATCTTAGGCCTAAAGTTACGCCCTTTGATGAAACGACGTCCTGCTTTGTATTTCATTGGCGTGGGGCCTAAGTGTTTACAGGAATCAACACCTCTGATATTTTGTGAGGGCCCCATTTGCAGAGAGACCCATTTGCGCCGATGGCTTAAGTATTGTACTAGAAGTTACTGCAGTCTCTCCTATCTCTCTAAACATCTTGGTGTTAAAGAGGGTTTAACTCTAAAGTGGAGGTCACTGTTCCCACCTTCATTCCCCATAGGGTGCCAGTTACATATCTGACTTGTATACTATAGTGGGATTTAAGCGTTGTGTCTCTAATGCATGTAGGATCCTCAGTGAAGGAGTAGACTGAACCGATTTATTGGGCTTAGTAATAAGACCTTTAATACCCATTAAGATGTAATACTGCACTGGACCTCACTGCAGCCCCACCCGATTTTTATAGGCCAAGGGGGCTACAGTGCTGCTTTAGAATTCATTGAAAGAGAAAACTGAAGACATCTGACAAAGCTGTATGACAAAAATCACCAAGAACATGAACACAAAAGATGATAATAGGAGAATATACACGGAAAAAACGACAATACAAAAATATTCGATTGGACTGCGGTTACGATACCGACTTACGGAGTATCGCAACTACTAAAATCCGTTACGGTTTGCATTTAGTCACCTACCAAATCCATTGTTCTCGATGTGGGCACTTTTATGTGGGCAACTTACGTCATAATCATATGACGTCATAAAAATCACAAAGTGTGCGTGTATGTTGACGTTATTTAAGTTGCGATATTCCGTATTGAAGTAAAACCTGTTAGTTTATAATATTATTTCTAGCTTAATATAGGTCTTTACTTAAAACCATATCAATTTAACTACTTGTACTACTTCTACTAGTCCCCATTATACATTAGTTGTAGTGAAATGCAAAATTATATGCCAAGTGATTTAATTTACCTTTTTATTTTACATGTAAAGAATGGAACAAGACAACCAGTGGCGCAGCGCCCTTTACACAAAAACGTAAATTAATACACAAAACTTTGTAGGACGTAGCTATCTATCATTATTAATATTTCGACTCATCACCTTAATCCTCCCTCCTAACCAGGGATTAGCTCTAGACCCACTTGGGGCTTTATGGCAACCCCAGAGCCCCTGCCCATCCACCCCTTTTGTTTGTTTGTTTTTGTTTTGTTATGTTTTTTTCAATTAACAATTTTTAATCTAGCTTTGCCACTGACAATAGACCGTTCCACTTTCGTCAAAATTCAAGCACTTTAGCGCAAAATCTGACTATGATGACATAATGCAAGGTTGGACAAGTCGAACATTTGATTATGACGTCATAAATATTACAATCAAAAGTCCGCTAAACACCGCTTTATATGCTGAAAAGTGGATCGGTGTATAGTGTAATCCTCTGAATCTTCAAGAGTTGAGTTGTAGCCATATACCATTTATAAAGACACTAGAACTAAACGATATAGTAGTAATTATTTTGTGTTTGATAGAATTATCTCATTGATATAAATTTCTATAACAACTAAATTAAAAACAATTTGTAACATATCTTTTGAAATACATGAAGTACATTTAACAAAACTACAAATCTATTCCATAATTTGCGAGTTTTCAGAATTCGGAGTAATAAAATCTACCGAAAGACTATATTTTTGTACAAATGATAGTTGTTCAAGTGTTTATGAATAAAAAAAAAGTAAAATTCGACCTATGATGTTTATTCAAACAGTTCTAAGCAAGTGACTCAGTAATTTGAATCTATGCATGGGTTTCTAAGATAAATTTCATCAGAACAGTATAACATTGCACGAGATGCCCCAATATGGATAGCCTGCTTGGCTTTCGATGAAAAAGTGATGTGTTCGAACCCCAAGGGCGACTGAATACCGAATAGTCAGGAATTTTCACGGGAATCTAATGTTTGCTATATTTGCGACTGATTTGATAGAATATGTTTCTACGAAAAATTGTACTAAGGACAACGTTTGTAATCTGCGTGTTAACTGTGTAGTTTTCGTAGTCATACCTTGCTTCAATGAATGTAACACCCAAGACTTATTGTATCGAGTATATTTTTCAGTTCAAAATAGTATATTGTAAGGATTAGGTAGTGATCATTTCTCATTGATGATATACACATGTCATTTTGTGTCCACTATCCATTGTTCTTAGAGGGTTGTAAATTATTTCTTAAAAATTTCAAAATCATTTTGTACTCTGTTTGTTAATGGAATGCCGATTTTTACTACCTGTTTGAAATATAATTTTACGCAATTTTAGCGTTGCAGAAAAATGTGCTCGTAAGAAAAAATACACACATTAACACCCCACCCCAACAAAAAATGCCCCCAAATTGATATTTGCCAAAAATTCTGGTTATACGGTAGTCCGAGTCATGTCTTTAGCGCAGTAAAACAGAGGTCCCATGTCATGGTAGACTTTAAAACGTATGTAATTTCTGATTACCTCATGAAATGATTTTGAAGTGATTTTTGAAAATAAAAAAGCAATGAAATTTGATAACGGGAGCTCGTTTTTCCTGTCTCCTGTTAACAATATCCGATTCTAGCCCTGACTTTCTTACTTTGAAGCTAAATAGCTAAACCGGTGAGGCACATTTTCTCAAGCCATACAGAGAAATAAGAAGGAAGAAATGTTTAAGAGTAGTTTTGAACCTGAAACCACCCTACACAAGTGCACTTCTGACTGAATTACCCAATCTTTAAATGTCTGACCATGCTCAGAAATGTCGTATGTGGTGTAGATCAGTAGGCATTTATGATTGATTGGTTGATTATAGTTTTACGTCACTCCACGATTAATTTCACGTATATGGTGACGGCATCTGCCTGATGCATTGCATAGAATTTTAGACCTTTGCAACGGACCCACCAAAAGCAGTGATTGATCTTTTACGTGCCTCGCCTACCTTGACACGGGACCTCGGTTTTTACTGTCTCATCCGAAAAACAGAACACCGTGTGTCCAGGGTGGGAGTCGAACCCGGGACCTCTCCATCACGAGCCGAGCATCTTATCTACTAGGCCACACCGGCTTTACTCATTTATGAAATTATAATGAATGTCATGTAATCAGCAAGTATGATTCAGTTTATATTTCAGTTCTGAAATTTATAAATCAGAATTAATAGCTGTTATAAAACTTTTAATTAAAAGATTGATTCATTGATTGATTTTTGTTTAACGTCACACCACGAATATTTCACATATATGGTGACGGCATCTGCCTGATGCAGGGCATACAAATTTTGACCTTTGCAACGGACCCACCCGAAGCAGTGAGGGATCTTTAATGTGCCGTGCATACCACGACACAGGGCCTCGGTTTTTTACGTAAGTGTTTCCTTTCTACTGATAAGTGGTATGTTTTAAAATAAACATGCATATGTACATTGTGTTTCTAAGTGAGAAGTGGATTTAGATTTATGTAAATTTTAAATTGAAACATATGCACTCATGCATTTATGAATATACCAATATATATTTAGATTGAAATAATTTCTAATCATATTTTTCTTTAAACAATCAAACACTTTAATTCATATATAATAGATTCTCGTTCGAAGGAGAATTTTTCGAGTTAGAATGAGATTTCTTTCAAACGAAATCTTTTCTCGATCGAACGAGATAATATCTTTTTCGAACGAGATACTATTCTGTTTGAACGAGATAATTTTCTCGTTCAAGCAAAATACTACCTAGTCCCAACGAAATACTCCTTCGATCGAGATAGTTTATTGTTTGAACAAGATGCTATCTCGTTCGAATGAGATTAAGCCGGCGTGGCCTGGTGGTATCGCGTCGGACTCCTGATCGGGAGGCCGGGGTTCGAGTCCCGCTCTGGTCATGTCTTTCGGATGAGACAGTAAAAACCGAGGTCCCGTGTTGTTGTATGCATGGCACGTTAAAGGTCCCTCATTGCTTCGGGTGGGTCCGTTGCAAAAGTCAAAATTTGTATGCCCCGCATCATGCAGATGCCGTCACCATATACATGAAATATTCTTGGTGTGACGTAAAACAAAAATCAATCAATCAACCAAAAACTTTTTTTCTGGTTCGAACGAGATAGTATTTTGTTCAAGCCAGATAAAAAAAACACCACTTCTTCGCGAAAACGGATTCTTACATGCTTCATCGCACAGTTCTAAAGTTCTGGTGTTTGGCTTCTGTGAAAGACGCATTTGGAACAGAGACGACATTTTTATAAGCGAACGTGCAAATATCAAATATTTTGTATCTGCATGCCACAGCCGAAACACATAGTTATTATGAAAATTTCGATCCATAATCTCTACACCAGACTAGATAGATATTAAAATGAAATCAAATAAAACACATTATGCTCTTTAGGGAATTTAAGCGAGATCAAATTTTAATTTCATTTGATACTACTATTTACTCCAAATTTTAAGGGGGTTATATGTCAACAATACAGAATAAACAACTCCAGTTTATATAAATAGTTATACACTTGCAGAAATGAAAATTGAAGATGGATGGGAGAATTTCACATCCTCTTAATAGTATGTTAATTCAAGTATATTATAAGAATGTCTTTCTTTCTTTCAATTTATCTGATTGCCGTATGTTGGACATCGCACTTGTTGGAACATCTTTCCATTATTAAGTCATATATCGATTTAAATGTGAAGTCAAATATAAAGGATGCAGCAAGCGATGTCTCAAAACGACATTCATGTTTGAAAAAAAAATGTAGCTAAGCTTTGATAATGTTTTCCAGTGCTGAAACCAAATTGACACACCATATACATACAAAAGAACTACGCCTGAGAGAAGACCTTTATTTTCAGTTCCATAAATTGTTGCAACCGATACTTACTGTTTTCAACTTCTTCTCATCAATTGTATATAAATCTGTGGATCGAACCTAAAATCCATTTACTGTATTTACCATTTCAGCATAAGAAGATGAAAAAGAAGAAGAAACCCAACAGAATGAGAGGAAAGGAACTGGAGAGGAAAATGTTTATATTTGTTTTATAAACACAGTCCCTTTGAATGTCGAGATGGGGTGGGAGCAGGCTGAATTATTACAAAATGGTCTAGATTGTTGTTATTATTATTTCACATTGAATCCGAGTAATATTATTTTCTTATGCGGTAAGAGTAAATTGTTCTTTCTTTGATTCATATTTGTAATAGATATGTTTTCGAAAAAATATATACATGCTTATATGTATATCCATGTAAAAATTTGTTTTGAAAGACTGTTTATCTGTATATCGGGAATGATACCACTGCCGTGCTTCTTTTTATCATTATAGCTGAAAATTGATAAATCATCAGGAAATGGCTCACTGTACATGAATAACATCATAAAAAACTATTGATAGATAATAGGCATATTGGCCTGGTAGTGATGCTAAAGTGGCATCACAATTTGAAAACGTCAGCAAGAAAATTCCCCTCTATTTCCCCTCCAATTCCGCTAAGGTCAATATTATATTTTTTGTTGCTGTTGCTCTCCGTCATGATTGAAACCATGACTTAATATCAGTATCACTGTCCAGTTACTTAAACACAAAGTGTATAGAGTTCTACAGTTGTAAAGAATTCTATTTTTCTCTATTATTCAATAACAAAATTCTTTGATTTGATTTGTTTGTTTGTTCATTTGGAACACTTTTTTCTTTAAAAAATTGATTTAGAGCATGTTATGAATATTTCACATTGCACGCAAAGTTTGACATATGCGTTACACCCCATAAGTAAATTTAATGCAGTTAGTTAGGATGGAAATGAGAAATGGTAATGGTAGACATTCATACGATTCACATAGATTTAGGGTTTTTCTTTCATTTTGTTTTACGTTTTTGTTTTTGTTTTTTTTTTTTTCTGCCATTTTTCCTTAATCGTTCGCCTGTTAGATATTCTCAACGTTTTTCGAAAGATGAAACACCTACGTCTACACATTACTTATTCGGTGACGTTCAAAGGGCAAGTAATTCACTATTTGTTTTTAAAGTAAATTACTTTATGAATGGTCTAAGGGCAGATAACACACTTTATTGTTTTTCCAATATTACAGTAACAATAACAACAATAATAGCAATAAATAAAAGTAGTGTATTAAAAGCAACAAAAGTTCTCCTGCATCTTGCTTTGCCTCGTAGTACTGAAAGAACAACATGCATATAAATATTGATTGCAAATCCCTGATTTTAGAAAAAAAATAAAAATAAGGGGGGGGGGGATTAAGAACAATAGGCTTAAAGGCAGTATGTTTCAAACGTTGCAAAGCACATTATTTTATGACGAATTGAGATGAAAAGGAAAATAAAAACAGATGGAAGGGGGATTGATTTACCACAGAATATTCTTTGCTAATCATATTTACTCTTTGGAGGAAGAACATGTAACTCTTCATTATTACTTTAACCAAAGGGCAAGTAACTCCTCATAAAAAATAAGGAAATATCAATTTTACAAGCTTGCTGAATATTGTGAAAATACAATAAAATGGTTTTTAAATTATGTCAATATGTTTGAAGTTTGAGTATCTTCTAAAGACAAGATGTTTCTCATTTCCTTCTCAAAATATGTAACTTACATTTTCTTGTAATGGAATGGTTGTAGTATATGAAAAGTAAAACATGTAACAAGATATTTTTGATTGCAAACATTTGGATTAAACTTGCAATCTTTGGTTTGGTAGCTAGTAATTTTGACAAATGTGCTGTATCACACAGTGTTCTGTATGGTCAGTGCCTAAATTAAAGGACCATAGTATAATAGATTCAACTGAAATTTAAATAACTTTTGTAACTGCACTAAATAATTTAAATCCTAAAACATTTTGTTACTTTAACTATACAATGCAATAATATGAAATAAACAGAAATAAAGTTTACTTGATTTTTGTCCTATTCTTGATTCTATTGCTAGTATTGGTTATTGTTGCAAACTTACAACAACTCGCTCACGAATTTACTTCATGTTTGAGAGAGATAACCAGTTATGAAAAGTATTTATCTTTTGGAAATTTCTTGAAAATCTGCAAGTTGAAAATATAGAGGAGAGCAGTTCTACACAATTTCAAACTCTAGAATAAAATATTTAAGGGATGTGAAGGTAAATGTTGGTTTGTATAAGAGAAGGGTATTTTGTATTTTGTTTTGACTTACACATCATCTGTAAATATCCATCAAAATAAAACTGGTATACATATACTTTATGTGTGTACATATTCATATTTCACTTATTTTATTTAAATATGAAGATCATGATAGCACAACAATCCAAGAATTCTGTATTCAAAACTGTTCACAAATCAAGAAATTGATAAATGGCACAAAAATATTGTGAGGCTTTGTTAATAAACTGTATAAACATCCAGACAAGGATTCACACCTTGATCTTCCAACTTACTAATATTCAAGAAATTGGATGTTCTGTTTTGAACTATCTGGAATTGTTCATAATTATACAGTTATTACCACCACAACCTAGAGCTATGAGCAATTCTTTTCAAAATAAGTTTTGCAAATCCAAGGCATGCATTTTTTCTTATGTGTCAGAATATTTTCCTTTATTTAAGAACAAAGTCTTTGTTTCGTAATTTTAGGGGTCGAATATGATCTACATATGATCTGTAATATCCCAGTTTGTAAGTGTATACCTTTTAAAGAATTGTTTCAAAGTGTATTCAATATGACATCTTGAACAAACGCCTTACTGTACAAAAGTATGATAAAAAATTCTGAACTGGTATCATCAGTGTTTTTTATTTATCTATTTTATTTTTATTTAGATTATTATTATTATTATTGGGTTTTTTCTTTTTTGGTTTGTTTTGTTATTCCCTTTTTATTTTTACTTATTTAATTACTGAAGATAATCAAAGGCAATGTATTCCATAAATGCTAACAGGCTAATGCGACCAAAAGTAGAAAACAAACATCATGTAATCATATTAACATGTAGCCATACTCAAACTTACTGAAATATGTACTATGAAATTACAAGTGCTTATAATGTAGATCTGTGCGAGGGAACGTTGTCATCAAACGGCAGATTGATTTAGAATTTCATAGGCTCGAGTTTGTATACCTTTAAATTTCAAACATTATTGTTTATATGAGATTGAGAATAAAATTAACACAAACCTCAAATGATGATATTTTATATCCGTTGCACTGAAGAAACGAGTAACGAGTCACGATAAGTGACCTAAATTTTCGACCGCTTCAACTTCCAATGCGAATTTCATCAAAAAGAACTACATAGATGAGTAAACGTCGGTGTTGTATCTGTTCTACTATCATAATATGTTAATAGATTCATTCACTACACAGATAAACACATGTGTCTTCCTCAGGCATGTTTCAATAATTCCCAAGCGATATAGAATCCTTATCAAACACGGCCGTTTAGTGTGAAGGTTAGCGACCCAGTATTTATATATATATATCTATTTATAGACGACAGCTCAAAAACAGGCATTTCTAAACAGTAAATCTTTAATATCACATTGTATTTTGGAAAAATCAAAGAGAAATTTTCCACAAATATTTCTATGATAATTCCCTACCTACACTGAAAAGGAGGATGGGATATATATCATGATTTTCGGAGAACTTTACGAAAAACATGCGATTACACCTAATACCGGCTTTTTAAGCAAATCGTTTTTTTCGTCGATATATACGTGAAAATAGGGTATGTGTGATTCAAAGGCGATATCTTTCTTATTTTAGATATATATAGTGATAAACTATACATTTTTAAAAAGTGGAAAGACAGCTCTTTTCAGTGGTATGTATTTCACTGATCAATTTTTACTCTGAAGACTGCAACAATGGTCTAAAGTCGTGGTTGGGTTTAAGTGTAACTGAAAAATTCCACCTAAATCAGAGGTACACTTAAGCCCGGTATTTTGAGCCTCAAAATTCCACTTAAAACTACATTTTCACATATATATATATATATATATATATATATATATATACATATATATATATATAAACACAAGAAAGCGACAAACGACACTAATATAAAAAAAATTATGGTCAAATTTTCGAGGCAATCTGCCCCTTCCTCAGGACAAAACAATATAAAAAAAAAACTGCATGAATAGTTATATGAAAAAGAAAGCTATATTCAAAGTACTAGTCTAATTATGTGGTGATATCGGGCGTCAGCTACTTTTTGCTTGGCTTGTTTGTAGTTCGCTGTCAAAATGTAAAATGACCAGGCCTTTATCCAATATCTTAGTCATAGGGGAATAGGGCGACACCTAGTATGCGGTTTGCCTTGACCCATTCATGTTGTAATATGACTAAGTGTAATATAAGAGTGCTAAGAATTGAATGTTGAATGAGAAAGGATAAAATGAATGAGAAAACAAAGAGAAAATAAAAAAAAAATATATAAAAAAACTACATGAATAGAAATTTAAAAAAAAGAAAGCTATATACAAAGCACTAGTCTAATCATGCGGTGATATCGGGCGTCAGCTACATTTTGCTTGTTTGTAGTTTGCTGTCCAAATGTAAAATGACCAGGCCTTTATCCAATATCGTGGTCATAGGGGAACAGGGCGACACCTAGTATGCGGTTTGCCTTGACCAATTCATGTTGTAATATGACTAAGTGTAATAAGAGTGCTGAGAATTGAAAGTTGAATGAGAAAGGATAAAATGAATGAGAAAACACAGAGAAGATAAGAAAAAACAATATAAAATGAAAGGACTTGAAAGTCCTCAAGGTAGGAATTGCATGGTCAAGTACATCAAAGGTAATAAAGTCGTGATCCACCAAGAGATCACACACCAAGCGTGTAATGTTTAGGATCAGTATTGACAAAAAACACGGTCTGCGCACAGGTGCTCGTTTTCATATAAACAACGGCTCCGCCCTGTAAACCCTTGTACGTCTCCGTCTCGTACTATATAGTTATCTCATTCTCTCTTATCACCTTTGATCTTGACATTAGTGTGAAATTAGCAATCTGGACAGTCTCCCGCTGTACATGTATATTTGGGGAAAACCACGTCTACACATGTAGATCTATAAATAACTGGCTATTTTTAGTAGCATTACACATCAACAACTACCAAGACGTTTGTTTATCGATGTGACGAGAAGATTGTAGAGTACTTTGAATTCCACTGCTATAAAAAGAAGCGATATTCTCAAGTTTTATTAATTATAATACAACGGATACTAGTACGGACTAGTAGTGTACTTCTTAAATTACGGCACAGCTACACAATAATGTCAATCGTACTTATTCTGGTCTTTCCGTTGAGTATTCGGAAAGACTGTATGTCCTCCAGCGCATGAATAATTCGTTTAATTTGATGGAATAACGGCACATCTATTTTCTCATCTGATCAAACTTATCTTGTATTGACTCGTACAATATGAATTATAAGTACTAAAAGTAAATCTAATCACGCTTTTTCTAAATATCGACGCACTATTTATACACGAGGAGGTATTTTCTGCGTTCCACGCGTTCACCACAGCATATTGTGACGACTACGGTCTGGAATTACTACGCAATTCCGACCAAAAACTACATGAATAGAAATATGAAAAAAGAAAGCTATATACAAAGCACTAGTCTAATTATGTGGTGATATCGGGCGTCAGCTACATTTTCCTTGTTTGTAGTTCGCTGTCCAAATGTAAAATGACCAGGCCTTTATCCAATACCGTGGTCATAGGGGAACAGGGCGACACCTAGTGTGCGGTTTGCCTTGACCCATTCATGTTGTTTTATGACTAAGTGTAATAAGAGTGCTAAGAATTGAATGTTGAATGAGAAAGGATAAAATGAATGAGAAAACAAAGAGAAAATAAAAAAAAATATATAAAAAAACCTACATGAATAGAAATAAAAAAAGAAAGCTATATACAAAGCACTAGTCTAATCATGCGGTGATATCTGGCGTCAGCTACATTTTGCTTGTTTGTAGTTTGCTGTCCAAATGTAAAATGACCAGGCCTTTATCCAATATCGTGGTCATAGGGGAATAGGGCGACACCTAGTATGCGGTTTGCCTTGACCAATTCATGTTGTAATATGACTAAGTGTAATAAGAGTGCTGAGAATTGAAAGTTGAATGAGAAAGGATAAAATGAATGAGAAAACACAGAGAAGATAAGAAAAAAAAACAATATAAAATGAAAGGACTTGAAAGTCCTCAAGGTCGGAATTGCATGGTCAAGTAC
Source organism: Pteria penguin (assembly GCA_035048485.1). NCBI lineage: Eukaryota > Metazoa > Mollusca > Bivalvia > Pterioida > Pteriidae > Pteria > Pteria penguin. Next base: position 7,822,803 of record CM068589.1, on the reverse strand, counting down.
ATCAAAGGTAATAAAGTCGTGATCCACCAAGAGATCACACACCAAGCGTGTAATGTTTAGGATCAGTATTGACAAAAAACACGGTCTGCTCACAGGTGCTCGTTTTCATATAAACAACGGCTCCGCCCTGTAAACCCTTGTACGTCTCCGTCTCGTACTATATAGTTATCTCATTCTCTCTTATCACCTTTGATCTTGACATTAGTGTGAAATTAGCAATCTGGACAGTCTCCCGCTGTACATGTATATTTGGGGAAAACCACGTCTACACATGTAGATCTATAAATAACTGGCTATTTTTAGTAGCATTACACATCAACAACTACCAAATTTTGTTTATCGCTGTGACGAGAAGATTGTAGAGTACTTCGAATTCCACTACTATAAAAAGAAGCGATATTCTCAAGTTTTATTAATTATAATACAACGGATACTAGTACGGACTAGTAGTGTACTTCTTAAATACGGCACAGCTACACAATAATGTCAATCGTACTTATTCTGGTCTTTCCGTTGAGTATTCGGAGACTGTATGTCCTCCAGCGCATGAATAATTCGTTTAAATGGATGGAATAACGGCACATCTATTTTCTCATCTGATCAAACTTATCTTGTAATGACTCGTACAATATGAATTATAAGTACTAAAGGTAAATCTAATCACGCTTTTTCTAAATATCGACGCACTATTTATACACGAGGAGATATTTTCTGCGTTCCACGCGTTCACCACAGCATATTGTAACGACTACGGTCTGGAATTGCTACGCAATTCCGACCAAAAACTACATGAATAGAAATATGAAAAAAGAAAGCTATATACAAAGCACTAGTCTAATTATGTGGTGATATCGGGCGTGAGCTACATTTTCCTTGTTTGTAGTTCGCTGTCCAAATGTAAAATGACCAGGCCTTTATCCAATACCGTGGTCATAGGGGAACAGGGCGACACCTAGTGTGCGGTTTGCCTTGACCCATTCATGTTGTTTTATGACTAAGTGTAATAAGAGTGCTAAGAATTGAATGTTGAATGAGAAAGGATAAAATGAATGAGAAAACAAAGAGAAAATAAAAAAAAATATATAAAAAAACCTACATGAATAGAAATAAAAAAAGAAAGCTATATACAAAGCACTAGTCTAATCATGCGGTGATATCGGGCGTCAGCTACATTTTGCTTGTTTGTAGTTTGCTGTCCAAATGTAAAATGACCAGGCCTTTATCCAATATCGTGGTCATAGGGGAATAGGGCGACACCTAGTATGCGGTTTGCCTTGACCAATTCATGTTGTAATATGACTAAGTGTAATAAGAGTGCTGAGAATTGAAAGTTGAATGAGAAAGGATAAAATGAATGAGAAAACACAGAGAAGATAAGAAAAAAAAAACAATATAAAATGAAAGGACTTGAAAGTCCTCAAGGTCGGAATTGCATGGTCAAGTACATCAAAGGTAATAAAGTCGTGATCCACCAAGAGATCACACACCAAGCGTGTAATGTTTAGGATCAGTATTGACAAAAAACACGGTCTGCTCACAGGTGCTCGTTTTCATATAAACAACGGCTCCGCCCTGTAAACCCTTGTACGTCTCCGTCTCGTACTATATAGTTATCTCATTCTCTCTTATCACCTTTGATCTTGACATTAGTGTGAAATTAGCAATCTGGACAGTCTCCCGCTGTACATGTATATTTGGGGAAAACCACGTCTACACATGTAGATCTATAAATAAAGGCTATTTTTAGTAGCATTACACATCAACAACTACCAAGACGTTTGTTTATCGATGTGACGAGAAGATTGTAGAGTACTTTGAATTCCACTGCTATAAAAAGAAGCGATATTCTCAAGTTTTATTAATTATAATACAACGGATACTAGTACGGACTAGTAGTGTACTTCTTAAATACGGCACAGCTACACAATAATGTCAATCGTACTTATTCTGGTCTTTCCGTTGAGTATTCGGAGACTGTATGTCCTCCAGCGCATGAATAATTCGTTTAAATTGATGGAATAACGGCACATCTATTTTCTCATCTGATCAAACTTATCTTGTAATGACTCGTACAATATGAATTATAAGTACTAAAGGTAAATCTAATCACGCTTTTTCTAAATATTGACGCACTATTTATACACGAGGAGGTATTTTCTGCGTTCCACGCGTTCACCACAGCATATTGTAACGACTACGGTCTGGAATTGCTACGCAATTCCGACCAAAAACTACATGAATAGAAATATGAAAAAAGAAAGCTATATACAAAGCACTAGTCTAATTATGTGGTGATATCGGGCGTGAGCTACATTTTGCTTGTTTGTAGTTCGCTGTCCAAATGTAAAATGACCAGGCCTTTATCCAATACCGTGGTCATAGGGGAACAGGGCGACACCTACTGTGCGGTTTGCCTTGACCCAATCATGTTGTTTTATGACTAAGTGTAATAAGAGTGCTGAGAATTGAAAGTTGAATGAGAAAGGATAAAATGAATGAGAAAACACAGAGAAGATAAAAAAAGGAGGGTGTGGGGGTGTAAGCACAAAGTCAACAGAACAGGTGTTTAATACTTTTTGTTCATTTGGTTTGATTGTTCTGCTGTTACGGTGAGTGGGAAGGTGAGCCCGTAAACCGTTTAACCACACCATTTGTTTGGCTTTTGTCAAATTAAATGACCGTCCTAAGTCGGTATCGTAAATGCACTACAATCAAATACTTTTGTAATGTGTTATATGTGCTAGTATATTATTTATATTTATGTATTTATAGCTCCATGGTGACTTTTGCCACATAACTGAGCCAGTAACTCCTCTTTTTGAGTCGGCGCTTTCATAGAGTGCTAGACTCGACGGCATCGCTTTTAAGGGGTTATAACTTTCAATACCGATATAGAGCTTACTACGCCGCTGAAAAATAAAGTGCCGAAAAATTACTGATGTTGTCTTAAAAATTATTGATCAGCATAATGTACCTTTAGCTCAGTTAATTTAAGCTAAACATAAACTAATTTCAATAACTCGAAAAAGGAGTTGCAATAATGTTTTCATATTTTGCGTAATAATATGTAGTTGTGACTACTTTACGATGTGTTTACCACCGACACCGTCGGATGTACTCGATTTTGTAATTCTGACAAAGCATTTGTCTTGATCTTGTATCGCTTGTTTTTATCGAGATATTTCTTTAGTATTTTTTCACATATATGACAAATTTAAAGATCGATCTTCCCGCATTTCCCCTGATAATGAAAATGCATTATAAATATTTAGGTAAATGTTGTATGTTTCTAAATATAAATGATGTTAAAACATTATGAGAATCGTGAATAAGATGGTTATTTAATGTCCCACTTGAAGAAATGTCGTTTCTTGGCTCAGCTTCGACTCGTGACAACAATGCTGTAAAACTTGTTGCCATGAAGTTGTCGATTGCACGGTCATTTCGGATACAAGCAATTGTAAACTCTTTGCCGTAAGATAGTATGAAGAGAGCAAATTTTATTAGCATTTTGTACATGAGTAAAATGACGATGTAGTTGCAACAAAGACCTAATTTTTGTACACACCCCCCCCCCTTTTTTTCTGAAATCCTGAATCCACCACTAAAATGGTAAAATGATTACATACTTAAAATCAGCAAAGCCGACTCTCAGGACTTTTTAGTCCTTTGATTTTTCTTTGGTAGACATCCATCAGTTTGTTGAGACCATTAGATTCTACGGTCCTAAACCCAAAAGTTTTCCTTGTCATTTCTTTTTGGTGTCGTCCGCATGATGTTACGGTCTATGGCCATAGCCATCATTACCTCCCAACAGTGTTTAACCTTGTTAAAATGCTTAACCACAGGTAGATACATTTTTTTATATTAGTGTCGTGTGTTGCTTTCTTGTGCTTTTATATTTGACCTCTTTTATTCTTTAGCGACCTGTATTAACCCACGGTTGATCCGACATTTTTGAATAGTGAACGTCGTTGTTATATTTCCTACTTCTGCTTATATATATATTATATATATATATATATATATAATATATATATATATATATATATATATATATATATATATATATATATATATATATATTTATATAATGTTTTGATTTTCTCTTGTTAAGGTGTATAACGATATATATGGTTTAAATAGAGAAAAAAACCTGAAAACTGAATGCCTTGAAACTAATTTCTGAAAGTAAAGAAACCTATGAAGAGCAATAAAATATTGCTTATCATAAAATTATTGACATTCATTTAAGATTTAAAGTTCAGTCAAATTTATTAACCTCCAGGAATTTTGAAAATTGCTAAAGTACCTGGGCCACAAAACTATTAAACCATATATTAATTTAAATAAAAATGTTAGTATTTCCCAATACAAATGTATATTAATAATCTAAATGTCAAAATTCTAAGTGATTACATTGTAATTATACCTGTCTGGAGATTCTATTGTTGCCTTATAATTTGACATGCATAGAACTCTTGCTATTTCTTTTTGTTGTTGTGGTGTGGCTTTAGCTGTTAAAGCTATATAAGTAGCTTCACTGAATACAGCTCTTAGTTGACCTATCTTGACTTGTCGAAAGGCGCATATGGTGCACAAAATTAAAAGGTATATATGATCTATATTTATTATAACCACTAGGCCGGTGTCACTGCTTGTACACTGATAGTTACCGAGGGCATCATGTCTAGTTTTCAGTGCTTTTGTACTGACATGAAATATATACTTCAAATTTTCAGTCGTCAAATTAAGTAAATCACTCTAAAACTTAGAGTATCTCCCTCATGCATAGCTCTGTCCTTAGATAGATTCTTTGGTTCACTTTTCGGTCATTTTGGCTTCAACAGTGCTCTTCAAGTATTTATATATTTTGAGAATTCCAATCATTCGGCCGCGAGCATCACTGATGAGACATAACTTGGCGAAATGCGCATATGGTGCACAAAATTAAAAGGTATATATGATCTATATTTATTATTAAGGTAATCTGGCCTAAATTTACTTTCTCCCCATGAGAGAATACAATGTGCCTCATCAACAACTACATATGAAATCTACAAAAAATGAAAGATGATGTACATATTATACATAAATATCATTGGTGTAAAAGCCAATAATTTGGCCTTTGAAATTTTCGTGACTAAAATCTTACTTTAATATTACAGCAAAAAAAAAAAACTGTGGCCTTTTAATGATTATCAATTGAAATGATTTTTTACATTAAAATAAAACAACTTTTTAAATTATTTGAATAGGAAAATGAAATACCTTTTTGGCAAACCCACTCTTAATCATTGCCTCTCTAAATCTGGGATCTACCAAATGTTCAGGGTGTCCCAAAATATAGTGTATGGAGTTGTCACCAGCCATAACTCTTTCATAATCATCCTTTTAAAATACAAATTGGTTTTATATGAATAATTCATGTCATAACATATCAAAACTTAGGTATAATAATTATTTTACAATATAGATTATTATATATTACATAAATGATTAATTTTGATTTGAATATGTTTATATTTTTGCCCCCCCCCCCCTTAATCTATCGATCAGGCATTTTCTTATTGTCTTATCTGTTTGTCTGTCTGTTTTCAACTTTAACCTTGGCTATAACTTTTGAACCATGAGGGATATAGACTTCGCATTTGACATGCATATTCAACTAATGAAGCCCTTACAAATGAAACAAAGGTAGATGACCTTTTGACCTTGACAATGACCTTCATACTAAAAATAATTCTTTTGACTTTGGTGCTGCCAGGGGTATTAGTGTTTTACAAAGTAAGCTAGTTATATACATGTACTTCATTCAGATTTATTCTTTTTATCTAATTTGATTCATTAATATGCTTTAAACTTGGTTTTCAGAACTGCATATTTTCATATGATCATAACATAAAATGTAAAACATAAAATAAATGTAAAGACATGCTTGATTTTAATACATGCATTGATCTTTTTTTTAAATACATAACATTGTTATTAAGATTTGATTAGTGATTTTACTGCTGGTCAGACTTGAACTGACATTTCTGTATGTATGCAGAGTGTATTACATTATACTACAGCAATGTGTAACAAGTGTTAGTAAGTTCATTAATTATAATATTATATATATATATATATATATATATATATATATATATATATATATATATATATATATATATATATATATATATATATATATATATATATATATAGAAAGCACAAATAGAATCAGTGAAACACCTGGGAGTACTATGGACCTTGGATCTCCGAAGAAATACCTGTAGAAAATAAAGACAAATTAGACAAACATATAAAGCACAAAGACACTACAAACACTTAAATGGAGCTTTAATAGCCAATCATTAGCTAATGATGTATCCCCTGAGGGGATCCGCCTGCGTTTACGTCGGGTAAATTCCTTCACTTTCCGCGGCCTTGTTGTCATGCATGCGATTAGCTAATGATTGGCTATTAAAGCTCCATCTTTGTGGAGCTCGGGTAGCTCAGTCGGTTAGAGGGTCGGATGCATGACAGCTAGGTGATTCGGTACCATAGGTCGTGGGTTCGAGTCCCAGACGGGGAACGAATATAAGTGAAATATAGGGTGCCTTGTTAACTGTAGTGTCTTTGTGCTTTATATATATATATATACAGATGGGTGCAGTCCTAACATAACATACACGTTAACGCGAAAAGCGGTCGCGAGGACTGCTCTAGCACACGTGCTAGGACTATTCGACCGGACGCGCGTGCGCTCCTCGCGTTAACGCGGTAGGGAATTCGCGTTAACGCGATTTATTCCCGCGTGCGCTCGGTCAAGTCGCACGTTCACATGTCTTTATTTGTAATTCTCTATGCAGTACGGATGGAGAAAATAAAATGGATCTAATTAAATTACCGCGAATGTCGCCATAATAACGTATATTAAATGAAATGTTAATTTGACACCCTGCATTAAGGATTTCATATGTAATATAACAAAGGAAATTATCGCGTAGACATGCAATAAGGTATTTATGAAAAAAAACTTCGTCAGTTTATACTAGCATAATGACTTTCTAATTTCATTTATTTATTTATTTTTAATTAGTTTATTTATGTATATATTTCTGATTTCTTTATTCATTTATAACTAGTTTATTGTTGTATTTACATGTATTTCTTATTTATCATTTTATTATTATTATTTATAATTAAGCTATTTTCTATAATATATGAATATAACAATTATCACCGTTATTATTATCTTTATTAATTTTTATTTCATTATTATTTTTATTATTGAACATGTTAATACAAGTTTTAAGTTGTAAGCAAGCGAACGTGGCTGTCAAGCACGTTCACGCGGCAGTCAAGCGCGTTCACGCGGTCTCGAAATGAAGTTCACGTGGAAATCTGCGTTAATGCAAACGCGTGTGCCCAGCAGTCCTGAGCGCACGAGGAAAGCAAACTTCACGTTAACGCGACGTGAACATAATGCTATGTTAGGACTGCACCTCACTGTACATACACATGTATGTCTCTGGTTTCAACCATGTAAACCAATAAGATGTCTGGGAAATACCACGCGCGTGATAGACTATCGGGTATTACCACATATACTACTTTCAGTAATCTATAAAAAGTAATCTATGACCCTGGATACTCAAAAAGATAACATCTTTAATATATTCATATGTTACATGAAGATATATGCGCTTCGAAACATATCCTGATTTGAACTCATATTCATGACATTCCTAAAACTTAAGCTACAGTGGTTTTCCAGTAAACGAATTTATGATGTAGATTTATTATGCTTACGGAAACCTAAAATTTCAAAATATGAATACTGGTCAGAATGTTACGACCAACTTTGCTTTCAGCTATTGATTTATTATGCTTACTGAAACCACCCCTGCGCTGAATCTTGAATTTTCAAAATATGAATACTGGTCAGAATGCTGCGACCAACTTGGCTTTCAAGTATTGATTTATTATGCTTACTGAAACTTGAATTTTCAAAATATGAATACTGGTCTGAATGCTACGACCAACTTGGCTTTAACCTGAACCGGGCGTACATTCTTTTGTGAAACTCGGTCTAGACAGAGACATACAACACCATGTCTGTGGTCTAGAAACACATTTAGATGGGCGACATTCTGAATGTCCAATATTTCTTAAAACTATCTGGAAAAGGAACATAACTTAGTTACTAATTAATAGTGTGTCCTATCGGATAAGAGCTGACATAACTCAGTAGATAAAGTGCCATGATACTGACCGAGAAGGCCAGCGCCCGAGCCACAACGGCAAACATAAGAACAAAGCTCAATGTCACAGTAGACATGGTCATCGTATGGGTCCGTTGTATACGTATAGGAGGCAGATACCATTGCCATATAAGTGTAACAAACACGACATTTGGAAGAAACTAGTAATGTATGATGGTACGACAGAAAGAGCGAGTTGATTCGTATCTTATGAAACAGCTGTACTGTACTACACGGTATGTTTAGTCATAAGACGGACTATGATTTCATTTCGAAGAAAAAATCATATTATTTTGTTTTCATTAAAAACAATTTTGTCTTTAAACCTCGATAATTATTTTGAAAATACAACAAAATAATTGATAACAGTAATAAATTTATCAATACAATGTACATGTATCGACATTTATACAGTAAACCCCAAGAATAATGTGAAACTTGGGTGTGATTGTGTTTAAAATGCATCGAAATTTGATAACTGGTGTAAAAATCATCTCTCTCTCTCCTGAGTGATCTCTCTCTCTCTCTCTCTTTCTTTCTTCGTGCTAAGTGAAATTGGAATAATACAACATTCATTTAAAATCACAATGAGGGACATTCATCTCCTAAATTAAAAAATAATCCTAATATACATCAGACACAAACACTACATTCAGCTCAGTAGTCTATGTCTCTAGAGTATCTTATTTGTTGATTTTATTATTCTTGTACAGTGACAACTGTCTAATCAGAGACATAGACTACTTTCAGTAGTCTATGTCTCTGGTCTAATGCAATATACAGGAATCTGGATCTTTGTAATGGACGCGCCCCATGCAGTGAGGATCTTAACTTGCCAAGTCAACCGTAACACGAGACATCAGTTTTACTGTCTAATAAGAATGACTGGGCACCAACGAGTGTTGGAATGTGTAGAGAAATCGGCGTATATATTTTTGCTGTCACCAATCTCAATATTCGTTTTCAAGTTTGCAAAAGTATTTTGTGCAGTGTAAAGATGATGGATAAATCCAAAGCACAAGTCCAAAAATCATAAAACCAGAGGACATACAAAATCAGTGAAAATGAAAAACAAATGGAAAATAACAAAATATGTCTACTTGAAGAGCATATGTGAACCCCTGTGATGGAGTGAGGTCAGGTACCCGGGAGAGTGAGCATCTCCCGCTTGCTAGCAACACCCGTCACATATTACCAGTAGAAAGAGTCAGATCGTGTAAATTCCATATGTATTTATATATGGAGAAGTCGAAGTAGGTAACCTTCTAGTACAGAAGGTGTCAAATCTGTGTAAAATGATCGGAATCGGTCTCAGTCCAGAATATCATTTAAAAGTCTGCATAACGAGATATCATAATGAAAGTGATATAAAAATTAGGTGAGTTACATGTATATAATCACATGGAAATAATAGAGATGTGTGTGCATGTACATACATATACACACACACATATGATAACAATTTACGTACATATACCAGTTTCCTATAAAACAAAAATTACAGACATAGTTAAAGAGCGGTAGATCATTACCAACTAGATTTGAAATCATATTTATTGTTCAAATCGTCTGTTATAGGTAAAAATGATAAAAATTGAGAATCAACAATGAGACCTTTCCTTATCATGCTTATATCAAATTGCCATATCCCTCTGTTGATATATACATTTCTATAATTAGATATGGTAAACTTCTTAATTTACATACATGCATTGAAGAAGGGTGGCGTGAGCCTGGGATCGGATCCCTTATAGAAAGGAACCCTCCATCTCAGCTTGATTCTCTTAGCTTTTTATACGTCCGTCATTAGACGGGACGTATTATGTTATGGCGCTGTCCGTCCGTCCGGGGTCATGTTTTCCGGACTTTTTTTGCCGTCTTTCAAGATATTGAGTTGAAATTTGGTATATACCTTTATTTCAAACGGTGTCAGTACCATTTCGAGTTTTGTTACGATTTACCTACTTTTGACGGATTTTGGCCCTTGGACTTATAAATTTCAATTTTTTGTAAAACTTCATTAAAAATCTATTTTTTGTCAAAACATTATGAAATTTATCATGAAACAAGTAAAGTGTACCAACTATCACATATGTTACGGTTTTTAATATCTTTTCATTCATTTTTGAGAAATTTATAATTTTAGGGGGGGGGGGAGTTGACCATATGTCCTTGGTCATGTTTTCCGGACTTTTTTTGCCGTCTTTCATGATATTGAGTTGAAATTTAGTATATAGCTTTATATCAAGCAGCGTCAGTACCGGTTCGAGGTTTGTTACGATTGACATACTTTTGACGGATTTATGGCCCTTGCACTTTTAAATTTCAAGATTTTGTTTTGAAAATTCATTAAAAATTTAACTTTTGTAAAAACATTATTAAATTTACCATGAAACAAATAAAATGTACCAACTTCCACATATTTTACAGGTATTGATACCTTTTTTTTTCATGTTTGAGAAATTTAAAATTTTAGGAAGGGGGAGGGGGGGGGGGGGCTTGTACTAAAACATTTCAAGTTTGTTTTTGCAGGTCAAGTTCCAAAATGGGTTGGAAAGGACCATTTCTGCAGGACTTGTTGCCCTTGAACTTATTCCCATGTTAAAATGCTATGAAACGCAATTAATTTCAGTAAACGTCAGATGGTTTTCATGAAAATCATGCCAAATGCAAATTGATCCTGTCCGAATTAAGCGTCGGGCGTATTATGCCACGCTAGGCGTTGCTCTTGTTATTTAAAACTGATGCTGTTAACAAAGGTGAAATTTATCTTTCTCACCCAGCCCAGAGTCTTATTTTTCTACTGATGTAGGAAATGAGTTATTGGTAAAATTAAAGAACAAAGTTGGAGCAATTTGTATTGATGAATGCCATAAAGTAGAGGATTGGTAATTCATGGTGTTGTAATAGGAAATGTTATTATTTATAGTTAATTAGTTTAACACACTTTCATTTCTTTATCATATTCCTCTATCTTTCTTTTTATTTCAGCATGACAGATTGTGCGTTCTGATAGTTTGACAAACTCTGTCAGTCTGATTTCTGTGCCAATGCCATGTAGAGACAGAACTGTTGATCACTTATATATTTATCATACCACTGACAGAAATCTTTAATTGTTGTAAGCTCACCTGAGCCGAAGGCTCAAGTGAGCTATTGTGATCAATCACCGTCAGTCGTCTGTCGTCCGTCGTTTGCTTTTCTACATTCTCGACTTCTTCTCCAGAAGCGCTGTACAGAATTTCATCAAACTTCGTAGGAAGTTTGGTACTCAAGGTCTTCTACCAAGTTTGTGTTTTTCTTGCCGATCCGTATTCCAAGATGGCCGCGATTGACTCTGATTTGTTGACACATTTTGGACTTCTTCTCCAGAAGCGCTGCACAACCTCATCGGAAGTAAGTACTCGAGGTCCTCTACTAAGTTTGTGTTTTTCATGCTGATCCGTAATCCAAGATGGCTGCCAATGGCTCTGATTGGTTGACACATTTTCGACTTCTTCTCCAGAACCGCTGCACAGAATTTCACGAAACCTCATAGAAAGTAACTACCTGAGGTCCTCTACAAATTTTGTGTTTTTCGTGCCCATCCGTAATCCAAGATGGCTGCCATTGGCTCTGACTGGTTGACACATTTTCGACTTCTTCTCCAGGACCCGGTTGCACAATCCGTGGTTACATTTAACCTGGGGTTAGACTTAACCCTGGGTTAAAATCTTAACCTGCGGTTAACAAACCAATGGGTTAAAAGTCAGTTGCACAAAGCTGTCGTTAACTAACCCAGGGTTAATCCAATTTAACCCATGGGTTAAAATTAACCCAGCGTTAACTTATATTATGACGTCATCAATAAAGCAGGTGCCCGCATTTCGCACTGCGGTCAAATAAATAGCATGCTGAAAATATTCATTTGTTCATACGTACTTTGATTGTTTTTGTCTTTATATTTGCAGATCCATTATATTCATATATAATGCTGCATTACTAAGATTAAAAAAGATTGGGGGGGGGGGGGGGGGGGGGGGGGGGAGGGGGGTATTAAAAGTTAACTGTGAACGGAATCCAATATATATGTGTGAATCAGTGACAGTTCGGGAATTTTGCTTCTGATGCTTTTACTGCATGGGATCGAAGGAGAATTCAATATAAGAAGGTACATAATGTAGCATTGTATTGCGTCGTATTTTGTCGTTGTACTATTAAAAAAAAAAAACCAAATGATACTTGCCAAAGAAACCCGCAAAATCTTTCGGGTATATTGGTTCCAAATCAGGTTTGAGGGATGTTATATCGAAAATTTACACAAAACACAAACTTGGTAGAGCACGTTGAGTACTTGTTTCCTGTCAAATTTCGTCAAAATCCATTCAGCGGTTGCAGAGGAGAAGTCGAAAATGTATCAGCCAATCAGAGGCCAGGGCAGCCATCTTGGATGACGGAAAAGTATCTGACGGACGATGGATGGACGGACGTCGGACAACGTATGATCACAATAGCTCAGGTGAGCTAAAAAGGGGAGGGGATTCAGGAAGGATGCACGACGTATTATATTTATATACATGTATCTATATTAAATTAAAGTAATAATTTATTATTGTTTTAAATATAGCCTGCACACATTAATTTTTATCTTTTCATATTTTAACTCGCATAGCCTTCCTTCATCTTGCTAAATCCGGCCTTTGTCAAATCTGTCGTTGACCTTTCTCTTAAATGGTGGGAATGTAAAGATGATGGATATATCCAAACCACAAATCCAAAAATCATGAAACCATAGGACATACAAAATCAGTGAAAATGAAAAACAAATGGAAAATAACAAAATATGTCTACTTGAAGAGCATATGTGAACCCCTGTGATGGAGTGAGATCAGGTGCCCGGGGAGAGTGAGCATCTCCTGCTTGCTAGCAACACCCGTCACATATACCCCGTAGAAAGAGTCAAATCGTGTGAATTCCATATGTATCTATATATGGAGAAGTCGAAGTAGGTAACCTTCTAGTATAGAAGGTGTCAAATCTGTGTAAAGTGATCGGAATCGGTCTCAGTCCAGAATATCATTTAAAAGTCTGGATAACGAGATATCATATGGAGTAATAAGAGTCTCCCTCAGTGACGATGCTAGTCTAGCACATATATAACCCTGGTTGAGCAGCTTAACTGAAAGTCGCCTAGCCCTCAGAACAAAGTCATTGTAATTTGAACATGCTCTGGAATAACGTATTAACTGAGATATGAATACGCCGTATGCGGGCGATGATGGAATGTTGCTACTTATGAAAGGAAAGTTTGTGATAGCGAAATTGAAATCGTCACGTTTGTCATAGAGTGAGGTGTTCAATTGACCATTAATGTCGAAAGACAACATAATATCTAAATACGAAGTAGAATTACTAGTTTCTGTGGTTTCTTTGACCTCCAGTTCACTTGGATAGATGATGCTAAGGTAATCCGCAAATGAAGGATTATTAATTGAAAGCAAGTCATCTATATATTTGTAAGTAAAATTGAAGCCAAGAACCAATTGTTTTTTTCCCCTGCGAAAGCAAAGACTGAATGAACTCAGCTTCGTATGAATAAAGGAATATGTCAGCCAGAAGCGGAGCACAGTTAGTGCCCATTGGAATGCCGACAATTTGTTGAAAAACCTTACCTCCAAACACCACAAAAATGTTATCGATAAGAAAGTTCAACATCTGAATGACAGCTGTTTCAGTGTATATATTTTTGGAATCAGAATTTTCCCTAACAAAGTAAGTTTTATCGTGGCCTATTACTATATATTTGAATTTGCGGCTTCCGTTTTTACTAGTAAATGCATTTTGAATAATTTCCGCTAATCTGTCTTTTAATTTCTGATGAGGGATCGTTGTGTACAGAGTCGAAAAGTCAAAAGACTTGATGGAGTGAATTTTAGTAAAACTTTTTGATTTTAGATGTTCTAACAACTCTTTTGAATTTTTAAGGATCCACATTTGATTAATTCCACTTCTGGAATATACTGTTTCGCAATATCTATGAAGGCCAGATTTAATTTCTGATAATATTTTTGTGAGTAGCATCGATACAGATTTTGTGGAACACTTCGAAGAAGCAGCGATAAAGCGTTGTTTGTACGGAGTTTTGTGCATTTTTGGAATACAGTACAAATATGGAAGTTCTAAATTCAATTTATTTGAGTCGATACCAAACGTATTGAGGACAGATTTATGATTCTCGAGTACTTCCGAAACCGAAAAGTTCTTGAGAGTATAAGTAGGATTTCCTGGAGCTGAATTTAATCCTAATTCTTTCACTAGGCTGTCCTGCATTTATCCACAAGACAAAATTTCTTGAAAATTATACTTCCCTTAAGCCATGGATGGAACGCTCTTGAATTTGCGTAATGACTTAAGGAAAAGTAAATAGGGGGCTTCATTACTTTATGTACTTGAACTTAAACACGATTATGAACAATTTTAAAAGGGCATTATGTATTAAAATTGTTAACAATATAAGGAAAAACACAATACGTTCCGACCAAGAAACTTCCATATATGACCACATCTCTGACAAATCTCAAGGGGTCCAGACCCCCCCCCCCCCCCACACACACACACACACTGGATCCGCGCCTGGAGCGTCACGCATGACCGTAGAATTCTGAAAAATCACATCAAATCAAATTCAACTATCAGTCCAGAGGTTAAAACTAAATGAATTGAGCGTCCTTTACAGGAAAATTGGGCATCGCCTATTACTATTTTTATTTTCCGATATTCGGGAACACTGACATAGTGATCAAGTCTCTATATAATGAAATCATAAATCAACCACTTGGTAATCAGTGCTGTCGAAATACTCTGGAGTTGTGTCAGACATTGGTCTGAGAGAATTCTAGTATAGTTTCTGTCGGACCGAACAATTTTTTTCCGACCCGTGGCCATTTGCCTTTCCCATGGACAGGATATTTTATTGAATAAGCCTGATATTTCTTTATGATCAAAATTTTTAGTCAAGCATTTGGTCCAGCACTCCAGCAAACTTTTTGTTTTGTCAGACATTTTTAACAATGTCCGATTGTCCGACAGGTCCAACGAATTTCGACGGCACTGAACATGCGCTGTGTTACACACGAGATGCAAATTATACTGACTAGATACATGTACCACAGTTTTACATGTACAAGTGAAATATAGTCCTAGTGTATTTAAATTTGGTCATGTGAACATAAAGTACAATTTTACGGGGTGCCGTTTTACTATAGATTGTCCGTTTATTGATATCAATAATTCAATTCATTCGTGAAATAATTTGATCATTGATGGTCAGGGGAAAAATTTGTGATGGTACGTACATGTAATATGCCTTATTTTGGAGAAATGGGGGTCGCAGAGTTGAGGTGTCATAGCCATTTAATGGTGTATGTAGGGGTCCATCCCATACGATTTGCGACATGACGGACGCTGTCCCTGGGGTTGTCTTTTTGGCATGAGGGAGGGGACCCCAGAGGGGATCAAGGGGAAATTTGGTGATGGCAATATGCCTTGTTTTGGAGAAATTTTTGAATCATGAAACATTAACTATTCATTGTTCACGATTCGAATCGTGAAACACGAAACATGGACTAAAATATGAATGCCCAAAATGAATGACACGCGTTAGAGCGTCATGAAAATTTACCCTTCTTTCCACTTCAGTCATATTGCCACATAATGTTTTAACAGTAAACTGCGCAATACATTTTAAAGGAATATTTAAGAGCTAATTAATCGAATAGAGGGTGCAATAACTGAACTGATACAGACAATACATGTAATTCATTTAATGCACTAAATACTTTAATCAAATATCATACTAATTTCAAAATTAATTAATTGAAAAAATGTGTCCGCTACTAACAAAATATTTTTTTTATAATTTGATGTCTTGATCCACGCTTGCTTTAGCAGATACAGTCCGTATTATATCTAGTGAACTCTCTATTTCAATGTATATTCAGCACAATAAATTAATGTAAAAAAGAAATATTTGGGATTTTGTTAATTCATAATTCTAATTCACTCTGTTTGTGTCGCCACTTTTTATTGGTCAAGAGGGACACACCAACACGCGTATAACCACGATATACCTGTCGGGACCACTCAAACAGTGTATGTTTATCTCCTAAATATATAGTATAAATGTCAACATGTCGATATGGAAAAAAAGCGACATGACGTCATTAGGTAAAAACGACGTCAATACCACATGACGTCATATATTTAACGAATGTCTTACATTTACAACCTTCGAATATATTCTATTTGCGTATGATAATACGCAATATCTAAACATGTATAACGTCCTTTCTATACGCCATTTGGGAATTATTCATGTTAGAGTGTTTTCGTACCTGCATCTCTGGATCTATCGCCATACTTCTTTTAGAAAAATGCTGCAAATCGTCCCCGAAAAGGTCTTTGAGATACATAATTGTATCTTTGTTAAACCTAAATCTCGATCTGATTTCAGCATCGTCCATGGTATCAATAAAACGTATTCGTTTCCGATAAACTTCCGGTTTCCTTCTCTGCATCAAATTGTTGTACCGAATGAAATCCGCCATTTTAACCCTTTGGTTAAATATTTAACCCTACCCCTGACCAGGGTTAAATATTTGGAGTTTAACTCCGGGTTAACCCTGACGTTAACACTGGGTTATCTTAGTGCAGCAGGTAAACCACCGGTTTAAATTTAACCCGCGGATAAACCAAATTTAACCCCAGGTTAAATTAACCACGGATTGTGCAACCGGGTCCAGAAGCGCTGCACAGAATTCCACCAAACCTCATAGGAAGTAAGTACTCAAGGTCTTCTACCAAGTTTGTGTTTTTCTTGCCCATCCGTAATCCAAGATGGCTGCCATTGGCTCTGACTGGTTGACACATTTTCGACTTTTTCTCCAGAAGCGCTGCACAGAATTCCACCAATCCTCATAGGAAGTAAGTACTCAAAGTCTTCTACCAAGTTTGTGTTTTTCTTGCCGATCCGTAATCCAAGATGGCCGCCATTGACTCTGATTGGTTAACACATTTTGGACTTCTTCTCCAGAAGCGCTGCACAGAATTTCACCAAACCTCATCGGAAGTAAGTACTCGAGGTCCTCTACTAAGTTTGTGTTTTTCATGCTGATCCGTAATCCAAGATGGCCGCCATTGGCTCTGATAGGTTGACACATTTTCGACTTCTCCAGAACCGCCGCACTGAATTTCACCAAACCTCATAGGAAGTAACTACTTAAGGTCCTCTACAAATTTTGTGTTTTTCTTGCCCATCCGTAATCCAAGATGACCGCCATTGGCTCTGATTTGTTGACGCATTTTTGACTTCTCCAGAACCGCTGAACAGAATTTCACCAAACCTCATAGGAAGTAAGTACTCAAAGTCCTCTACCAAGTTTGTGTTTTTCGTGCCCATCCGTAATCCAAGATGGCCGCCATTGGCTCTGATTGGTTGACACATTTTGGACTTTTTCTCCAGAAGCGCTGCACATAATTCTACTAATCCTCATAGGAAGTAAGTACTCGAGGTCATCTACAAAGTTTGTGTTTTTCGTGCCCATCCGTAATCCAAGATGGCCACCATTGGCTCTGATAGGTTGACACATTTTGGACTTCTTCTCCAGAAGCTCTGCACAGAATTTCACCAAATCTCATTGGAAATAAATACTCAAGGTCCTCTACCAAGTTTTTGTTTTTCGTGCCGATCCGTAATCCAAGATGGCCGCAATTGGCTCTGATTGGTTGACACATTTTGGACACTTCAAAACGACTGCACAAAATATCACCTAACCTTATAGAAAGTCTTGTAGAAAAAAAGCAAAATTTTTCTGAAATGAGCTGTCATTTTATTGTAAATAAGCAATTTGTGCTCAGGTGAGCGATATAGGCCCATTTTGGGCCTCTTGTTTTTACTCTTGATTGAACAAATATAGAGAGCATATTATACTATATTCTTAGTTTATCAGTACACAACATTATGTAGTCTATGATGATAAAACCATAACAGGTAGGGTATGTTCATTCGTTGAGGTGAGAATTTTGACCTTGTAAGCTTTGACTTACTTCTATGAAAATTAATCATAGAATATGATTTTTAAGGCGTCGACAGTCTTCTAGCGATCGTAAAACTTTTTACCTCTGCACCATCTTTTTTATTCACGTAACAAAGTAGTACCTTCTTTAAAGTAAAAGTTCTTGCAAAACCGGCTTTGTTATGATCCTTGTCGTTGAAGTTTCATTAATTGCACAGAAATAGGTTTAAGCATAGGTCTGCTTAACTTAAATTATCAATACATTGCCCTAAAACACTTATTATTCTGTCGCTTATTGTGTGTGTTAAGATATTTATTCGCCGTAATGACGCGAGCCTATTATGAATTACAATCGCACTTCATGGGAATTTTTCCAAATATGGGAAAACCACGTGACACATTGCCTTATTTGGAGAAATCGTAGTAGAACGCTTGTAACACATGCCATCAAGGCCTAATTTGACATATAAGCGCTAATTTGGAAACCGATCGCGCGATCTTCGAAATATATATGATAATATAAATAATACAAAATAATATATTTAGATATTAATTTAAGTTTTAAAAAGAACAAATGAAATATTTCATAGAATCCTAAATAGAGACTGGCAAAGCCTGTCAGAAATATCTTAAAATATCTAGACAGTTGACCACTAATTCATAACGAGCCTGACCTAGGTTCAAGTGATGCATTATCCATTATTTTTCTCACTGGATTTCGTTTAATTTAACCTAGAATGAAGAACATATAAGTCCTTGCTAGAATCAACAAAAATCGACAAAATTAATAACATCCTCAAGGCTAATCATCCTGAGCCTCTCGTTAATTACAGCAGGTACTGTATACCTATACTATGTATGCTACTGCAGACGACTTTCAAAAATATATACACGCAGTGTGTACAGCTTCTTATCTGCCCTTACCGCCTGTGCTATAAATAACACTTGCTGGACAAGGAATAGCCTTTACAGAATGACGGTGGTCAGTACTGTTGTCTCTTCGCGCAGCGATAGCAAGCAAGAGTAGGTAACTCCAGTCTAACTTAAATAAAGATGATGTGTATATATATTACAGGGTCTTCCCCATATTTTGAAAAGTTCCCACGACGGCATAAAAAATGGCAGCCGAGAGAGTTTTAAATCGCCTACAAATTTTGATGCGGATGTAAAGGATGATAGCATGGATTAAGACAGAATTTTAGATTGAACGCATGAAAATGAATTAAGTAGAACTCACATGTGAAGATTTTATTCCAAATTAACCGATAAAGACCGATTGTGATTCACAATCGGTTTGCGTCATTATGGAGAACGTTGTTGCCCTGACACGTGTACATACAATAAACGACCGAATAATAACTAGTGTGTTAGGACGATATATAGAAGCTGTTAGTCCTAGTGTCAGTGTTAGTAGCGTAGACAAAAACTGTAACCTAAGACCATATCTTAAAACAAATTAAGCATAAGGCTTCCATATTTTACAGGCAATGGTAACAACCCGTCCATTTCTATCTTTGTGAAAATGGCAATGGTGTTCG
Organism: Pteria penguin; assembly: GCA_035048485.1. Taxonomy (NCBI): domain Eukaryota; kingdom Metazoa; phylum Mollusca; class Bivalvia; order Pterioida; family Pteriidae; genus Pteria; species Pteria penguin. The sequence continues at coordinate 7,802,961 of CM068589.1, read as the reverse complement.
ATTGATTTCACATGTACATTTTTTGTGATGAGACATTTGACATATTTCTGCATGAAAGACGTAAAGAAAAATAAAATGTTATCATGATGTCATAATCAATACCACTTATAACCCTTGACTTCCACATGACAACGGACCCCATCGAGAAACTGTTTACCATACATTTGACTTTATGACAAAGACCACCGGAGAGCTATGTTGCCCACTGACAACTTTCATTCACATTTTGATATTATATGATATATGACTGTTGGTCCTTAAGCTTTTATTTTACTCTATTCCAAAAATTATCAGAATTCAACAAAAAAGATTAAGACAACTGGTCATTTTTTGCTACTTTTGATAGCTTTAAATCAAATTTAGCTCGACGCCTTTGTTTCTCTTCAAGCCTTTGATTTTAACTGTAGTAGGTAGGGCTTTGATATAAACTTTGCAATACTTTCATAAATTTTGTTAGAGATAGACTTGTTTCTATTTGTATACTTTATAATTTTTATTACAGGGTTAAGGATTTTAGAAGAACATACTCAGAAATGTTAGACCGTAGATCTTTCCTAAAATACCGTTGTTGTGCCTTAATGGAACAATGCTCTAGTTGCACTTCAAAGATATTATAAAATGAATCAACATCAAGCCAGTAATAAGCCCAAAAAAGGTACTAAGTTGCCAAATTCATATTTGCATGCCATTAAAAAAGAGAAGGGAAGCTGCCAGGATATATATGAAGACATTTTTATGAGGGAAATTCATTCCTTGAAACTCAATGTCGTAACTTTGATGTTTTACCGTTACATTCACAGGCGATTATATCACCTGAGTTCGCCTCTTCCCTGTGTGTAGGTTTAAGGCCTATAACTTCTCTGCTCGCCAAAATCCGACTTGAAAGTTTCAGCGTGATAATATAGATAAAAAAAATACTATATCTCTTCCTTCTCTTTGCTCCTATATTTGTATAATATTTATCTACAGGACCAGCAAATTTCATCGAAAAATTCTTAGTACTTCCCGAGATATCCGGCATCAAAGTTCATGGTGACCCAGTTTTGAGGTTACTCGAAATTAGCCTGGGCCCAGAAAGGGGTCCATGTATTCCGGTGTATAGCAGTCGATTTTCAAATGCAACGCTACCAAAGATTATTCTTAAAGCATTTTCAAATTAAACACCTTACCTCGATTCGACAAATAAAGTCCCTTACTATTTTTAATCGCAAAATCAATTGCTAGCTGTATTGCTTTTCAACCAGGGCACCATTTTTATTCACATAGATGGGCGAATGAAACAAGAGATATGATTGGGTAAAGTTTTCCCGAACTTTTTTCGTAGCTCTCTGCATTTATCGCGTAATTTCAAAGGTAAATCTAATTCGTCTACATTTGGCGGAAAGGGACAAACAACGGACAAAGTACATGGTGAGCACTTGACGAAAATATGCGGTGAAAATGCGGATAACAATATGGTAAGTATTTAATAATTTTCTTTTGCACCGTGGAACACTTAGATTTGCTGTGTAAAATGTGTTGAAAACACTGACTACTGAATTGACTCTTTATATGTTACATATGGTAGTGGTGGTAAAGGGGGGGGGGGCATAAAAATTTGTGGATGGGAGATACAAATTATGTCACCATGTGAGGTCTTTACACTGTTTACAATATATCAGTATAAAGGAATGTTGATACGGGAGAGGGGAGGGGATTGTGTTTTAATGACTTCTAGCACTGTTTAGTGTGAAATTCTTTATCGTTGCCTTTTTAAAGGGTTAGGGATAAGCAACCACTTTTTGTCCGTACACACAGATATAAGTGTGGTTGTTCATATCACATACAGAAGGGGTTTTGTTTCCAATCCCCTTCAAAATCAACCGCTGGGCAATCAATTTTAAATGATGGAAAATAAGATTGAAAGGAACAGCCCCACCACACCCCTTCAGACAATTATGACACAGAGGTTTGAATAATACATGAAATATGTTTCTCCATTAACTTCTGTCCTGTTTATGAAAAATACGAAAATAATTGGTGTCACATGACTATGGCACTAACAACAATGTGCCACAGTGGACATTCACGGACCCCTGAAATTCAGAGGTGAGACCAGGCTTGGAGGTTATAAACATTGACTCGGGCTCCAGCTCTAACTCTAGCTCTAGCTCGAGGTCATACTCCTAGGAGTATGTAGCTAAATTTTGAGGTTATAAAAGTTTTCGAGTACGTGCTCCTAGGAGTACGTACTCAAATTGTCGAGTTCGTGCTCCGCGCTATTATTTTCGACGACACAAGCAACCTCAGGAAAAAATCCAATATGGCGGCGTCCATTAGACGAAGCGAAGACCGCAGTATTCTTCATTTTAAAAGATAAGTAGATTATTTCTTGTCACTTTTTGATATAAAATAATACATATAATCTATATAAATCATTATCAGGTATTATTTTATATCGGCAGAGAAGTGTCGATATTAAACGTAAAGGTTTTTTGGACATATTTCGTAATCATGATGTAGTACTGACAACTTTTTACAAATTTTGTCGCCTGCAAATGTCCATAACATACAAAATGGCTGAAAAGGACATCGATCTTTTGAATTCGATACCAGAAGAAGATAATGCAGGACAGATCTCGTCAGTAGGATCATCTGAGAAGAAAACAAGAACAAAGTGGTCCCCTGACGAGGAAACTGTCCTCATATCTGCAGTTTCAGACAGAGAAGAGACCCTCTTAGGAGATTTTAAAGGGACAGGGGCCAAATCTGGGCAAGCAAGGAAGAGACAGGGATGGGAGGATGTTGCTTGCATTCTGAATGCGTGAGAACATTATCCCATGTAACATTTCCCATATCATGGCCACATAGTGATCGTTGTTTCCTGAAAAACCTGAACTTTCCTCAACTGACTTAACGTCAAATGCCTAACATCACGCCTTTTGGCACACTTTTTCGTTATGGTGTCATAAATAAATGGCCCGTCAAACATGATTTTAACTGTGACGTCACAATGAAACTACCTACTGGTTAAAGTTGGATCTGGTGATCCCTCATTGTTAGCAAAATCATGAAGGCAGATCTAGATAGAATTGGATCAATCTAAGTTTAAGGGACCCAGACATCCTTGAAATATGATAAAAATGCATCATTTGTAAATTTCAGATTTTTTTTTTTTTTTTTTTTTTTTTTTTGCCACCATCAAAGAAATTAAAGTGCATCTTCTTTCATGATTTTTGGACTTGTGGTTTGGATTTATCCATCATCTTTACATTCTTTTTCCAATACGATATATATTCAAAAGTTGAGCATAATACTTCATATATGTATTTTTATGCCACGCCATATATGGCTGGGGGCATATAGTGTTGCACCCTGTCATTCCGTCATTCCGAAAACCTTGTCATCGCAACTCCTCCCAAACCGTTTATCAGAATTTCACCAAGCTTCACATGTAGGTAGGGCAGCATATGTATATGTACATGAAGGGAGGCAACTCTGCTCAGAAATTTTTTTCAGGAGTTATGGGACTTTGAAATTAGAAAATGTGCATTTCATATGGCTGAACCTTGTTTGAATTTTCAAATATTAGTTCTGTGGCAATTATATTTCACTACCTTAGCTGCTAGCGGGGGCATCTGTGTCGTAGTGACGCATTTAAACTCTAGTTTGTTTTGTTTTGGGTTTTTTTTTTTTTGACTGCATTTAGATCTAACAATGTTATCAGAGTTTCCTTTGGTATAGTCCTGTTAGGCTATTCCAATGGTAACATAGGAATAAATATTTTTAAAAATTTGCAGCCAATACATCAACTGCAAACGCTCTGCAGAAGAATGTAGAAAAAAAAATACAACAATGCCAATCAAACAGGTACATTTAATAAGTGAAATGTCATGACACAATTTTCTACAGTAAATCAATACAAGTGTCTCGAGATGGAGGGGTGGGAGGCATAATTTCTTTAATTTGCATATATTTATACTGACATTTCATTCTAAGAAAACAGATACTAATAGTCGACTTGCATGTATATATTTATATTATTATACACTGACAATTGTTTGTTAGAATTATATTAAAATGATCGATGTTCTGTATGAAATGATGAATTTGCCGTACATAAAATGATCCAAAAGAATATTTACTGAAACCTTAAGACATAATCATGAAATATCTAGAATCCTTCTTCTTTTTTTATTTAATTCTGAAGATGACATACTCTTGATGGGATAACTGTTTACTATGAATTCCTACATGTGTATGTACATTTATATATTTCTTAGTTAAATTTGTTTTCTGAATACTTTTATGAGAACTATTGAATTAATAACATAGTAGCAAATAACTGAAAGTTGTTGAATATTTATATTTATTCAATTTTGAAGCAAAAGAGAAGATTGATTGCATTAAAAAAGAAGGTATGAAAACTGGAGGGGGCAGTTGACAGTGAAGCTGACAGAGGCTGAGGAGGTCCAGTTGGATAGACAAGATGGTCGACCAAGTCTGTTTGGACTTGGTGCTGGCTTTGACAGTGATGGTAATAAAAATAAGATACTTTTATCTATCATTATCCTTTTGTTCATCTAAATTTGAGAGTATTTTGTAAAGATATATTCTTGGTAATTATTTGAAGCTTGTATTTTGCCATCTTACATGTCATTATATAAAAAAGATTAGACTCCTAAGTCGTAGCAAAAACTTTACACGTATTAGTAATGATGCTTTTTTTTCATTTTCTGGTAATTAATTAGGGTTACCATGCGAGTGTTTTGCAAAAACTGACAGATATCGGTGAATACCCTGTCAGAAATTGAGTTTCACTGCGAGGCGTTCGCCGAGCTGTAAAACGGAAATTTCTGACAGGGTATTCACCGGTACCCTGTCAGTTCTTGTAAAACTCGAGCATGGTAACCCCAATCTAATGCACTTGACAAAAATAATTGCATCTAGAGGCACAGAGTTATGGTTTCCTCAGCCAAGTCGCTAATCACAGTCACATTAAAAACTGTAGGGTATCGTGACTTTACAAATCAGAAATTTCAGAGTATCGTGACGTCATATCGAAAACTGCAGGGGTATCGTGAATACCATTGCAGTTTTTAAATCGGTCAGCCAATGAGATGGTGTGTTACAAACAAAATGCATTAGAATTTAAGATAAACAGCACAATCATTTCCATGGATATCAGATTTGTTAGTATCAAAGTTGTACAAAAGGGAAAGGAATGATATGTTTGTAGATTCAAATCATTAAATAACATTTGCTTTCTTATAATATTTTAAAAATCTTTTCAAAGCTCACTCAGAAACATTAGACAGTGGATCCAAAGTAGGTAAGATTTATTTTTTACAAGATTCAAGACATTCTCAAAGTAATGTCTTTTGTTACTCTGTATGTTTTATGTCCTGTTGCTGACTAAGTCACTAAAGTATCAAATAAGTATTAGTTTCACTTCAGAAAATCCTGACACTTGGAAGAGATGATTTAAGGTGATATTTCTCAATTCTGCCCAGCACAGACTTCCCACAGTTTTTACTTGCAACAATGAAATCTTTACATGTATATTAAAAAAGAAATTAAGTGATATGTAAGAAATGATTTGATTTTCTATTTCTCAATTTCATTTCAGTTGAAACTCTAAAAAAGAACCCAAGTGTACATGTAAAACACTCAAAAGATCTTAAAAAGGATAAAGATAATGCTAAATCCTAGGTAACCATTTCAAGGAAATTTACTGATTTAAAATTTAAGTACATGTACCATAAGTAGCATGGACATTACTGCATCTGAAAACCTGAAATAAAAAAGTAAGCAAATGAAAACATGATGAACTTTATATTCATTTAAAGATTCTTTTATTCATGTAACATTATATGTCCTAACCTCATACTTTTGATTTTAGCAAAATGGCATCTGTCTGACTTTAGCGTATTTTTTGGACGACCTGCAAAGGTTAGAAATTTAGGTCTATAGATTTTTTTTATGTCTGCTTGTCTGTCCATCCGTATGTCTGTCAACATTTTAGTTTAAGTTTCCGATTGAAGCAAAATATCAGAAACTAGAATACTTCACACATAGATTCCTTATGACCAGACTTTCAAATTATGCCATGACTTTTGACCTAGTGACCATGGACTTTGACCTACTTTTACAAAAAAAATTTAACTTTGGCTATATCTTTTGAAACAATAGGGTTAGGGCTTTGAAACTTCACACATAGGTTCTTTATGATGAGTGCTTTCAATTGATTCTATAACTTTTGACATTAACCATTTATAAGACAACATAAGATGAAAATAGTCTTTATGACTCAATCTCTCAGAGGCTATTACATAGACCAATACCGGTAGTCATTCATAAGACATATTTTAGACATATGCACTTAATGAATGATTTTCAGAGTTATTTTACATCATTAAGATCTCAATACTTACTTGGGGCTTTTAGTTTAAGAAAAAACATATTTCTTAGTTGTAATTTCTCCTTTTGAAACTTTATAGTTTAAATTATTGCTCATTTATTTAGGATGTAAAAGAAGCCTTACAGAATAAAACCTGGCAGAAGACACGAAGAAAATCAAAGTTCATCAAAGAAAATTGGAATCAGAAATCATAAAATTAGAAAAAGAAATAGAAATGTTGGACGCTAAAACTAAGTATTATAAGAGCATGACAAGTAATGAATCATAATACACAACGTATAGGCCAGAGAGAAAGATATGCGTTTCTCCGGTGATCAGTATAGACCCATTTTGTCATAGCATTTCGTCAGTGTGTCTGTCCTTTGTTGTAAACTTAACACATGTTTAACTTCTATTAGTTCTAAACTGACAGATTGTGATCAAACTTGGTATACTTGTAGTAGTACCTGGTAATTGAAACTCTACAAAGTTTGTGTTTTTAATTCAGATTTGTCAACAGATGGCACCACATAGACCAAAGTATAATTAATAAGAGTACCCTCCTTTGAAAATCTTCTCCAAAAGAGATGCTTAAATTAAAAAAGCCAATGTCATTTTAATGTACTAGAGGATGCAAGATTCAAGTTTGTTTAAATCATTCTAATAGGAAAAACACTTCGAAGTAATAGAATTGCACCTCGCAATCATTGTGTTCTTCTGTCATGATACTGTTTGTCCTTGCAACTCCTCCATAACACTTGGGGAGGATTTTAATGAACCTTGGTACAAAGATCACAATATGTAGATGTGCATATTGTAAGGGGAATCCTAATTTTTTTAAGGAGTTATAGCCCTTAGACTACATGTACTCTTAAGAAAATATCTTTTGAAAATTATCCTGCATGCAGAGGCATACATGGCATGGTAATACATCTAGTTCTTTATGTCTTTTTGGATTTTGTCAGTTTTGCTTCTTTTCAAGTTAAAAATAGAATTTCTACAAATAAACAGCTTTTGTACATTTTGTGCAGTGACTCAGGTAAGGAGTATGGACCATGAGACTCCTCTTCATGTAATTTCCTAATTTTACTCTGTGGAAATTGTTAGCAATGCAATGATTTTGTGCAGTTTTATATATCTTACATTACATAATGAATTTAGCCATATCTTATGAATAGACTCTCATGTTTCACAAGTGTCACAAGACCTTTCTATTGATTCCATAATTTTGTACCTTATTTTCATCACAGTAATGTTCACAAGTGAAAGTAAGTTAATTGTCAAAGTCGAATTGAATGTTTTGTCATTTGATTTTCCCTTTTATAAATGGATATGAAATAAATTACAGGTAATGATATTTATATTTCACCCTACTCATATCATGAAAAGAAGGACTGTACAATATGAGCTCTTAAAGCTGCTCCATCTCCATCTGTTCTGTTGGATGGATAATAGTCTCTGTGAGAACCTCTTTCCTCTCTATACCATAGTTATGCAGGGTCACAGCAGCCTTTATGTACATAACAGCTTTTTCTGGACTAAGTCGGAGATGTTGAAGACACTGAAAACTTTTCTTCAAGAACCCGAATGTCTGCTCAATGAGAACTATGGTCCTACAGTGGGCTGTGTTGTATTTCTTTTGAGCTTCTCCAACAAGGTTAATAAATGGAGTCATGAGAAAGGTCCTACATTAATATCCAGAATCACCAAGTAGGAGTCCATCATGTTCACCGGATGAATATGACATAAAAGTTAATTTATATGACATTACCATTAAAAGGGTGCTCTTCTACATAATATTATTATATTGTTTCATTACAATTATAAGTAAAATATGTATCATCTCTTATTTTGAAGCCATATACAGTGAATTTTAAACCTTTTCATATGTATTAAATTTGGATTGTTAGAAATTTAATTTAAGACTGGTGACTTCTGATAACATGTTACTCAAATGGAATCTAAGGAATGAGGTTCACCAGCTGTAAGTGTCCACTTCGAGTTTTACACGATGTACAATTCTTAAATAAGAAGAGATCTGAAACATTCCAAGTGTATTATGGGGTATGACTTCAGTTTTATCGTAGGTGATAATGCAAATTTTCATCATATATCACAGATATTATTACAAATATATTAATTTCAGCATTTGATTTCACTGGAGAAGCATCAGTAGATGAACTATTCTTAATAATATCCTCATTTCAGGCAATAATCATAGTAAAACAAAAGATTGAAAGATAAGAATTTACTTAGAAATGGAATATAAACCCCTAGGGTATACGTCATACAAAGTCTGGATCATCTCAATGTTTAAGAATGAATTCCATTGGGGATTTAATAAACCAATTTTCCTTTTAGTACAGTTGTTAGGTACATATATTATTATTATTTATATTTCACTACATGCCTTTGACTAAAACTAATTGAGAATTTAAGAAGATACATACCTTGCTCAAACTGTTGACACAGTGCCGACATTCTGAATATTCTATTATACTGGGTTGCACCTGGCCAATTACAAGACAAACTAGTGATTCTGAACTGAGGGTCACACACCATCTGCCAAGAAATGTGTACGAAAACTTTCAACCACTTAATCATCATCATCATGGAGTATCATTCAATTAAAGCTGTATTCATGGTGCATCGTTTGTTTGTCAATGAAACTGATATACACTGTATTATCTAAAAAAAAAAGAAGAGTTACTGGCTCAGTTATGTGGCAGAAGTCACCATGGAGCTATTCAATACATGAATAAAAATAATATACTAGAACATATAACACATTACAAAAATATTTGATTGTAGTGCAATTACGATACCGACTTAGGACGGTCATTTAGTTTGATAAAAGCCAAACAAATCGTGTGGTTAACAGGTTTACGGGCCCACCCTCCCACTCACCGTAACAGCAGAACAATCAAAGGACGTACATTTAAAAATTTATAAATAATCCTCCATGCAAAGAACAAGGGTCAACAGGTATCGCATATTGAGAGGTCATAAAAATATAAACACGTAAGGTATTGTAAAACACATAATGGTATAAAACATATGCGACATCAACATGATAAACCGTGCTCTGCCAGTCTGAAAGCGAGCTAAGACCCTAGATCTGTAGGGGTCCCGACTAACAGTCAGAGGAAACGAGGACCATGTCTCCTCTGAAGAGGTTTGGACAAGGCCCGTCATATAGTCCCCACCGCCCTGTTAGTCAGCGTGCAACGTTCAAGTAAAAGTCTGCGCATAAGGCTGTAGAGGGGCCAAATACAAGACCTATAGTCTTTTTGATGATCTCAATATCATATTGTCCATAAAGAAGACGTTTGACTATTTTATTACATGATAAAATAACGTTATGGGAGCCTTTTACTTTCCTTAGTTTATATACGAGATCACCGTAAAAATTAGGATGGGAAATACCATTGGATACATACTGTTGAAAAGAAATATTTCCAAATTTAGATAGAAGTTCTGAATAAGATCTGAAGAATTTGCCGAATTTTTTCTTAGCTTGTGATATCTGTAACCCTGAGTTAAAAGTTTAGTAGTAATTTGTCAATTTCGTTTATGAAAGTCCAAAATATCGGTGCAGCCTCTGACAAATCGAACTAATTGAGATATATAGATACCATATGATGGGAGTCGAGGGACATCGCCATCCAAGTAAGAGAAATTTACAATAGGAAATCCAAAATCCTCACGTTTATTATAAATATTAGTATATATTAGGTGGTTGATAATTTTGATGTTTAAATCTAAGAAAGGTGTAGATTTATCTCAAGTATTAGCTTTATTCAATGTGAGCTCTGGTGGATATATTTCTGATATAAATTGTTCGAATTCAGGGTTGTCGATAACCAAAATGTCATCCAGATATCTGCAAGTATTATTAAATTTGTCAATGAGGTCAAAACGTTCTGATTTTTGAAGAGAAACCATAAAATCCCTCTCATAACAATAAAGAAATAAATCTGCTATCAGAGGCGCGCAGTTAGAACCCATAGGAATCCCAACTATTTGTTGATATATCTTGCCATCAAATTGCACAAAATATTATTCATAAGAAAATCTAGTGCTTTACATAATTCCTTGCAAGTCCAGTATTTATATGAAGTATATTGTTTGTTGGAAAAGAATCCGGAGTTAGTGGAAGTACATATGTACGTTTTAGATTCTCTGTGAAAACACCATTGTATAAGAGACAGCAACTTGCTTTTAATCAAATCATGAGGCAGAGATGCATAAAGTGTAGAAAAATCAAATGTAGAAATTTGAGTCGCTTTGAAATTTAGCGAAAGAAGTTTGTCTATAACTTCATGAGAATTTTTAATCGACCAAAAGTAATTGACGTTACTATTATGAAATGCGACATCACAATATTTGATAATATGATCTTTTATAGCAGTTAGAGCAGACGTAATATGCTTCGATATTACCGTAGTAGAGCAGTGGCTAGAATTAGATATGAAACGTGATTTATATGGACTTTTATGTAGTTTTGGGAGCCAATATATGGTTGGTAGATCAGATTTATCAGTTTTAATTTTGAAGTCGGACATGGTCATGAGGTGATCGTGCAAGGCGCTGTCTTTTGAGGTAGGGCTTTCCACATATGTATGAGTGGAGTTTAATTCGTTTTTAAGAACTTCAATTTAATAAAGTTTTCAAACAACTATTATGTTATTACCTGCTTTATCAGCAGGAACAAAGACATATTTAGCATGTAAGTCAGCTATCTTCTTTTTAATAGAATTTGCCGTCAATGTATTAGGCTATTGAAATAAATGCGGATTTACCATAAAGTTCTTAATACGGATATCGACAATTCTTAAAATCTCGTATTTCCAATCATTAAGGGCATGAACCTTTACCTGTTCTTTTTTACACCAACGTTTACAATATGTAGTTAAAGCATCTTTATAACATCGAGGCATTTATTGAAATCTGTCCTGGACGGTAACCTATATTTAGGTCCTTTTCCTAAAAGGGTGCGCAATTTCTTGTCCGAAATACAGTTTAGGACACCAGTAATAACATGACCTGCCGGTTTATAAACATATTTAGAATTTTCACAAGAACACGACGAAGGAATAGAGTCTAAAGCAGCTTTTGAATTTTTAAGGATCCACATTTAATTAGTTCCACTTCTGGAATATACTGCTTCGCATATCTATGAAGGCCAGATTTGATTAATGATAATATTTTTGTGAGTAGCATCGATACAGATTTTGTGGAACACTTCAAGGAATAGCGATATAGCGTTGTTTGTAAGGATTTTTGTGCATTTTTGGAATGCAGTACAAATATGTAAGTTCTAAATTTAATTTATTTGTGTCAATACCAAACGTATTGAGTACAGATTTATGATTCTCAAGTACTTCCGAAACAGAAAAGTTCGTGAGAGTATAAGTTGGATTTCCTGGAGATGAATTTAATCCTACTTTTTTCACTAGGCTGTAAGGAAAGTAATATTTCTTACAAGAAAATGTATAATTATTAGACGCTTTATGTACTGGTGTAATGATATAATGTTCATGGAGGAAGGTAAGTTCTCGGACAACATCAGGATCTTTAAAAATAGATTCGAATCTGGTGTTTACAGAGCCTTGTAAATTTTTGATCTTAGCAGTACTGCAATAGATTTTATCCATTCCGAAAGAGTGTCGACCTGTACTTCCTCTCTTTTTGCCATCGTGTGGCATATTCCTCGCAGCAGTTCATAATATTCTCAAAATTTTGGCTCCATGTGAATGATCTGGGTTTTCTGTATTTTGGACCTCTAAGTAAAAGTTCTCTTAATTTAATGTTTTTAACAATATCAAGATCACCAGTAATGACATGGCCACAAGGAAAATATACAAAATTAGACGAGGAACATCTTCATTCTGCAAGGTATATACGGTTATCAAAATTTGACTAAACTGTTCCTCAGTTTATAGTCATGGGGTCTGGAGTACATGTAAGTCAATATCAATCTCAAGGTTACATTCGAGGTTCAGCTGAATACATGCATGTAATTTACAAGTCAGAGTGTCTTCTTTATGCATCTATAATTTGGAGGCATTTAGTTTGAATGATTACTCTTTAGTTTACATTCATAAACATTTTACATATATGTAAACTTGCCTTCCGTCGCCAAGGCCTCCCCAGTTCTGGATGGTCTGTGCACTGGTCCACTCTGGTAGGTTGGTACATGCAATACCGGTCGTACACGTACAACTTACAATTTTTTTCCAGTTTCATCGAGGTATTTATAAACTTTAGTGATACACGCAGTTTTGCCCGTGCCAGCTTGACCACCAATGAAGACATTGTGTCCGCCGGTGGCCAATTCAAATGCGATCTTCTACAGAGCAGTTAAATTTTCCATCGTTTAGGGGATCACGTTGTTTTTGTTTACCTCACATTCCTCGGATTTACCGTTGAAATTGCGTGATAAATGCAGAGAGCTGCAAAAAGTTCGGGAAAACTTTATCCAATCATATCGCTTGTTTCATTTGCCCATCTATATGAATGAAAATGGCGTCCTGATTGAAAAGCAATGCAGCTAGCAAGGGATTTTTGCGATTAAGAATAATTAGGGACTTATTTAACGAATCAATGTAAGGTGTTTAATTTAAAAATGCTTTAAGAATTATCTTTGGTAGCGCACTCACCCATTGCATTTGAATACCGACTGCTGTACACCGGAATACACGGCCCATGCTTTCGAGTAACCTTCAAACTGGGTCACCATGAACTTTGATACTGGATATCTCGGGAAGTACTAGAAGTTTTACGATGAAAATTGCTGGTAACGTAGATAAATACTACACAAATATAATAGCAGAGAAAAGGAAGTTATACAGTATTTGTTTTATTTACATTATCACGCTGAAACTTTCAAGTCGGATTTTGGCGAGCAGAGACGTTATAGGCCTTAACCCTACACACTGGAAAGAGGCGAACCCAGGTGATATAATCGCCTGTGGTTACATTAAATGACATTTGCCATGAGATATGCATGTATGGTGTTCCCTCACGTTAATCTTGTCTATGCACCTTTCGGTGATGTGTTTGCCAATCAAGATATAAATAAAATGATACCATCCTGTCTGATTTGAAAGAAATAGCTTCACCTCAATACAGATGAGTATTTACTTCATCTACTCTAGGTATGGGAAATGACTCTCCTTCAGCTTCGAGGATAATTCATGCAAAGCCATCAAGGTCAATTTATGTGCAGGAAAGAGGACGGGGAGACAGAAGAGGTCAACAGTCAAGTGCAACTTTATATTTTAATATGTCGGATATAGCCAAGAATTTATCTGGGATCGAATCAGATATTATTAACTATTGTTTGTCTGATCATGTTTAAGGTTTTTCTAATATTTAATTACATTATTTTACAGATCACAGTCTTTTGGACAAAGATCTAGGAGATCATGCCTAAAGGTGAAGGTCAAAGAATTGAAATTTTGATCAGCTTTTCATTTGAATTTCATTACACATATATTCTACCAATCAACGGTTTATGGACAAATGCCAGCAAGCTTATTCAAGGTCAAATCTGAATGAAGGTTAAGGTCAGAAACTACATTTATAAATTTTGCTGTGGAACACATAATCATAGATAAGATTTACCAGTGAGTATTGATCAACATTATTGATTGCTGCATTTCGGGGTTTTGAGTCATTTTCTTTTATAAAGGAACTTGAAATTAACTTCTTTGACAGCAAAATGTAAATTAATTTTGGAAATGGTCAAATCATTAATATTTATGGTGAAAGGAATGTAAATTTATATCAGTGGTCTATGTATTGAATATTACATGAAGACAAAGAGGTCAAATGAGAGATACGATTGATTGATTGACTGATTTTTGTTTTATGTGACACCACGAATATTTCACGTATATGGTGAGGGTATCTGCCTGATGCGGGGCATACAAATTTTGAGCTTTGCAACGGACCCACCCGAAGCAGTGAGGGATCTTTGACGTGCCATGCATAACACGACACGGGGCCTCGGTTTTTACTGTTTCATCCGAAAGACAGGACACCGGCATGACCAGAGCAGGACTCGAACCCCGGCCTCCCGATCAGGAGTCCGGCGCGATACCACTAGGCCACGCCGGCTTATGAGAGATACGAAAAGAGAGTTAACTGATTGATGATACTTGTGATTGTCGCATTTTACATAGGATTATTGATTTGATAAAAAGCATTTCTAAGTGAAAAATCAAAATAAAGCAAAACACAATTACAAAAGAAAACACAGTTCCATCTATTTTGTTCGTAACCATACGACAAGGGGTTTTTACATTAAATGTGACATTGTATCTGACATTAGGCAATACCTTCCCATTGATTCCAATAATGTTTTTCACGGTGACCATAATGTATATTTGACCTCAATTAGAAGACCTTAATAAAAAATTTTAACCTTGGCCATGACATAATTCTAGCAGGTGCAGCTATTTTCAGTCATGAAATTATGTAAATCACTCTAAAACTAAGGAATAATATCTCCCTCATGCATAGCTCTGTCCTTAGATTAATTCTTTGATATTTTAGTAATCGATAACCATGAGTTTGAAAACTATATATCTGACATTTATCCATGTGAACTCCAATACTTCCGACCAGGAAACACTTTTTTAGACTTAAATATTAAAATTATTAACAACAATATTCATACCAACATATATGATAAACGTGATGACTTTCGATTTCCAATTGTAAATTTCCTTTTAATGATGTTTCCCTGACTCCCATCATATGGTATTTATACTAGTCAATTGGTTCGGTTTGCTAGATCCTGCACTAACGTTTTTGATTTTCATAAAAAAATTTGCTAGATCCTGCACTAACGTTTAGAATTATCACGAAAAATAACTCGGATTACATTTAAACTTCTAACTCAGGGTTATAGATATCATAAATTTCGAAAAACTTTTGGTAAATTTTATAGATCTTATTCAGACATTTTATGTAAATTCGGAAATGTTACTTTTCAACAATATGTATCCAGAGGAATTTCCCATCCCAATTTCTAGGGTGATCTAGTGTACAAACTAAGGAGGGTTTCCATCACGAACAGTTGATACTTTGACCTTCCACACTTTTGAGTCATCACTAATGAATGCTTCAGGCCACCAGTTACGCGGAATATCTTTGTCCTTCACCCCATTGAAACGGTCACCATCTGATATCCATTTCGTACGCGCTTGTGATGCATTCAAATATTCCACACACCACCTAGACCTGAAAATATCTGCAATATGTTTCCTTTGGCTTTTTAGAGCATCTTTGGAACCAAACTGTGGAATTTAGAATGACGGAGATGAATGGATAAGTTCTGTAGAAGGTGATAAGAGGTGACTCAGAGTCTGATGAAATAGGTATTAATGGCCTGCTATTCAGGATTGCGCAGGTTTCGGCTGTAAATGTTGATAAGACTTCATGTGTAAGACTGATTGCCTTGTTCTCTGTGACACAACCCAATCATATGCTCCCAAACCCACCAAACTTCTACGCATTGGGCGGATTGAAGACCTGGTGATAGCGTTTTCGGAAAGAAAGCTGCCAACAGGTCCGGTTTGCACATACTTGGCATCAATTTCCAGTTCCTTTACTACACCCACGAAGTTTTTCCGCGATCAGATCAAAAGAACACTGGACAGGTCCTCTCAGAAAAACAAATCTCTGCATTGATAAATGAGGTGCTATTAAACTCTTCCATGAACTCAACATGAACGGCTCTTGACACTAGGCAAGTGAACAAAAGACCCCATCTCCGCACATCCCCTTGTTCGTCGAGTCATCACTAGCCAAAAAACCAAAAACCTCCACTCCGACAAATGTGAACGGAGGACTAGGGTGGGGTCTATCTGATGGTAGGTCTGCCATAAGAGTCCATATAAACTTGTCGCGAAGCGTTTTGCATATAACACATCTGTAAATCACAGATGAAATGGCTCTTTTCCCGCCTACAAGCCAGTAGGCAGCCTACGAATAGCACCCTCGGTCAACTGTCGGCCTTGATGATGCATCTTTGAATGAAAATGTCGCACTAAGAGTGTGGAAACGTGTCCCTTTAGGATAATGCTAGGATGTATAGAAATTCTATTTTCAGAAGTATTCCCAAGGCGAGACAAACATTTACCAGCACGAAGTAAGTCATCTTTGCTGGGGTTAAAATGGAATTAAGTTGGAGTAAAGAGCTTGACTTTGAAGGATTGTCGCCATTTAGTATAGCAGAAATTTAAACTTGGAAAAATTGTACCGAACGTCCTTAAAGATGAAAGCATCTGCTTCTTGAATCAAGTTAATTTCCTCAATTTACCACTTCGAATGTATTACTTGAGTGTAACTATGGCACGCACAAAGCTTTGCCATGACCAGAAGTTTAAAAAGCGTCCAAAGCCGAGTCTAGCACTAGATACAACGGACGATTTCACATTGGTGACGTCTTGCTTGACTTCCTTATCTGTATGGGCATCAACTAAAGGATATGTATGATCATGATGAACAACTGTCAACTCTTTCTGGTAGATAAACCATGAATTGGACTAACACGATTTGACACGTATACATGAAATCTGCGTGTTTCATTTGAAATATATCCAACAGTAACGTTGCTGTCAGTATAAAAGCGAAATCTGTCGGTACTTAAGTTCATCTGCTTCTTAACAATTTCTGCTATTTCGATAGCAAGAAGTGCCGCACACAGCTCAAGGCTTGGTATTTTATGACCATGTGATGGAGAAACTTTTGCTTTACAGAGAAAGAATCCAACAGTAATGTCGTTCTCAGTGAATACTCTGATGTAAGCCACAGCCGCGATAGTATACTTGGATGCATCGGAAAAGTCATGGACTTCCAGAGACTTAGCGTTTTGCACTGAATTCTTGCAGTACATGCGCGTTATCTCAAAGTTTTGGAGATGTGACAAAGAGTCTGCCGATGATTCCCAGTTCCATGTGTGTCCCAGTTTGGGGAGTAAACTTCTGTCATCATTTCCTTAAGTATGAGGCTCCCCTTTAATGTAACAGGTGTTGTGAAGTCGATTGGATCAAACAAGCTATTTATTGTAGACAGGACTCCTCGACGTGTGAACGGCTATGGGCTAGATGATAATCCGAAGAAATAATCATTTTCAATATCCCACGACATGCTTAAACTGCGTCGAATAGGTAGGTTACCTTCACCTATGTCTAGGTTCTTGAGATCTTTCGTTCGATCATCCTTGTCGAATTGATGCAGAAACTACTTAGATTTGGACACTATTTTGTGGAGGCGCAATTTTCCACCATCCATCAAAGCCTCTTGTGTGCTTTTGTCTCACTCCATCACAGGGGTTCACATATGCTCTTCAAGTAGACATATTTTGTTATTTTCCATTCGTTTTTCATTTTCACTGATTTTGTGTGTCCTTTGGTTTCATGATTTTTGGACTTGTGATTTGGATTTATCCATCATCTTTACATTTCATAAGATCAACTGCCTCTGGCAGACTTGGATAGCTGATTAACACATCATCTTCATAGAAGTTGCGACAGACAAAATCTTGGACATCTTGATAGGCTTGAGAAGCGGATCTACGGATACCATAAGTGGCAACTGCGGCTGATGGCCAGCTGTCGAATATGTGGACCGTCATCCTATATTCTCGAAGAGGTTCTTCAAGATCGTTGTGTGGATGTCACAAAAACGTAAAAAGTTACGATGGGGTTCATGCAAACGAAACTGATGAAACAAATATCACATTTCGCCTGAATTTTACATTTCATTGCTCGATGCTTCCGAGGGTCACAAGACTTAAGGCAGATACCATGGGTTAAAATGACAAACGTGACGATTTCAATTTCGCTATCACAAACTTTCCTTTCATTTTTCAATCGAATTTCGTCTGAAAGTGAATTCCCTGAATCATGGAGAGATTCCATTCCATTATAATTCCTATTCCAAAACCAGGAAATGATCATACTGATCCCATTAACTATAGGCCCATATCATTAACTAGCTGTGTATGTAAAACTTTAGAACGAATGATTAATGATAGACTTGTCTGGTTTTTGGAACATAATAATTTACTTACTGATATTCAGTGTGGTTTTAGAAAACACAGAAGTACTGTCGATCATCTTGTTCGTTTAGAATCATATATTCGTGATGCTTTTAAAAATAAAGAACATGTTGTATCGATATTTTTGATTTAGAAAAGGCATATGATACAATTGGAAATATGATATTTTAAGATTTATATAATATGGGTCTCAGAGGTAACTTGCCAATATTTATTTCGAATTTTTTAAAAGACAGACGTTTTAATATTCGACTAGGTGCTTTTACGTCCCATTGTTATGCACAGGAGTTGGGTGTACCTCAGGGAAGTATATTATCCGTTCCTCTGTTTAGCATTAAAATTAATAGTTTAGCTCAAATTTAAAACATTATACAAATGGTTCCCTTTATGTTGATGACTTTATAAAATGCTGTTGAGGGAAAAATATGAATATGATTGAGCGGAAGCTTCAGCTTTGTTTGTACCATTTCTTCCAATGGTCAATTGAAAACGGTTTTAAATTTTCGACAAATAAAACTTCTTGTGTTCATTTTTGTCAGAATAGGCGTTTACATAATGACCCAAAACTGTTTATGGACGGTAATCAGATTAAAGTAGTGAATGAAGTCAAATTTCTTGGACTTATTTTTCATAAACGATTATCGTTTTTGCCGAATATCAGCTCTTTGAAGGTAAAATGTTTTATCTAGTGCGGAGTGGGGTGCTGAAAGTACAACCTTGCTCCAGCTTTATAGATCGCTGGTCCGATCGAAGCTGGACTATGGTTGTATTGTTTATGGTTCGGCCAGAAAGACCTATTTAGAGCTTCTGGACACCATACATCGCCAGGGCTTACGTTTGAGTCTTGGTGCTTTCAGAACCTCACCTGCAACTAGTTTATATGCTGAAGCAGGAGAACCATCTTTGAGTGTAAGACGACTCAAACTTACTTTACAGTATGTTAAAAAATTATTTTCAAATCCATCAAATCCTGCGTTTAACTGTGTCTTTAGGCCAAAACATTAAAATTTATATAACAATAAACCGAATAGTATTAAAAATTTAGGTTTACGTGTTAGACCACATATAGAAGAGGCTGGCATAAATCTAACTGATATTACAAATTTTGAAATTCCTTCTTCACCACCTTGGCTAATGAAGAAATCTACAGTTATACTCAAATTGTCAGATTACAATAAAATTGATTCTATTTCTTTGAAATTTTATCAACTTTTCACAGAAATTAAGTCAATGTATTCGGAACATATTTCATATTTCACTGATGGATCTAAAGATGGTGATAGATTCTGACAAGAATGTGTCGTTGTCTATTCGTTTACCAAATTATGTGTCTATTTTTACAGCTGAAGCTAAAGCTATACTTTCAGCACTTGTTCACATTGAACAGAATAAATATTTTAAGAGCATAATATTTTCAGATTCCTTATCGTGCCTTAAAGCAATTAAACATTTTAACACGAGTAATTTATACATCTTGAGGATTCTGGAAAAGGTGACTATTTTAATACCTAATAAATTTGATATCGCATTTTGTTGGCTACCAAGTCATATGGACCTCGTTGGAAATGTTAAGGTGACAAAGCAGCAAAAGAAGGTTTGAATAAGTCAAATATTATGGGTAAAATACGTATACAGATTTTAAATTACCCATATTGAATTATATTGATACTTTGTCGCAAAAGACATGGGATAAGGAAGATAACAATAAACTTCATTACATCAAACCAATATTTAAATATAAAATAAATTATCACCATAATAATCGTAAAGATGAAGTCGTAACTAGTAGACTCCGCATTGGACACTCCTGGATAACTCATTTTTACCTTCTAAAGGAAGAACCTCCCCAAGAATGTGTCCCTTGCGGGTGTCTACTAACTATAAAACATATTTTGCTCGATTGTGCAGACACAGCACATATTCGTACAGATTATTATTCTGCATCCGATATGAAAGAGCTATTCGACAGGGTTAATATTTCCAACATATTACGATTTTAAAAAGAAATAAACTTGTATACGAAAATATAGTGTATTGAAATGTAATGGTTCTATTAATACAATCTGATATAATTCAACTGTGATATTGTTTTTCATAGGAGTCATTTTTATGTCATTGTTTTATTCGTATAAAATGTCTACAATGAAAGCTAGTATTTCCGAAATATTTTAAATTTTGTTATAACATACAATGCTAATTTATAATTGTAACCGTCACCATATGGGTGTAATATTCTCGGCGTGACGTAAAACAACAATCAATCAATCAACCAATCTGGTTCAGTCTTGTAAATGCCTGCATTGTTAAATGAAAAACAAATTTCTTATAATTCATACAATATAATTAACATTCTTAAGTTTATAAGATGAAATTGCTTTATCTTAAATTAAATGCTTATAAGATAACAACGTTACTAAAAATAAGGGTTTTGTTTCATGAAAAATAAGGGTTTTGTTTCATGATTATATCTAGTGAACCTAAATTAACCTTTGATATTTCAACATTTGTTTTATTAAGGACTGAAATAAATAAAATAATTATATACCCATAATGATATGTTTATATATCATGCAATCAGTGTGACATGACACTTTCAATCAATATCAATTGAACAATTATGGAACACAATAAGAACAATAAAGATAAAGTGACTTGCTTAAGAACTTTAATAAAGTGACTTTCTTATATATGACTTTAAATTGGAACATATGAGATGAAGGGTCCCTTCCCTGAAGGGATTTGATCCCAGACTCACGTTAGATTTCTTCATTATTTGGGGAGGGGGGGGGGGGGTGAAGGGGCTGGGTAAAATGCAACGAGAAAATCCCACTTTTCCAACAACCAAGCATATTCACAGAAAGTCAACAATATAATTTATGCACTGTCATTGATTATAATAGATCTTATAACTGATTACATGTATTATTCTATATAAATAAAAATGGTTTAATTATATCAAGTTAATTCAATTAATTACTGACACCATATAGCGATTAATGTATATTATACAGATTTCATCTTACCAACTGCATCAAAAGGTACTTGTCTGAGAAAGAAAAAAAAAGATTAAATTTTTAAACAGCCCGTACGAAATTTCTTAAGCTTGTTTTGAATAAAAAATCAGGATTGAAATTATATGAAAATAGTGGCGAATATTTCGTCTTGCTTAAATATAATTAAGCCTGAAATTCTGAAAATTTGACCTTAATATCTTATTTTCTCCCGTAATTCACTCTGATTTTTGTCAACATTATGCAAATTAGTACGTCTGGATTTATATGGCGTGAAGTAAAAATAAACCTCCTTTGTAAGAGTGTACATTCTATGTAAGAAGGGGAATTTTCAATTCAATCATAGATGTATGAAGTAAGAGCGTATTTTCAAAACGAAATGTCCATGCCACGCGGCGGAACCCCCCCTCCCCCCCCCCCCCCCCAAAATAAATCCCAGGGCGATTTTGTTCCTTCTCAATACTTTATATGTATGATAAAAATGTTTTCATAATTTTGAATCATAATTCTTTCTTACCTTTTGACATATTATGTTATTTAATACAAAATACAGTACCACTATCCAGCATTAATTTGTTTAGAAGTTTGAATAGAATGCATGAAGTCTCTCATAGAAATACATCTGCTATAAGAGGAGCGCAGTTAGTGCCGAAAGGAAACCATATATACATGCATACTTATAAAAATTAAAAACGGTGGATGTGTGTGAGTGTATATATATATATATATATATATATATATATATATATATATATATATATATATATATATATATATATATATTCTATATAACTTGGTACAGGATGTCTTGTTGGGTAATGTAATGAATCTGTTGCCTCCTAACACATCCACAGGGTTGTCAGCATGGGGGTATATGTAGTATCAAATTATGCACTTCGTGATCACATGGAACCCCGATGAACAATGAAAAAGCCAGTATCTGACACACACAAGAATTTTACACTCGTTGTAATCTTAGTATGGATGTAACATTTTTACTTGGCACATATTTGCGTAATTCTATCTTCAAAGCTGTTTAATTTTCTTGCATATTTCATTGGGGTTAAATAACTGAGGTTAGTACCATGCCTGTAAACTATTTGGTTTTCTTGTCTGTATGTCCTATCCACTGCGACATTTCTAATAACTGGTGCATACCGTGAATCTGGATATTTTGGCATCGATTTATTTTTGCGAATTTAAGCAACATGTCTATAGATTTTCTTTTAGCTCACCTGAGCCGAAGGCTCAAGTGAGCTATTGTGATCAATCGTCGTCTGCCGTCCGTCGATAGCTTTTCTACATTTTTCCAAAATGGCTGCCATTTGCTCTGATTGGTTGACACATTTTCGACTTCTTCTCCAGAACAGTTGCACAGAATTCCACCAAACCTCATAGGAAGTAAGTACTCAAGGTCCTCTACCAAGTTTGTGTTTTTCATGCCCATCCATAATCCAGGATGGCCGCCATTGGCTCTGATTGGTTGACACATTTTGGACTTCTTCTCCAGAAGCGCTGCACAGAATTTCACCAAACCTCATAGGAAATAACTACTCGAGATCCTCTACAAAGTTTGTGTTTTTCGTTCGTCCCGATCCGTAATCCAAAATGGCCGCCATTGGCTCTGATTGGTTGTTGCATTATCGACTTCTTCTCCAGAACCGCTGCACAGAATTTCACCAAACGTCATAGGAAATAAGTGCTCAAGGTCCTCTACCAAGTTTGTGTTTTTCGTGCCCATCCGTGATCGAAGATGGCCGCCATTGGCTCTGATTTGTTGACACATTTTCGAGTTCTTCTCCAGAACGGCAGCACAGAATTTCACCAAACCTCATAGGAAGTAAGTACATAAGGTCCTATTAGTTTACGAAAGTTACGAAGTTAAAGTAGCAATTGTCATGTAAAGATGATGGATAAATCCAAACCACAAGTCCAAAAATCATGAAACCATAGGACATACAAAATTAGTGAAAATGAAAAACAAATGGAAAATAACAAAATATGTCTACTTGAAGAGCATATGTGAACCCCTGTGATGGAGTGAGATCAGGTGCCCGGGGAGAGTGAGCATCTCCTGCTTGCTAGCAACACCCGTCACATATACCCCGTAGAAAGAGTCAAATCGTGTGAATTCCATATGTATTTATATATGGAGAAGTCGAAGTAGGTAACCTTCTAGTATAGAAGGTGTCAAATCTGTGTAAAGTGATCGGAATCGGTCTCAGTCCAGAATATCATTTAAAAGTCTGGATAACGAGATATCATATGGAGTAATAAGAGTCTCGTAACGACCGTAGAACTTCCTCAGTGACGATGCTAGTCTAGCACATATATAACCCTGGTTGAGCAGCTTAACTGAAAGTCGCCTAGCCCTCAGAACAAAGTCATTGTAATTTGAACATGCTCTGGAATAACGTATTAACTGAGATATGAATACGCCGTATGCGGGCGATGATGGAATGTTGCTACTTATGAAAGGAAAGTTTGTGATAGCGAAATTGAAATCGTCACGTTTGTCATAGAGTGAGGTGTTCAATTGACCATTAATGTCGAAAGACAACATAATATTTAAATACGAAGTAGAATTACTAGTTTCTGTGGTTTCTTTGACCTCCAATTCACTTGGATAGATGATGCTAAGGTAATCCGCGAATGAAGGATTATTAATTGAAAGCAAGTCATCTATATATCTGTAAGTAAAATTGAAGCCAAGAGCCAATTGTTTTTTTCCTTGCGAAAGCAAAGACTGAATGAACTCAGCTTCGTATGAATAAAGGAATATGTCAGCCAGAAGCGGAGCACAGTTAGTGCCCATTGGAATGCCGACAATTTGTTGAAAAACCTTACCTCCAAACACCACAAAAATGTTATCGATAAGAAAGTTCAACATCTGGATGACAGCTGTTTCAGTGTATTTATTTTTGGAATCAGAATTTTCCCTAACAAAGTAAGTTTTATCGTGGCCTATTACTATACATACTGCACCATCTGTCATCAACTAAGATTTTTATGATTTACCAATTTGATAATCCAATACAGCCAGTACGGGCCCTGATTGGTTAAGACATTTTCGACTTATTAAAAACGACTGCACAAAATATCACCAAACCTATAGAAAGTCTTGTAGAAAAAAAAGGAAAGTTTTCTACTGAAATGAGCTGTCATTTTATTGTAAATAAGGAATTTGTGCTCGGGTGAGCGATATAGGGCCAGTTTGGCCTCTTGTTGTTTCTTTTTTTGCAAATCTATAATACGCACATGAGTATAATATGCACTTAAAATGACATCGAAAATCACGAAAAAAAAAAAAACCCAATCTAAAAATCCAGAGACTTTTGTTTTTATGTTTAGTAATTTGTCCTTAGTACACCTCCTCAATTAAGATGTAATTTAATCTTTAATGTTGTCAATTGAATTTGCTTTACCGTATACCTATTACAATCTGAATGCATTACGTGTATTATCATCAAAACTGGAATGGAACGACAGCCTTTATTCATAATATGATATCAACGCTTTTAACTCATTCTCTAGTTCATTTCATTTACAATCAAACTTGCTTAAACTACAAATTTCTTCACTATTGCGGCCGTATTAGTATTCTCGTTCTACACAACCGTTTCAATTTTGTTTCCGTTAGAATGAACGTGTGTGCCGAAATAAATTACGTGAACTTTACGCGGGGGTCGCTCATGTTTTTGGAGAAATAATAAAGAGAGAATGAATGAATCGAGTGTTATCTGCAGACAATGTACAATTTAGTACCAGTAGAATTCTTTTATAATCTTACATTCTTATGATAAATAGAGAACATATATACCTATTAATTTTGTGCACCATATGCGCATTTCGACAAGTTATGTCTCTTCAGTGATGCTCGTAGCCGAATGATTGGAATTCTCAAAATATATAAAAATGTGAAGAGCAGTGTTGAAGCTAAAATGACCGAAAAGTGAACCAAAGAAACTATCTAAGGACAGAGCTATGCATGAAGGAGATACTCCTTAGTTTTAGAGTGATTTATTTAATATGATGACTGAAAATGTTAGGTATATATTTCATGTCAGTACAAAAGCACTAAACACTAGACTTATGATGCCCTCGGGCCCTATCAGTCCACCAGCAGTGACAACGGCCTAGTGGATATAGTAAATAGAGAAAATATATACTTATTAATTTTGTGCACCATATGCGCATTTCGACAAGTTATGTCTCTTCAGTGATGCTCGTAGCCGAATGATTGGAATTCTCAAAATATATAAAAATGTGAAGAGCACTGTTGAAGCTAAAATGACCAGAAAGTGAACCAAAGAAACTATCTAAGGACGGAGCTATGATAATAGACCAAGCTGTCAATGCTCGTGTCTTAACAGTAAAGGAATTTTACCTATTGCGTAACTTTCAGTTAACCAGTTAAGGCTAGAACACTATATCACCCGTTCAATCCGCCAATCAGAAACCATTATCACTGATAAAGTAGTATATATTTAATGAGGGGATGTCGAGATACGGAAGTTTACATGACCATTGAAAAATCAGAGTCAGCGGACGATAAATTGCAATCGAATCATAGTTAACGCAAAGTTGATAAGAGTGTGGGAAAAGGTTACAGATCAGATTTCTAATCCTATGTATAATACACAGTAAAAACCTGATACGATAAATTGGCTAAAAGTGCGTATTATATTCCAGTATTTACGGTACTTAAATTGAATATCGAAGGTGTCTGCATTTCCAGCTTATTTTATCGTTGGCGGATGTAGATCTTTTTTGCGGTAGATTTAATTAGCAAAAACGCTAAAAATTAATCGACAGTAAAAATAATCAGATTTATGGCATTAAAGAATAAGTCTGCATTTCGAATTTACTTCAAAGATTTCGTTCGCCGTACTACTCATGTTTTGACATTGATGTTAGTTAATGCAAATACATGTGCGGATCATGAAATTCAGAGGGGATCCGGATCCCTTGAATTCGCCAAAAATTTATATTATTCAATTTGTTGCATATAAATTGCTGAAAACCATAGGCTGCCCTCTCTTTTCCTTTTTTCAAGATCCGAGCATGAAATAACATTTGTAACTTAGTAGTTATCATCCAGCGTTTTATCACCGGAAATACCGGGGATGAGGATTAATTCTAATTGTTAAGTTTTTGTGGAATGGATTCAAACCCAGCGGATATTATTCATGACAAACACCCTTTATTACTACTGTATTACCGACGACTTGAAAAACATGCTGTTTAACACATAAGGATGAAATAATGATATATGAATCTATCCACTGGAATAATTAGTTAGATTTCACGATAAAATTTCATGCAAGGATAAATGACTTTCAATCGAGGAAATTCAAAGTAACTTCAATTGAAACCACTACTCCCACTCTTCTCCGCTTTATTCACTCTTGAAATATATGAAATTACAGCAGAAAGACATTTGCATATTGAAGAACTAGAAAAAAAAAACAAATTAAATCTAAATATTTAGCTCTTAATAACAACTTTCTCCAATAAAAAAAATTCAACAAAGAAAGAAAACCTGCAGAAAATAAAGCAACGGAGGTAAAATTAACAATAATAATAATAATAATAATAATAATAATAATAACAATAATAATGATAAATAAATAAATAAAATAAGATATATACGTTGAATATTAGAAAATTAATTTTGTGCCCAAGATTCGCATTTCGAATTTCTTATGCCTCTTCAGTGATGCTCGTGGCCAAATGATTGGAATGCTCAGCTATCTATTTTTTAGAAAGTAGAAAGAAGGAGAGTGTGGGGGTGGGGTGGGGTTATAGAGTAGTAGAAGATGGAAGGGGGTTTACATAGATGAACATGATAAATATATACACATACACAATAAACATAACTTTCATAAGGCGTGTGATTATATTATTTGATATGTTATCACACAAAAGACATTATGTGTTCAGAGTTTATTTGCTTGTACATGTATTTCAATGAAAAGAAAAAAGGGAATTATTTCAACTACTCAAGAAGGACCATGGTGACCAAACTGTATCAAATTCATTATCATTTTCTTTCAGCAGATATTTTTGTAAAATATACAATCGTTTAAGATCTAACATCCAATTATAAATAGATAATTTTTCATTTCAGCATTTTGCCCGATATATATAATAACGTATCGTAATAAGAATATGATTATATGCTACTTGTGATGGAATAATAGAACCAAAAATAAACTCCTTATTTGTAGGGTCAAATACGAAACTTTCTTCTCTGCAAATATCAGAGAATCAATATCGAAGAAGTACCAAACCGTTAATCATTCTCGAAGTCCAAGGACTGATACAAAATCGTGCAAGTTTCAAAAAGGAATTGTTGTGAACCCCGAAATACTGAAAAATTCCGAGGTGAGACCAGGTGCCCGCGGAGAGGAAGCGTCTCCTGTCTGCATGCATCACCCGTCACAGCAGTTCTCAAAATACATGTCAAAATCAAGAATTTGGTTTCCTAACTGTACATACGAAAGTACATGTCATGAATTAGCTTCTGAACATGGTGACAGTCCCATAAAATACGATGTATGATTCAATTTCAGTCTTACAAAAGGTACCGAGAGGTGTGTCAGATTTTCTAATTTTACCAAGAATATGATATTTCTAACACTATGTAAATAGACAATATGACATTGAGATCATCAAAAAGACTATAGGTCTTGCATTTGGCCCCTCTACAGCCTTATGCAGACTTTTACTTAAACGTTGCACGCTGACTAACAGGGCGGTGGGGACTATATGACGGGCCTTGTCCAAACCTCTTTCAGAGAAGACATGGTCCTGAACCTCGTCCCCTCTGACTGGTAGTCGGGACTCCTACAGATCTAGGATCTTAGCTCGCTTTCAGACTGGCAGAGCACGGATTACCATATTGATGCGGCATATATTTTTATATCATTATGTATTTTATAATACCTTACGTGTTTGTATTTTTATGACCTCTCAATATGCGATACCTGTTGACCCTTGTTCTTTACATGGAGGATTATTTATAAATTTTTAAATGTACGTCCTTTGATTGTTCTGCTGTTACGGTGAGTGGGAAGGTGGGCCCGTAAACCGGTTAACCACACCATTTGTTTGGCTTTTGTCAAATTAAATGACCGTCCTAAGTCGGTATCAGAATTGCACTACAATCAAATATTCTTAGGAGTGTAACGATATACCACGGTATAAAAGCCACGGTTCGGTTGGATGCGTATCATGGTATTGTGAAATCCGTTTCCGTATAAAATCGACTACTCTTTTTCCGTTTTTTTTTTATTCGGGCTCGTTTATCACAACAATATCGGTGCCCATGTTAGCCGATGCGCCGTCTAATTTTAAATCGAAAATTTGGAATCACTTCGGATTTCGATCCGTGATTCAAGACAGCGGACAAAAAAAAAACTGGCAAAAGATACAACTACTTGTAAATTATGCTTTGAGGATGTGAGCTATAAAGCCGGTAATACATCAAATATGGCACACAATATGAAGCGACATCATTCGAATGTCGATATTTCCAGCTGTTTTCGGGTAAGCAAACAAATATCAAATGAAGCAACCTTCACAGAGCAACTCCGTTTGCAGGAAGCTTTCCTAAAGAAATGGCCTCACAGTTCTCCTAGGGCCCAGGCTATTACCAAATGTATTAGAAAATTCTTGGCCATGGATATTAGTTCAATCCAGTCATTTTAATTCGTTGATAAATTGCTTGGAACCTAGGTATGAGCTACCATCAAGAATCCATTTTTCTTACAAGGTCATTCCTGATTTGTACACTGAAACAGTTGTCCAACTGAGGAATAAATTGAGAAAAGCAAAATGCATCTCGCTCACAACGGATGGATGGACTTCACGTTCCACTCAGATTTACATTACAATAACCGCCCACTTTATAAATGCAGATTGGCAATTACAGTGTGCAGTTCTGCAGACAAGAGAATGTTCCGAATCCCATACTGCTGAAAACCTGGCATCTGTTCTTACAAACGCAGTCCATGAATGGGAAATTCAAAGAACATATTCATCATGCCCTGAATATACAAGCAGTTCAGGAAGTGTTCAACTGCAGCCTATACCAATCACATCTGATAATGCACAAAACATTGTAAAAGCAATCACATGCGACACATGCATTCCTTGCCATTCTAGTTTTATACGATATTTCTCTTGATTGGTGTATCGCGATACGTATCTTATCGTAGGGTTGTATCGCGATACGTATCGTATCATGAGGCAAGCGTATCGTTAGATCCCTACTTGTTCTTTACATGGAAAATTATTTATAAATTTTTAAATGTACGTCCTTTGATTGTTCTGCTGTTACGGTGAGTGGGAATTTGGACCCGTAAACCGGTTAACAACACCATTTGTTTAGCTTTTGTCAAAATGACCGTCCTAAGTCGGTATCGTATTGCACTACAATCAAATATTTTTTTAATGTGTTATATGTGCTAGTATATTATTGATATTCATGTATTGTAAAGCTCCATGGTGACTTCTGCCACATAACTGAGCCAGTAACTCCTCTTTTTTTCTTAGAAATTGAAACCATTTTAGTTTTGAACATTTTCCATTCTATGTCTGAAATAGGTATAATACTGATCCACTTAGATTGTGCAGACGGTTTAATATGATTGTTTTAAGTATGTCGTACATGTCTCTCGCTCCATTTTGTTTTTTTATTTATTTATTTTTTTTTTTACTGGAGGAAAATATTTATATTTGAAGGTATCATGGGATATGCAGCTTTATGACTATCATCCATGATGTGATTTTTATTTTTCGTTCTTTTTAAAATCGCAGTAATTGACATATAGCTTAAAAATTAAATTGAACATCATATCGTTCTGAAAACTCATAATATTTAAGGAAATTGTCATTATCATGCAGAAAATCATTAACATACTTTATTCCTTTTTCATACAAAGTTGGAAAATATATTGGTTTATTATCTACGAGTAGTTGCGGATTATACCAAATAGGCTGCGTAATTATCCGTTCCCAACTGCATGTATTTTGAGTTTCTTTTTTTGTATATCAGCCCATGAGTTTTTTTATATATTTTCAATAATTCTTTCTATATATGAGATTCCATAGTCCATATTTTATTTATAGGATAAATAGAGATTGGTAATGACAACCAGTCAGACTTTGTAGAATTAATCATTAGTCTTATCCATGTAGTTTTGAGTGCTTTGATATAGCTAGTAAGTTCAATAATCTTTAAATCATTATATTCATATTTTTGGACAATAACCTTACGCTTTACCTTATCAACTTTACCATTCCAAAGAATTTCAAATAGTATAGAGTTATAAATGAAATATCTGGATTTGGAAGAGATATCAATAAATCATTAAATTGAGAGATCAATAATCTACCAAAAGGCGTAAGTTGGCGCTTAGACCATTGTTTGATGATAGACTTAATTTTAACAATTCTTTTATTATAATTCAGAAAGTTAATTTTAGTCAAATCAACATCGAATTCAATACCCAGGAGTTTGAAGTGTGTTGTCCAATCAAGTCCTAGGTCAGGACATATAACATCATTGCTAAATCTTTTATTACCAATCCATACTATCTGTGTTTTTGAAACATTAATTTTCAAACCCGACAATTTATAATACTCTTGTAAATTATCTATAGCTGTTCTTACTGAGATTTTAGATCCATCAAGAATCAAAGAAGTATCATCGGCGTATTGATAGGGAGACCCAAACTCTTTCCTTACAAACATATGAGATACACTTTTTAGATACCTATAAATAATTTATTTGTATCACTATATACCAAAGAATAAATAAGTTTCAAAGCACGTTTTATAGTCAACAAACTCTGAAATTTTTACCTGTTTATCTCGAGTAATGTACAAGATATGAGGATTTGAAAATGGACATTATTGCATTTTCACACCTTTTTCAAGCAAATGAAAATGCACAACCTCGCAATTTAATAAGTGTATAACTTAATCAGGTATGCATAAAATTTGTGATTTATTTATATTAATCTACTTTATGTACTACAGGTATTACGAAAAAAGATAAAAATATTGGTTGTAAGTCTTATTATCTCAAATATAATCTCTTAAACTTGACGAAGAATGGTATTTTTTTCCTTAAATGAAAATGACAAAGTCCAAATGTCCAAGGTCATTTTTCTAAAAACATATACAAGGATTTATAATAATGTAAAACTTTTTCAAAATGGTTACTTATAAGGAAATTTGAAGGAATTTATATTGTATGACAAAAAATAAGCTCTGTATAAACAAAAACATTTTACCTAAATCAGGGGCGTATAACTCTTTTAAAAACTGTAAAAACTATCACATACCTTTTAATTTATCATAGTATAGCTTGATTTTTTTTTAATATTAATCTACTATATGTATTATATTCATTATTTTAAAAACATAAAAACTTTTATTAAAAGTGGTATGATCTCAAATATAAACTCTTCATAAATACAAAATGTCGTAAAGTTTGGTTGATTTTCATTCGCTGTTCTTTATGTCTCTTTCATGATAATCCTTCACAAAAAAACAGGAAACCTGATAATTAGTCCTTGTCCTTCATTAATATGAATAACCAGTTTATTAAGATCGCTAATTAATATCTTGAAAGCTGATAAAAGGTACGAAATGAAGGTCGATATTTGCTGGGTCAAACAGTCGGTTGAGGTGATATTACGTAGTAATTTAGCCGCACAGGTGACAGGTTATCGCCCTAGACGACGTTACCCCGATATACCCTCGATATATTGAAAATATTGCAACTTGATTAGGAAGTCAACGATTAAAGATGTTATAGAATTCGTCTTGGGACTGACCATCTGATTGCACATGACAAAGAGTCAACTCTGTCGCTGGTATTTTCATGCGAGCTGTACTGAAAAACATATGTTTTCGAGTGCCAATTACAGGTATATCTGGGGAATATTAAAATTAGAATTATTTTCTATAAAGTCTTTGTTTACATTGTTATTTAAATAAAAAAAAATTACAAATTTCAAAACTTTATTTCTTTTCTTTCTATTTTGTGTGTTTGTGTGTGTGTGAATCTTAGGTCACACGACGATTGGCGTTTCGTAGTACCTTAACATAACTTGTTCTCTCATTGTTATATACTTGTTCTCTCATTTTAATATCTACAGTGGCGGATCTACAGGGGTCGCTCCCCCTTTTTTGCTACAATTATGAGTAAATCTTCTGATTTCGCACCTAAATTTGCAGAGTATTTTGGTTTATATTGGACTTTCACTTGTGCGCCCCCTCCCCCATTTTGGAAATTCTGGATTCTGGATTCTGATATTAATACCAAAATTAATAAAACAGGATTAAAACCAAATCATTTGAATCAAAATGGGTTCTTAGTCTTGTCATTTTTGCTATAACAAAACATGTCTCTTCTTGTATGAATAAATTATCCCCCCCCCCCCACCTCCGTTCGCAGAGGTGTAGACTTATCTGCAATTAAAATGTAAGTCTGAAGTTGTAAACAGTGGGGTCAATGTAAACTAAATGATGAAATGATGTCTTATTTTATCGCACAATATATGCCTTGGTATTTATTACATTGAAATGTGTATTTCTGTACATAATTCTATACGACAATACGTGGAGGCCACCCGAGTCAGAGGAAACTTGTGTAAAATCGTATTAATAGAGCTACAAAATTACAATAAACTATATGAAATCGTCAAATATTTAATTAATGTAAATACCAATAATTATCAATTCGAATGTAAAAATCGTTCATGGTTAGAATTAACCTACGCGCCAACGCCGTGCTTTAAATTACATCATTAATGATGAAATGAAACTTTTGAGAAATAAAACTTTGTAAATAATAGCTACGGGGTAATTTGTTCACAAATAGGATAATCATAATTACTTCTGTAGACAATGTTTTCGTTATGTGTTCTCTTATTTGAAAACAATGTGGCGGACCGTTGTTATGGCAGAGAGGAAGACGCTATGTTTTTATTTTCAAATGTTTGTAGTCATTTCTAAGTATACTTTCATAAAAATGGTATCAAATGATTCGGGGGAAACATACTTATCGCATATTGTGGACCGGTAGAAATAAATTAAAAACTGAAAACTATATATTTAAAAAACTTATGTGTGCCTGCATCGCCCATCGTTTTCGCTGCGGCGATCAGCTGTTTACAGGTAGTGGACGTATCTACCTGAAAAACCTCACTTCACTGGATTTGATACAACCGTGACCGTGATTTTAACTATTTTCAATTTGCCCCAATTTCTTTATTTCTACTCCAAATGAGATGAAATTTAAGAAATGAGAAGAAAACAAAATGAATATTCTAATGTTATGATTTTCATTTACATGTTAAAAATATTTCCCGATAAATTATTGATGCGAAAATTGCAAACAACGCATTTTGATTAATTTGAACTTGGGCCTCACTAGTATTGAGAAAGTCTATATTCATTACTGTCAATAGTGATTCCTTTTATCATATAATTCTGTCTCACTTTTAAAGAAAGAATCTCAACACATAAAATAAATATATAGTTAGATATGGGATCCATAATCAAAAATTCCTGACTGAATCACAGCAGATATAAAGTAAAACTGAAATATACTTATCCACTTTATGATTGATATTCCAAAATTGAATAATTTTAATGTTTTTCTAATAAATCCCCAAGACACCAAATCAAACGCTTTCTCAAAATCGATCATTAGTAACGTTCTAGGTATGACATTTTTTCTGTAAAAAGCATTAAATCATAAATGAGGCGAGTATTTTCTACTATGTATCTCCCTGGTATGAAGCCAGTTTTATTGGTTATGATAATGTTAGGGAGTACTGATTTCATTCTTGCTGCAATAGAACCAGACCCAATTTTAAATACCACATTTAATAATGAAATAAGACGCCAGTTTTTTATAAATTGTCTTGGTTTTCCGTCTCTTGGGATATAAGAAAATTGAGAGAATGTACTACAAATTGTCCGAGATGTCCCCAGAATATTTTGAAAAATTCACTTAAGAAGCCATCGCTTCCCGGGCTGCTATTATTACGCATGTGTTTTAATGTCTCAGTGGCTTCCTCAAAAGTTAATACGCCTTCAAGTATATTACTATCTAATTCAGACACTTTACTGAAATGTATACCAGCCATATTTTGCTTCAAGTCAATATCATCATCAATATTGCTATTTTTCTGATATAATATTTTATAAAAGTTTCTAACCTCTGATAAAATTTCTTTTTGATTGGAAATAGAGTTTTCTACGTCAACACCCTTTGGGATTATTTTAGATGAGTAATTTCGAGATTTTAAATGACGAAAATAGTTGGTTGGTTTTTCACCTTTTTCAATCCATTTAATTCTAGATTACTATGATATTTCCTTTTAAATTTCTGATTCCTATATCTTCTAATACCTTTTTTTTTTATTTTATTTCATTTCACGCGTTTCTATACTTTAGCAAATTTCTTTTTATAACTAGAATATGACAATGTTTTTGTTCTGATTTCCATTAATAATATTTCAAAAAATATTTGGTCATTCAAGACAAATTGTATTTCATTATTAGGGATGGTGTCAATTTTATAATGATTATAAACGGGTAATGAGTAAAACATTTTATATCATTGATACACTTATGTATTATTTCTTTATATTCCTTATCATAAAGAAGACTATTATTAAATTTCCACAACCCTTTGCCATGGGTAAATTCATTAAGTTTCAGTGTAAGTGTTATTGGGGAGTGATCTGATCTTACCTCGTTAAAACTGAGGTATTTTTTATCGAAGGTAAAAGTGACTCTGTAACCAAGAAAAAATCTAGTCTAGATTGTTTAAGGGGATTACTTTTACGCCATGTGTATTGCTTTCAGTCAGCATAATACTCTCTAAAAACGTCAACAAAACTGTAATTATCTATCATTTCAAGCACACATTCTCTATTTCTAGGATTATTAACATGCAAGTAATTATAATAATCCATCAATGAATCCAGAACAAGGTTAAAGTCACCGACTCAGATTGTGTTATCACACCCAGAATTATCTATGAAACTCGTAATATCATTATTTGGACCATATATAGTAATCAAATTAATAGTTCTATTTTCCTAATACATGTTAAGTGCTAAGCAATTGCCATATTGATCTTCTTTTTTTTTTTTTTTTTTGCTTAAATAGGTTGTATTCAAAAGAGTTATTCATAAGAATTACCACACCTCTGGCATTTGATGCATAGGAGCTAAAATAGCACTCATATCCCCACTGGTTTCGAATATCATTCTCCTTTTCTTAAGTAAAATGTGTATCCTGTATACATATTATGTCAAACTTTAGTCTTCTATAATAATCAAAAACATCTTTTCTTTTCTCAAAATTACCTAGTCCTTGGCAGTTGAAAGAAACTATTCTTATATCATCCATTGTCAGACCCTGTCGTACTTAATCATAAAATAAAACCAGATATAAATCCTCCAATGTATACGAGTATATATACAAATATGACTTTGATAAAGAAAATTTCTTATTCACACGAATCAATATAATATATGAACGTGTTATCGGCATACTTAATGCATGGTAATGGTAGAGAAGGGGAAAAGAAAATAAAATACACATATGAATTAAGTAAGTAAATGTTATGTAATGTTACCGATATGTTGTTTTACCACACATCTGCACATCTCAAATTTGTCATGACAGAATATAACTACGTTTACACTATTCGTGAGAACGAAACTGTTTAGAGACAATCCGGAGTACAATCACTTAGACGTCAGGATGCTGAATTTCATAAAGTGTCACGAAACACGTCCTCCATTATACGAAAACGATTGTATCCTAAATAAATACCACCAAACCATCCAGACACAATTACAGCCGTATTCATTATATTATTTTCATTCATATATGCTAGGAGTCGTCGTCCAGCTCCATATTCTCCGTCATCCTGATAACTTTCCTGGATTTTGCCTGAGCTATCTTTGAATCTGTAAATCAAATATATGGTGGTCGGCGCTGGCAGTATCTGGGCTTGAGAAAACTTGTGTATATATATCGCACACATTTTCATGAGAAGCACACTTGCCTCCGTCTGCCCAAAAATATTATATAAGTTGGACTATGGTTTAGAAACCAACAACCTGCAATTGGAACCTTCTTAAAGCCGATGGCACACTCGTTAAACAATTTAAGCAAAGTGATTGAATGCAAAACACCTGAAAATATTTCAATTGTGAGTAAATGCTATCTGTTGGCTATAAGAGCAGATCTACTAGCAAGAAGTTTGCAATAGTGTTCAATTCAACGGATCATTTGGATGTTGGAAATGCCATCAGAAGCACACGTCACACGCACGTGCTCCCTTTTATCAATAATGAACTAACGGACATAGGCGTACGCGAGATTCTATTCAAAGCGATGCATTACAGGCCATTCGCAGTCAACCTCCTTCTTGCGTTAGGGGCGTAAAAGGTCCGTGTTGCATATAAAGGCTTGCACTCATCAATATCATTGACGGCAAAGCGATAAATTACATGCACAGGGTACTCCTTGGTGTCCAAACACTCCTTTTTACTCTGTGAGATAAATCCCGAGAGGCGCGAACGGAAAGAAAATAAAGGTGGCAGCGCCCATGACTCCGAAGCGTGTTTATTTGCAAGGAAATAGTTGTGTCATATGTGGATTTTCGTTCGTCCATAAAGATATGGGACCGGATCGTTCAATCGTAACTGTCAGATACACCAATTAAAAACTGAAACTGACATTAGAGAGACAATTCAACGTGAAAACTGTGGTTGAAGATTTACTATTGAGTGTGCATAGATTTAATTATATCTATGTTCCCCTGTGCTTTCAGGTGGATTTCCACTGTGAGAACTGTCTTCCAATAGTTGATCTGTACAATACTGTTGCATAAATTCAGGTGGTTTTTATGTTTAATGTACATGTATACATGTAGGTACTGGTAATAGTTACTAACACTGCCATCTGCTCAGAAAGCCTACACAATTGTGCTTTCTCACATTTGTTCCTGGAAGGCGTGATTTTGACGCTTTGACAGGGCTACCGGTATATTAGACAAACTTTTTCCCTAAGATTTTGGAAATATGCCATAACTTATTTCAATATCACTACATACATGTATATTGATTTAATATTTTTTGGCTAAAAATCTTGTAGATTATTTACCAAAACTCATATTTTTATCTGTTTAGTTCTAATACATTAATCTGAGCCATCACTAGTGTTTCAAATAAATACATTTACATATTTCCAAACAGTGAAATTCATCAGGTACCAATGATCAAAGATCAAGGCTATAGCAGTCACGTTGGTTGGTTGATTGGGCTCCGAAGCTGTTTCAACATTTTTTCATTCATTTCAGTCAAATTACATAAGGTAGCAGGAGGTTAACAACCTCTTAAATATGGTGGTGCAACCTAAGAGTCAAACTCGGATCATTTATACTGGAAGCCAAGTGCTTTACCAGTGTACCGTATCCCAGTATAGAAAAGGGACGAATTATTTGGTATCCTTAGTTGTTAATGAAAAGAACATGTATAACACTTTATTTTTATGAGAATTTTGAGACATGCAACGATTACACTAAAATTCAGGGAAAAAAATGTTTCAAAAAACCCGACCGACACTAATTTTTGGCCCAAACCTTAAATTTTTTGAGGAAAAAAATACTTGTAAATCTATTGAGTAATGTTTTTCAGCATGTTACAGGAAACGTACAGGTTTTCTTGCCTTATTAATTAGAAGTTCAAAACCAAATACCAGATCAAGCTCTGTGTCCAAACAATTTCCACAGTTGCATGACTGTGAGCATACAAAACAACATGTTTGATGCCCACTTTCTCTTTGTTCAAGCACTTTAATTTCATCCTCATTGATGAAATTACCCATAAACGTTAATCTATGACATTTTTTCTCTAAGTGGAATGATTTTACGTCTGGACTAGCATGACGAATGTGTATTGAACGGTATATTATTAATGCACATGCTGGAAGACCATCTATGCCCTTTCTTCCTATCTCTTGAACAATGTCAAGGACTCTTCTCGGAGAACCGGATATTATTACACTATTACATTGCTTGACATAAATCCCCATACCGAATGCATTTGTGGCAATGACAAGTTTTAGCGTTGAATTTTCATCTTTCAATGATTCAATTGTCTTTTCTTTGTTCAGGTTAGGTGTTTCTGAGTGATACATTTCAATTTCTTCCATCTGGTCTGGTAATTCACATGTAAGATAGGTATAAATCTTTGAACAGTCATTGATTGATGTGCAGTATAACAATGTTCTTGGAAAAGATTCTGAAGACATTTAATCAACTATCCAAGATAAAGCCATCTCAATCTCAATTGGGACCCTCTCTACTCGTAATTTTATATTGGATTTATTGGGAGACACCTGAATGGTAACTGTTCCTGGTTTGAAGGACAGTGACTTAGAGACTCTCTTTTTTACTTTGTTTGTACATGCTGCACTCAATGCAAGAATAGATGCTTCAGGAAGTAAGGATTGCAGCTCACCAACATAATCCAAACCATTTCCTAAAGACTTCTTTATATTGTTGTTCCTTTTCACCCCTGAAATAAAATGAATCACTTTAATGCTAATCAACATTTTTAGGTATATATAATATTTGTTGTAGGGCCCCGACTTCTGATGGGTACTGTAAAATGATTTTTCTATCAAATTTATTTTTATACAAAATATGAGTCACTCATATTGTATTTTCATATATTGAAACTACATGTATGGCTATGCTAAGACAATACATATACATGTATATGATCTCACCTTTTTTGGTCTTTCTACAAATGTGGTGTAGTCTGAGTGACTTGCACAAATCATAGTGGATTATGCTTACATATGTAGTTTAAAGTGAATAATTGCATTTGCAGTGAATATTATTTTTCTCTCAAAATGTACTTTTTGATATGTAAGGGATCAATATTTTGACAAAGTAAATGTAATGGGGGAATACTCATTCTAAATGCCAATCAAACATAAAATCAGATCAATATAAAAAACCATTCGCCTGGCAGTATTTTTTTCAGTATGTGATTGTAAAACACAGTTTTTGGCCCAAATCTAAAGTTGATTTATTCTACAAGACCCCTGATTCAAAACTTAAAAAAAAATACCATGATGAAATTGTGTGGAATTCATTTATTACAATGATCTCAATATCATTTTTTCTTATGACCTCTCTCCATTCACTATTTCCAACAAGAAGTTCAGGTGAACCAAAGAGGTAATCAAAGTTTGCTTTTTACAACTTGTCATCACTTTCTTCATTCTGTCCTGAAAAAAACCAAAGAATTTTTCGTAAAAGCATTTTCAAATTAACTATAAAACAGTAAAACTCACTATTTGAATAAAGAATTGGAATCCATTACAATTTATAAGTCAAACTTTGACTCCCAGAAATTACTAGAAGAGGTAAAGCCGGGTTGACCATTTAAGCATTACATGTATACATCATGTGTGAAACTGTCCAAATAAAAACATAACTTTTCATGCAAGTTTCATTTCGTTTTCATTCTTCCCTATTTAATGAGGATAACCTGAATTACTGGTGATATATAGTAGTTTTTCCCCTAGCCATTTCTCTCCGGGAAAAATGGCTATATAGTAATTTTCCCCCCGGAAAAATGGCTATACAGTAGTTTTTCTCCCGGGGAAATTTGGCTATATAGCCATTTCCCCCCTCTTATAGCCATTTTTCCCGCGGGGAAAAACTACTATATAGTCGAACCCCACCCCTCCACCCCCCAATGTGAAATTCCGGATTTTCTTTTCACACATAAATAAATCCAGCTTGTTACCTTGTTAACAATAGATAGATTTCTATTTAAAATAGAGATATTTCAACTTTTGATACGGAGATATATCCAATTAATTTAGAGATATCTCATTTTCTTATGTAGAAATGTCTTTAAACCATATCTCATAGTTCATGGAATAAAAAGACAATATCGTGAATAGTGTCATATTCAGACAAATGCGAAAATCGAGGTGAAACCACGTGCCCGGGAGGAGTAAGCATCCCCTGGTTGCATACAACACCCGTCGCAAATGTCCTGCAGCAACCTTTCAAGTCGAGGAGGTAATTACATAAATATGCACGCACGAACATACGAAGGAGACAAGAAAACGAAGTCAAATTTTCACATTTAAGGCAAGAAATTTCGGTGTGGGAAACGCACGTGAACAAATGTCTGTATATATATACATATTATGTCAAATCAAGTATAGTCAAAAAGTTTAAGATGGTTATTTTGTATGGTTAGGTCCCAAAATATCAGTTAACATTCTTGAAAGAGGAATCTGAAATTGCACTAGATCCCTATATCGACTATGGAACTTTCTCAGAGACAATTTCAAACGTTCCTCAATATATCCTTGTGAGAGTAGTTTTGTAGCAAGAAGCGGGACAAAATTGTCGTATTCAGAACATGCCCTGGCATGGCGTATAGGTTGTGAAATGAAGACGCCATATGCGTGAGAGGAAGGTATGTTGCTACTCAGAAAAATGAAGTTGGAAATAATGAAATTTAAACAGTCACGTTTGTCATAGAGAGGTTACTAATGAACCATCGTTGATAGGAGTATATCGAGGTATGAAGCAGAAGATGCGCTCTCTGCTGTATCTTTTATCTCGAGTTCCTTTGGATATATTATGTTGAGGTGATCCTCAAATACAGGGTTGTTATCAACAAAACGTCATC
This sequence comes from Pteria penguin, assembly GCA_035048485.1. Lineage (NCBI taxonomy): Eukaryota > Metazoa > Mollusca > Bivalvia > Pterioida > Pteriidae > Pteria > Pteria penguin. The sequence goes on along the minus strand of CM068589.1, from coordinate 7,761,720 downwards.
GATGTATCTGTATGAAAGATGAACCGAGATGCTAATTATTTATTGCCTTTAGAGAGCAGCGACTGTATGATTTCTGATTCGTAAGAGTACAAAAATATGTCAGCCAGAAGAGGCGCGCAATTAGTACCCATAGGAATGCCAACAATCTGTTGGAACATTTTCCCACCAAATATCACAAAAATTTTATCTATACGAAATTTTAATATTTCGATGATCTCTTTTTTGTATACTTGCTGCTGGAATCAGAGTGTTCCTTTACAAAATATATGTCGTTGTGGCCAAAACCGAGATACTTATACCTACCAATTCCTTTCTTTTTTTAAAGAAGGCGTTTTGAATAATTGATGTTATCCTGTTTTTTCAGTTTTTGATGATGAGTTGTTGTATAAGAGTCGAAAAGTCAGAAGATTTGATGCTAGTGACGTTATTGAAAATAGGAGATTTTAAGTGTTCTAGAAGTTCCTTGGAATTCTTTAGGATCCACATCTGATTGATTCCGCTTCCCAAGTAAGCAGTAGAGCAGTATGTCTGAATACCATGTTTGATTTCTGTTAGAATTTTGGTGAGTAACATGGAAAGAGGCTTGGTGGAACACTTGGAAGATCCAGCTATGAATCATACTTATATGGAGTTTGATGCATTTGTGGACTCCAAAAAAGGTATGGTAGCTCGAGATCAGATTCATTGGTTGTAATACCGAATGAACTGAGAACTGACTTGTGATTATCCAATACCTTGAAAGAGAGAGATTTGTAACTGCGTATGTTGGATTACCAGGCGTTGAATGAAGACCAAGCTCTTCTATAAGATATTTAATATAGTATGCCTTACATACGAATGTGTAATTGTTAGCCGCCTTGTCTGCAGGAACAATAATGAAACTTTCGTGAAGTCGAGAAAGTTCTCTGAAGACACTGGAGTCACGAAATATAGATTTTTGTTCTTGACAAAATGAGAAAGTCTTCGAACTCTTTTCTTTAGCAGACTTCTGATCAACTTCAGCCATTCAGAAAGATTGTCTAATTCAACTTTTCTCTCTTAGCCCAGCGTCTGGCATACTCTTCCCATGCGTTCATAATAATGTCAAAATTTTGACGCCATGTAAATGACTGTGGGTCTCTGTATTTTGGGCATTTAATTAAAGTTTTTCTTTGTGAACAATATGGAGATCTCCTGTCACAACATGACCACATGGATTATATTTAAACTCAGAAGAGGCACATGAACATTCTATAGGGTTATGAAAGTCTCTCATGTCTACACATTTTAAATTTTGTTTATAGTTAAAGATTTTGGAAGCAACTGTTGGTGTATATTTATAGGAAATACAGGGCGACTCTGTAATTTTGAGGTATGGAGGAATTGAATTGAATTGAAGAATTGAATTGCTTCTTCAAGGTCTGTTAATTAAATTGGGCATGGAATTACCTTTATTGCATATAATTTCTCATCTCTGGATAAAGCTGAAAATTGATTTTAAATCATGGCAAGTAAATCAAAAATACATAAATTCAAATTACTCACCAATATTCCACTACAATAAATTTAATGAATATGAATTAAATGAAACCTTATACATCCAAACATATATCATCAAAATTACATTTTCCTTGCTACAAAAAGATCTTATATTCAAAGGGATTAACTTAAAGGCTCTAATTGGCAAGTCTTAAAAACTTTAAAAGATTCACACACTCTACCACATGGGTCAGTTTAAAAGTAGTACATTATTATCTGCATGGAGATATAGTTCATGCGTCACATGTATTTACACCATGTACAATAATATGTTGTGTATTCTTGAAATACTCTACATACAGTCTGTCTGTTACACTATACTTAATGTGACTGTAACACTGACAGAACCAGGCAGCACTGCGGACATTTGTGGACTTCTGGCATATCTAGAGTGCATAGGTATGTGGAGTACAGAAGTGTTTGTATACATACTATATGAGATACTTTGGAAGACGTTGGCAGGGACATACAGGTATTTTCCAGATACACTGGTTTACCCACACATTAGTGAGCCCATCATTTCAAAAACTGCGCACATTCTTAAACCTTATGAAGCAAAATGTACAAAATTAATCTCATATGGCAAACAGTATGAAAAGTAATTTAGAGAAAAATATTACACTCACAAAAACACCAGTACCATATAATTTAAATTAACGCTTTACAAAAGCTATGAAAAGATTGATGCAACATTCAACTCGTTGCATAGGCACATACTGAGCAGTCGCACAGATCGTCACGCTTTTCGTGAAGTCTGGAATCCATTAGTACAAACCAAGATACTACTTATTACAACTCTGTCGCTGGTAATAGGCTTTTTCAGCTTATTAAAGATTTATACTATTTATTTTGAAAGAGTACTGCACATTGGTCGTCACAGTTTCTGTGTGTAGTAAATTTCTAAATTGATATTAATGAAGAGATAGCCTAATGGTTAAGGTATGGACTTGAAATCTGAGATGAAAAGATTCAATCCATTTCACTTTCTTTTATGGTATTCCATCTATGCTCTTTCTCCTACAAACACCCAAAATATATTATACATGCATCGTAATTAATTATAATATTATAATGAATGTTTCAAATGCATTTGATAATAGCAAACCTGTTTATTATTCGAAACAGTAAATTATCAAAACGTATGAGGCCTGCTGAGGTAAATTCAATTGAATAGGAAAAGCTGAAAGGCCAAAAGAAAAAGATATGTTTCCTGAAACCCGACCGACACTAATTCAAGGATAATTTTGATTTGCAAAGCTACAAAATTCTCTCATAGAATTTAGAATTCTTTCATAGAAATTTAAGATTTTATTAGATTCTTTTATTGAAATTTGTACAAAGATCTAAGTTTATTTCATCATAAAAAGAGCAGAATTATCCCTGCTTATTTTTGTCCTTGACCATAAACTTTTTATTGAACTGTCAGTGCAAAATTATTGCAATAGTATTGAATGTTTGCCTTCAATTGTGTTTTTCGAAAATTCTTTGGGTAAAAAAGTTCTTGTTTCTTGTGATTGGTACAAATGTATTCTTGTTGCAATCAAACTTTGATTCAGTTATAATTAAAATAAAGAAGAATAATATTATTATATATAATATTTTTCAGCATGTTACAGAAAAAATGCATATTTTTTTTGGCTGAAAAATATTTCATTAGATAGACAGTAATACACTTTAGGTATAGACTTCTTTAGATGCACCAAATGTGATAAACATTTGTTTTGGTAGCACACAGAATGATATTTAAGAAATGTATGTCATAAAATACTGGTTATTGATATAGACACAAAACAAAATGCATCCAATCAAACCAAAGTAGATTTAGTCCATGATAGATATCTAATTTTGAAAAGGAAACAAATATAAGGCTGATTATATTTCACATACCCTATTTACTCTTGGTTTTCTACAGGACTAATCCTTTTAGTTCGTAATCCAGCTTTGACAAGAAAATTTTGAACAGAACTTAAGCAATTGTCTGTAAAATTGAAAATCCTAGTAATGAAAGTACAATAATTCGTTCATGATGTAGCATTTTGTTCCAAAACTTTGTCAAAAGAGGGCATAAATGAAGATGCAAATAAAACTTCTATCTTATTTTCCAACTCAATTTTATAACACTTAGGACCATCTTACTTAAATTTTGTAGAAATGCCAGAACTAAAACAAAAACAGCCATTTAATAAAACGCATTGGTGACGTCCGCCATCTTTGTTTACATCTGTTGCTGCTTGGGGTATCACCTTGAAGACAAGTAAATGGTCGCGTATGAAAATGTCGATGATGGCAAAGTCAGATTGCGTAATAGTAAAGTCGCTTCTGTCCTTTTTGCAGGTTGAACCATGTCCTTGATTATTTCAACTGCGAGCAACAGGAGTTGGAAGAATTTCTATGTTTAATGTACATGTTAGTGCAAGAAAAAAAAAACCATCTGTGAAATAATACAATTTCAATGTTGATGTTTTAAAAAAGTTCATATACTTCACAAACTCTATAAATGCCTGCTGCATTCCAAATTATTACTCGTCATAATTAAGCTAAAATAAAATCAACGTACAATAACTAAATTAATAACAAATACACAAGGTATTTGATTCTGAACCTGTCATTGCTTTCCTTGAATATCTAACAAGCAGTAATTTGTTAAATTTTTGTATGAATTTCTTGAACCTTCTAACCATAGTCATGTTTCTGTAAATAGTATTTTTTACTGTATAATCTGCTCGTTTTGGATTAAATAATGCCCATTTAACATTGCAAAATTCCAATAGTCTTCAGGCATTGCAATATTTAAGGATCTAATGTATGTGCATATCCAATATTACCTTTGGATTTCTTGTCATATGCAAATATATGAGTGTTGAAGATTTCTTCCAATATATACCACTTGAACTTCCGTAATAATATTTTGTGCTAAACATTTTCACTAACATTCAATATTTAGTGCATTACCATATCAATATACATTTTGATTTTCAAATGTAATTCTATGCATTTTTATGCAGCTTCTGTTATTAATATGCAACTTTTTATCTTTTACTCGACAATAATGTTTTTTGTGGATTACAGAGATACCTCAGTATACTTTCTTAAATGAACGTTCATATATAAATTATATAGTGCATTTTCATGCGAGTATACATTTTGAATTTCTTGTCAAATGCGTTCATTCACTTACTCTGCAATAATGATATTTGATTATACTGTAATTCAATACCTCAATATCATTTTTAAATGAATATTTAATGTATAATGAATAACATATAAATATATATTTCGATTTTCTAGTCAAATGCAATTAAATGGATTTGTTAAGCATTTCTTTATAATTATGTCACTTTATATTCGCTATACTATATAATGATATTGTACTGAATATGATTCACAGTGCCATAAATGCACATCCAAAGCACTATGCACGAGTTACAGTGCGCATAAATCACATTTATATATAACTGAACAATACAGTATTACCTTTAAATCAATTAGCACATGTTTAGGGCATGCACATTTTCAATAAATATTCACATATAACCACAATTTCCAAACTTTTAATTGAACACAAATGTCCCTAATTTATAAGGTATAGCAACATAAATGCACATCCATAACAAACTATGTACGAGTTTCAGTGTACTAATGTCCCACATATACATAGTTCACGACCATTAAAATATATTCATAAATGATAAGCACGAGTAACAGTGCAAACAAGTCCCATTTTCATATCGGTGAACAGTACACTTATATCGAAACTTGAATCTCCCTCATGCATAGCTCTGTCCATAGACTGATTCTTTGGCTCACTTTTTCTGTCATTTTGGTTTTAATACTGCTCATCTAATATTTATATGAGAATTCCAACCATTTGGCCACGAGCATCACTGAAGAGACATAAGTTGTCAAAATGCGCATCTGGTGCGCAAAATTAAAAGGTATATATGTTTTATATTTATCATAACCTCCAGGCCGGTAGACCAGTGTCACTGCTGGTGGACTGATAGTCCCAGAGGGCATCATAAGTCTAGTTTTCAATGATTTTGTACTGACGATCTACTTTTCAGTGCATTTGTACTGACATGAAATATATACTTAAAATTTATGAAATTCATGAAATTTTGTAAATCACTCTGAAACTATATATATATATATAACTCATTTGGTGCAGTATTTTAGATGTACCGTGTCTACGTATGTCACATTCATGCATTGTCTCCAATGTACAAATAGTAAATGTACGCATTTTGTAGGGATTTGGGATAATAAGTTCTGTTTTTCCTTCTCTGAACTTTCTTATGATGTGTCTGAAATCAATATTATTTATTTGCTTTTACTATTTTATATCACGAGGGAAGGAGTGGGGTGGGGTTGGGGTTTCTTTTATGATTTTACTGAATATTATTAAAATAAATTATTATTTATTTATTTTATTATTGAATGAAGTAATACAATGTATATCAAAACAAGTTTTAAACATTTAACATTACTCAAAGCACCTAAAGGAATGATTACTTAATATTAAAATACATGTAATTGAAATACCAAGATGAAGAAGTACCCTATTTGCAAAAAAACTTTATATTTGTCATATCACTTTATCATCCACGTTTTAACCCAATATATATATCTGTATACATCACTATTACTCGCTATATAACATCTGTATTGCGCCAAGAACGTCATTGCCAACAACGGAAAGTGAAAAATGACGTCATACTCGCTATTGTTAACAAACGACGACGGTTATCCCTAAAGTGTCACAGTTAAGGTAGTGTCGTAGTTAGGGGGTTTGACGATATATATATTTATTTATATATATTCCCCTTGCAATATTTATAAAGCCGGTGTGTCCTAGTTTTATCGCGCTCGCCTCCTGATCAGAAAGCTGGGGTTTGAGTGCAGCTCTGGTCATGCCGGTGTCCTGTCTTTCGGACGAGACAGTATAAACTGAGGCCCCGTGTCGTAGTATGTATGGCACGATAAAGATCCCCCACTGCTCCGGGTGGGTCCATTGCAAAGGTCAAAATTTGTATGCCCTGTATCAGGCAGATGCCTTCACCTTGTACGTGAAATATTCGTGGTGTGGCGTTAAACAAAAATCAATCAATCAATCAAATGCAATATTTATATCTCTATATGGTGATGTTTTGTACGAAGTTTCATCAAAATTCATCAAACGGTTTTGCGAAGACAAGTTATTTTAAGAAATAAAAATCCAAGGGCCATAACTCCTGTAAATGTTTTAGAGCACCAATCCCTTTCCAATATGCACATCTTCATTCGATTCTACCTTTGTACTAAGTTTCATTACCTTATGTGTTTAGGGGGAGTTGCGAAGACAAGATTGATGGGATACAAGGACGACAATGTTATAGCATAATACCCCCACATATTTATGCTGTTTTTTTCCATGGTGAAATTACTGTTTGATCTGCTTGACTTTAAAAATAAGTATGTGCATATGATTTTTTATCTTGTGTTTTTATTGCCGTGGTTAAGCTTTGGACATTGTTATCAATTTGATGGATATAAATACATATTTGTCAAAACGGACTTTTCCCGAAGTATTTTACTTCCGCCCTTGTGTCAATGATTAATACAATATTCGTGGATAACATTAGTCACTATGTAGAATTCAGTATAACAATTCACTGTGTCATGGCTGTTGTTGTAGTGTGTTGGATAATATTGCTACAGGGATGTTTTTGTATAGCAATTTGCGGTATGCATATATTTTTAATTGAAATACATTTATGCACACAAAATTTATATGTAAATATTATTGTTTTACATCGTACAAAAATGGTTTTGTGGTTCCTGGTATTTGCCATGTTCTACAAAGAAAAATATAACCAATACATTACATTTCCATTGTGTTTTTATGCAAATTATAATGATGACGATATCGACTTGATTCTTCTGACAGCAGTTTGCTCATTATACAATAATTATGTATTATATTTGTCTAATATCATATCTACTAGTGTATAGTTACACACGCTCGTTTTTCTTAGGTAGTGTTTATGGAATATGTTAATCATTGTGTTCCGTATATTTCATCAAGAGAATCATATTGGATATATTACATTTATTGGTAGGGTTGATAATCGAAAATAAAACTAGGTAATGACGAAACATCGAACGACAAATGTGTTGTAAGATGCAAAAAAGTGGAATCATTTTTCTAAATTTAAATTAAAGTACGGTAAAAACGTATTTGATTTCTTAATTTGATATCAATGTATAAGAAATAACATACTAAGTATTTTGATCTTTTACTTTTTTGTTCGTTTTTCCTCAGACCTTCAACTAGTTGCTGAAAATCAAACCCTAACAATTTCCAATACTACACTCAGCTTCTCTGCCAAGATACCAAATCAAACACAGCAACTAAAATACCGATGGTCGTATGAAGTAAGTATCCAAGTATGCGCAATTAAACGATAAAAATTAAGACGACTTTGAGATACCCAACATTGTGTAGCGATTTTCACTTAAATTAAATTGGTACCACAATTTCATTACAATCAAATGTTTTTGTAATATCTGTCATTGTCATTCTTTATACTCTTATTGTCATTGACTTTTTTCTCATAGAATTCAGTCAGATACCTACTTTCCTTTCGTTCGAATTTCCCGAGTGTTGCCCTTGAGCGTGAGAGATTAGGAATAAGGTTTCGAATTGAAATGTGAATATGATGCTACAAATTGATACATGGATACATATGTATTCGACTACACAATGTTTTACCTTTTTAAATGTTTTTATGATAAAATTCGCTGTATTTATAACATGGATCACATTTTCGTGGTCGCCGGCTATTCTGTGTCGGAATGAAAGACAATTATGTTATTTATGCTATAAAGCTTTAAAACCAAAATTATACTTGCAGTTAGTTCATTAAATCGGATAGAATCACCGCAACTTTTACCTCTCATGTATTTTAAGAACGCTGAAGATGCTGTAATATCTGACAATATCTGCAATCATGACCATGAGAAATCGAGCTGCCGCATTGCATGGCCTGAGAATGATGCACTTTTGATGTACAACTCTATATACATACGTGTTACAGTAACAAAAGGAGAATGTGAGAATGCGACCAGCACATCTAAAGAAATCAAATTTTCAAGTTAGTCGTCCATCTTATCACGGGAATGTAATGATAAATGATAAAATATAAAAAAAAAATAAAAAAAAAAAACAAAAAAAAAAAACAAAAAAAAACCAAAAAAACCAACAAACAAACAACCCCCCCCCAAAAAAAGATCGCTAAATAAAGTACTTCCGTATTTTAGTTTGTTAGAAGCATAAAAGATCATGATAAGATGCATAAAGTTCATCAAACATGATAAGTCTTCTACAAGCTTATTTAACTTCCTTTGCTTGTGTGTACATAACTGTATTATTCTTTTGTTTAATTATATAGCACCATGGAAGTTAAGACGAGAATCGGCAACTGTCTACGCTTGTGTGACTAATGATCCCCATGTTAATATAATGAAATGGACAGTCATGTCTCGCAGCTATAAAGACAAGATGACAGTTGAAAATGTGGATGTAAAATCCTGTAAACCGAAATCTGCAGCATTTTATGATAATATCAGGTGTGAAAATGATACTGGCGTTAAAGTGTACATTCAAATAAAAGATTCATTTCTCAATGACAGTTTGAAACAAAAAATCCGTTGCTCAAATCAGGATCCAAAAAGATATGAAGGAAGTCCATTTAAAGACATTCCAGTCATAGAAGGTAATATTGACCTTACTTACATTAATCTGAACTGGATATTAAATCGATGATTCTCCATGTTAGTGCACATGTGCTTTGCTGAAAATCATTGTATCTACCCCGTTATCCATAGCACGTCTGCAAGTGTCATAACACATGCAGTTTTTCCCGATAGGTATTTGAAAATTATCTTAGCCCTGTGTAGTAAAAACACATATCTCGGATCAGAACAAGTAATTTTTCTTTCATTTGCAAATTCCAGTAACAAACAATATAGCCTGGATCACAACCATAAACCGTAAGTACGTGGTACATAAATGTATTTTTACAGCAAGAATTTAATTTATATTGATTTCGGATAACGATCCGCCTTCATAAATTCATATTTTAAAAAAAATCAGTAAATCGAGCATCTTTTTTAATTTACTTTAGTACCTATCAACAACGATTTTTCTGAATAGGCAACTTCCTCCTTAGGACAATCATAAATTGCAAATTTTATTTTTTGTCACTTTCCGGTCATTTACTGTGCATGATATAATCATGGTGAACGTTTGAGTTTTACAAAAATGTTTGATCAGTAAACAATATCTTGGTTTACATCTCGCGCGTGTTTTTGCATAAATTTACAAGTCTCGCGCTGATCATGATTGAGATAACCGAGTTTAATCAGTAATTACCGGAGTTCCAAAATAACAAGTCTATTCCAACCAAAATAATATTATTCACCCGATGAATTTAGTTAAAAGTCTCCACTTCTTGATTTATTCATTCAGCATAATAAACCTTTTATTTTCTTTCAATCACCTCTAAAGAAAACATTGTCATACTATTATTTGATTTATTTCACAAGGATTGATTATTTATTTAAAGTAGAAATTACATAACAAAATAAAAGTTGGAGACGGAAAGTCCTAGTTGTTATATACTTCTATCTGTCTAATGTAAAAATCTTTTAACGTCAGCCAACTACTAAAGTCACCATGCACTATGAGAATCCTCAACGCTATGTTTTTGTATCCTTTCTTTTTCTTTTAACTTGCATTTTTTCATTACGCGTGTGAAGTTTGATGTTACACACTTGCATAGGGGTATTAGTTTTTCAATTATTTAGATTGATTATTATAATTGATGGTAAGAAAGAAAAAAGAGGAGTTACTGGCTCAGTTATGTGGCAGAAATCACCATGGATCTACACAATACAAAACCTCTCTGACGGTGTAGGAGTTATCGACGAGAGTCTCTGTCCGTTGTATTGGCCCCAAAGTTTTATAACTTTTACAGTGCTCAACTCAAATTACGTGCTACTAGATTTCGAGATTGGTAGAGGATATATATGTTCTGAGCATGGGTTTGAGCAAGGTATGTACCAATCTTAAAATGTTGGAGCATATGCTCAAATGATAGGAATTTTTATAACCACAGTTTTTTTTTTTTTTTTTTGTTTATAAAACGAAACAGTAATAAATGCCTCAGCCGTTTGATTTTCTTTAATGAAATGGCAAACGGTGTCGTTTTTGCATATAAATAATATAAAAATGCTAAATATGGCACGAGAACCCCTTTTGAACATTTATTGTTTCGATAAATGAATTTCGTCCGATCGATGATTTTGTTCCATGGCGATGTTAGTCCATGTAATCCCTGATGGCCCAAAACTGATTCGTGTCCCTTTAATATTTGTCATACGGGGGTTTAGGCTAGATACTCTTTCATGATATGTAAGTTGGAAATCCTTCCATACGAAATGAGTTATTCCAATTGATCCCCTTAGATCGGTGCCTCAAGTGCATTAAAATTGAATTTTATTTATTTATTTTTATCTATTCATTTATTTATTTATTTTTTTATTTGTTTATTTTTCATGTCATTTCTCCCTCTCTCTCTCTCTGTCTGTCTATCTCGTTCTGTCTCTCTCTTTCTCTCAATTACACGATGCACAACTTTAGTAAGCAGTAAGACTAAGGCTTAAACTAAGGAAGAGCGAACATCTTATTCCATCAATGTTTGTTATAATCTATTTTTATGTTTATACACTAATATTTGATTTCTAAAGGAAAAAAAGAAATAAATACATCAAATCAATGCCGTCATATTTAAATATTGTGAGATAATAGTATCAAATGGTATCTAATGATTACAATAACACCTAAATAAGAATAATGTAATTTCCCCCATTTATAGGTCTGTCATTAGAAAAAAATAGGTATATATGTTCTATATTTATTACATTAAATTTAAGGCAAGGAGTCGACAGTTATCCCTGATAGTGAAAAGAAAGACACAAACATAACCACAAATCCAAACGTCGATCAAAAGAATGGTATATTCATAATTGATCTTTTATATCATATTAGTTTGTAATTGCACATGTTATTCAATTGTTTCGGATATTTCAGTTCGAAAAGGAAATAAAATTAGACAACATTATTGTATTGATATACGCTTCAGAGTGTGATTGCAAGGACTTAATTTTACAGAAAATTTGGACTCTTTTCTGATTTCAGGAGTCCATGACTGCGCAGTGTAAAATGTGTGCCACAGTGACATTACACTAGCCACCATATATATATATATATATATATATATATATATATATATATATATATATATATATATATATATATATATATATATATATATATATATGCGTTCCTGAACCAATTCAAATTAAAATCAACATCATCATAATAATAAGAATAATTTTTTTGATAATTTCTATTTTTACATTTATTTCCATGTTTCTTGCTAGTTGTAAAACATTCTAAATATTTATATATATGAATATTACTTAAGGTTATTTTTAACTTGATTTGATTTCAGTAATTCCAGACATGCACTCAATGACAAATACAATATCTATCATTCTTGTAAATAGTAAATTGAAATATTTTACCACATAAATGGCATGTGTATTTCAGAAAAAAAGAATACGAAATTGACAGGGTATATAATATACATCGTCAGTGGGATAGCTGCTCTGCTTATCTTTACTGTAGCGTTGAATGTGTGTCATGGAAGGCATAAAGGACAACAAAATGAAAGTGAGGAAAATATTTTTCTTGCAAATTAGCCTATATTCTGGACATTTTAGACGAAAGAAGTAAAATTTATCAAATATGATATTAATTATGATCATAAATATAAGGAGATATATGTAGATTTATGTAAAGTTTTAAACTTGTCTCCTTTTCGATGGACAATATTTCTGTTGTATTCGGTGATCAAGTATTCCATCAAACCATCGGTATCAGCATAAAATGCAATCGACAAGACCCTTTAATTTAGCATTCAGATATATTGATGGTGTATTGTCTATAAACAACAAAAACCTTGATACATATATTCACGCAATATATCCTACTGAAATCGACATCTAAGATAAAACAGACTCCAGGTCCCGCGCTTCGTAAATAGATCAATTGCATATTGACAACGGCAATCTCCTATTAACTTACAATATACCTTTACCAGTATTCCTTCACATTTTGTTGTTTAAATTTCTCACCTGATTCAATATTCTAGAGCTTCTTTACCGACTCAAGCTACAGAGTGAAAAGTTAATTTCACCACTTTTGAAGTGTAACCTTCAACAAAATATAACGGTCACTATAAATTCCTTCGTTGTGCTTATCAGAAACCATTGTCTGACATGTAAACTTCCTCATATGAGTTTAGTCCTTGTAAAACCGTTTGCACTGTTACAATACAATATCACACTGTTTTACTTATCATGGCTTTTATCCGATTGTGATTACGTTACCCTCCCATACAACTACGAGTTATATAAGCTCAAAAACAATATGGTTTTGGTGTTGCCAGTCAGCAGAATATGCATACTCCTCCATGGCACCTGATCCCATCCCTGATTATACTAAAGTCTGTAGTAGCAAATTTCTCTATTTTGTCTAGTTGAAATGGATGGTGACTACCGCTCGATATCTTAGTTTTAACTTTATTTGTACAGGTCTTCTTCCATTGTACTGTTTTTGTGGTGAGTGATAAAGGTGCATTATAAACTGTTTAACTGCACCAATTGTGTGACTATTGTCACTTCAATGAACTGTCCAAGTCTGGAGCCACAACTACATTACGTTCGAAAACTATTTAATGTCGTTTTAAGTACTAGTTCTTTTATGCTCTGCATGTCTATAACAATTTTTTTTCACACAGGGGAGTCGTATGTTTTCTATTTTCTTTTTCATATGATTTCAGTTCGAACAGAGAATGATATCGTCAATAATGCCATATATGCAACACCCTTTAGAACTACACAGAACAGACATATGGCTGGAAATAATGAGTCTGCAATCCCTGTCTCTGCCTCCTCCAACTTCATGAGGTCATACGGACCGTCAGAGGATGTTGCCCAGGAATGTCCTTACTCGATGGCTGTACTTAGAACAAATTCATCTAACGAAATGACTGAGGTACCATTAAGAGAAAATCCTTATTCATTAGCAACATCCAAGACTCCAGTATTACTTCAGAACCACCAGTTTCGTATTCCATCAAAGGAAAACGTCTATTACACAGCTACCTTTGAGGATGAATATGCTCATCTGATGAGAGACCGTAGTGACTCAAACGATGTTCTTTTTCAGGAATATCCGTATTCTGTAACCCTTGTGAATACTGAAGTGTAAAATGACCAAGAAATTGAGTGGAAATGAGAAATAAATACGGAAAACTTGTATGATGTCGATCTATATTTCCTAAACGTAGTGAAAACATGAACTGTTAGAATAAAAACTCTATATAAATACATATTAAACACAATTTAAATAGTGTTAAAATGACAACTGATCTGTTTATTACATTGTTATACTTAACTTAGCATTGGTGTCTTACTGAAGGACACGGCTTACAAATCAAAATGGTCTAATATAAATGATCAGCTATATTGTCCCACGGTGCGTTATTATCAAGATTTTATAGATTTATATATTTACACATTTAATTGTAACATTCACCGATATACAAAGCAAGAGAGAACCGTATAATACAAACACTTATATGATTTTGCGTGTTGCGTCCACAGGTGTAAGATAATGTGTACACATAAAATTTTGTATCATCGGAAGGGTATGATTCCCTTCACTTCCTTAGACCCGACAAGACAATGAGTGAAAAGACACAGTTTTTTTCTGACAAAGATGAAAATTATTATCAAATTCACATTAAACTTAAACGATTTTGGTTTCTTATATTAACAGAACAGGATGATATATTCCTACAGAAGACAAATTATGAATCTTCATTCTATTGAAAGGGAAACATTATTATATGTTTCGATAGGATGGTGAATATTTAATGGGTCAATGCATTCAAATTTCTGGAATGTGACTTATAAGGAAGTTGTTAAATATACACACATACTGTACATGTTTAAATAAGGACACAGTAATTTGCATATTTGCGACGATAAGACCCCTGTTCTCCAGACATTAAATTATTGAACGCCAGGACAAAGTTTTCTATTATATTTCATTAAATGTAACCTTAAATCGAAGAGAATCCCAATGTCTCTTATGTTAATAGTTTATTAAAACATTTTATGTATATATTTAGTACTACTTAAATGGTTTGATTTTAGATAATTTTCAAAGTAGTAATACATAATGATTCTATTACAATTTGACAAGGTAAATAGTTTTTTTATTTGGATAGTATGCTGATTGAGTATTCAATTAAACGAGCCGTCTTTTCTGTACTACATAGGTGTAATCATCAATATCGAAGAAGTACCAAACCGTTAATCATTCTCAAAGGCCAAGAACAGATACAAAATCGTGTAAGTTTCAAAAAGAAACTGTTGTGAACTCCGATATACTGAAAAATTCCGAGGTAAGACCAGGTGCCCGGGGAGGGTAAGCGTTTCTTGTTTGCACCCGTCACAGCAGTTCCTAAGAAACGTCAAAATCAAGAGTTATGGTTTCCTAATTGTACATACGAAAGTACAAACTGGTATACAAAGTCATATTTGGTGTTCACTGAACAGGTCATTTAGTCGCATTCCAGAATATTATCAATCATTCTAGAAAGAGGCACATCATATTTTAGTACAAGATCCCCATAGCGACCGTAGAACTTCCTCAGTGACGATTTCAGACGTTCTTTAACATATCCCTGCATGAGCAACTTAGTGACCAGTCGTTTGGCCCTTGGAATAAAACCGTCGTTTTATTATTAAACCGTCGTGTAAGTAACGTGATCAACATAACTACGGAAGAGATAGTTTATTGGTCATGTAACACTTATCACTATGTACCACGACTATCGGAGGCGATAGGAGGAGTAGGCACTTCCTGTGCGTTACGAATGCACTTAGCATATAGAAAAGGGAAAATGTATTGATATAAATGTACGATAACGCAGTGTAAGAGGCCATAGCAATACAATATTAGAATTTAAGCACGATGAAAATTGATATTTAGCGATGCCAATGGAGGTTTTTGCTATTCATATGTAATTTTTTATTCATATACATATAATTCAATTGTAATGTAAATAACAAAACAAAAAGTATGAAACACGAACTAAATTGTCGTGATCTCTGACAGCACTGTTTATCTGTTTTTGTTTTAAAGCAATAAAAGGCAAACAACAATGTGGTACACTGTTTAATTGTTCAGAAGAACGTCGAACATAGATATGACAAAGATGTAAATAAATCTGTGGTCGAAGTTCGTCTGAGCAATTTATTATTTCAATCGCAGTGCTAGGGTTAATTCGATCAGGTTGTATTTTTAAGGCCATTTAATAAGAATACATTTGCCCTTATTTGATAAGGCTTCAAACCGAAGGTGTTTAAGTACTGTATATTCAATTTACTTTTCATACTTTTATGCTCAAATGATCATGGTGATATATGGTCTATCAAGGAACAGTCAAGTTTTCTTCAGAAGGTCCGTTATAGCCAATACCTCTATTTTGTCTAGTAGAAAGGCTATTCCTTGTTCTTTGTTTTTCGAAATGCAGATATGGTGCACTAGAGTAATACTAGGAATGTTATCAGTAATCCATGACCATCATTTAGGGTCTTAATCTGAATGAATGAGGTGCTTGTGTTCGAGATACACCTACTGTTATGGGCAAAGCAGTCTCCTGTATTTCGTAAGAGACAGTGACAGGCGAATCCTCGGTAAGCGTGGTACTGAATGCTGCGTTGCAAGGATATAAATTTCTATACAAAGCTACAAGCAGATACCGTCACAACATAATAGTGGAGTGACGTTAAACAATAGACGATCCGTCTATCTAGTTCAATTTCTTTAGAATTTATCTCCAAGATTTACGCATGGTACTGTTTTCTTTATGGGAGTTTTGCCCCTTCCGTTGCACGTCTTTATTATCTAATAAGGTATGACATTACTTTCATAACGGAGATAAATGTAATTTTAGAGTAAGATGTGTCGAATGTGCGACGGCATATGTCAATGAATTCAGTTTTATATAAGTACAACAAACTTTAGTATAACGATTTTTATAACTTTATTCTACTGAAAAATGGTAGAATAACACTGGTTGATATTTTGGATGACAGTTGTTCGGATATACATTCATGTATATATACAGTACCGAACTACATTTCTTTCTTTAAATGTACGTCCTTTGATTGTTCTGCTGTTACGGTGAGTGGGAAGGTGGGCCCGTAAACCGGTTAATTTTACCATTTGTTTGGCTTTTGCCAAATTAAATGACCGTCCTAAGTCGGTATCGTAATTGCACTACAATCAAATATGTTTGTAATGTGTTATATGTGCTAGTATATTATTGATATTCATGTATTGTATAGCTCCATGGTGACTTCTGCCACATAAATGAGCCAGCAACTTCTGTATTTAAAGGCATTCACGGTGGGTATGGCTAGCCAAACAGGATTTGTTCACTCCTCCCGGGCACCTGGTCTCACCTCTGAATTTCTGGGGTTTATGAATGTCCACTGTGGTAAATTGTCCTTAGTGTCATGTGACACCAGTTAGTTTTGAATTTTACAAATATAAATGTTCATCAAAATACTGTTAAATATTCTTATAATAGAAAACAATATTTGTAGTAATTTCAATAATTATACATATCAGTTGAGAAAACCTTAACTGTCAATTTTCCAGTACTGTCTATGGTGCGGAGTGTACGGTGTGTGAATTTATATCTATAAATTTGTCTGCGGATTTGTTCCTTTATTCATTTGAAACTGACTTCATACGAAATCTTGTAAGTGAGAATAATATTCAATTGGTATTGTCCTTTAATTTTACATTCAGATATATTGATGATGTACTATCTATAAATGACAAGAACTTTCATAAATACGTGCATACAATATATCCCAGTGAACTGGAAATCTAAAACAATGCAGTATCCAATTCTTCGGCTTCATGTTTAGACCTTCTTCTTGATCTTGACCGAGAAAGTAAACTTACTACTTCAATTTATGACAGGCGTGATGAATTTAATTTTCCCATTGTCAACTTTCCATATACATGTAGTATCATTCCTTTATCACCTACGTATGGTGTTTATGTGTTCAAATGATTCGGTGTGCTCGAGCTTCCTCCGAGTATTTTTCCTTTATTTATCGAGGCAAACAATTGGGAGCAAAGTTACTATCACAAAGACATGATAGATCACGCCTTAGTTCAACCTTCCGCAAATTTTACGGTCGGTCATTAGAAAGACCTTTTTTGTTCATATAGATCGTTGTCTGACATGTTGACTTCCTTATTTCATTGCAGTAAGACCGTCTGCATTTCCAATACTATATTTTTGTACTGATCACTACCTATACCGATTGTGACGGATGTGCCGTTTCGTACTTCTGTGACTGCGAATAGTACTAATTCGCATACACTTATGGCATCACGGTGGGCGTGACTGGTCGAGAGGGGATGCCTATTGCTCTATGGCACCTGATTCCACCCAAGATTCCACCCCATGATTGCTTGTGATATTATATCTGTGTGTGTGTGTGTGTGTGTGTGTGTGTGTGTGTGTGTGTGTGTGTGTGTGTGTGTGTGTGTGCAGGGTTTCTAACGTGTTTGATTTTTACTTTTAACTGAATGACGACGGCAACCCAAGACGAAGAACATGTAAATTATGATGGCGTTTAAATGCAATAGTGCGTTATTTGGCATGTGAAGGCCGGTAAAGAACGTTAATTAGCACTTGATTTACTTTCTTATCGATAACATTTTTGTGGTGTTTGAAGGTAAGGTTTTTCACCAAATTGTCAGCATTCCAATGGGCACTAACTGTGCTCCGCTTCTGGCTGACATATTCCTTTACTCATACGAAGCTCAGTTAATTCAGTCTTTCCTTTCGCAAGGAAAAAAACAATTGGCTCTTGGCTTCAATTTTACTTACAGATATATAGATGACTTGCTTTCAATTAATAATCCTTCATTCGCGGATTACCTTAGCATCATCTATCCAAGTGAACTGGAGGTCAAAGGAACCACAGAAAATAGTAATTCTACTTCGTATTTAGATATTATGTTGTCTTTCGACATTAATGGTGAATTGAACACCTCACTCTATGACAAACGTGACGATTTCAATTTCGCTATCACTAACTTTCCTTTCATAAGTAGCAACATTCTATCATCGCCCGCATACGGCGTATTCATATCTCAGTTAACACGTTATTCCAGAGCATGTTCAAATTACAATGACTTTGTTCTGAGGGCTAGGCGACTTTTAGTTAAGCTGCTCAACCAGGATTATATATGTGCTAGACTAGCAACGTCACTGAGGAAGTTCTACGGTCGTTACGAGACTCTTATTACTCCATATGATATCTCGTTATCCAGACTTTTAAATGATTTTCTGGACTGAGACCGATTCCGATCACTTTACACAGATTTTACACCTTATATACTAGAAGGTTACCTACTTCGACTTCTCCATATATAAATACATATGGAATTCACACGATTTGACTCTTTCTACGGGGTAAATGTGACGGGTGTTGCTAGCAAGCAGGAGGTGCTCACTCTCCCCGGGCACCTAATCTCACTCCATCACAGGGGTTCACATATGCTCTTAAAGTAGACATATTTTGTTATTTTCCATTTGTTTTTCATTTTCACTGATTTTGTATGTCCTATGGTTTCATGATTTTTGGACTTGTGGTTTGAATTTATCCATCATCTTTACATTACTGCTGTAATTTTCAAGAATTTTATAAGGGAAAAGCAATAGATAAAACTAAAACGGAAAACAGATACAAAAGAGAAGAAAGAAGACATCTAACCAAGTTGAATGACACAGATCACCATGGACATGCACATAAAACACGATAATACTCAAATATATACTGACAGGTGTTGTAAATAGTAGGCATTTCTTACTGTCCCTGGGCACCTGATCTCACTTTCTTTCCATGTTCTTCCTTATTCTATTTTATAAGAATTAACATTCTGATCAACTAAAACGAATATTTCATGTTACTACAGACGCATTACATATGACAGACAACTCTTAAGAGGTCGAAATTGACAAACGATAACTTTACTTTAAAATACATAATAGCAAGGAAATCATCTGATTTTCAAATATATGACACATTATGTCTTTAATCTATATTCCCATTGCAGGGTGGAGCTCGTATAAAAGTTCCAAGCGGAGGGTTTGGTTAACGGAGTAACACAGTATACACTGTTTACTGATAATGTGTGGCTTTGGTACTTTCTACACCTTGTTGTTTACATTCATGTTAATGTGCATTGCTGAAACAATTTGTATTTAAGGGCAATCACAGCGGGTGTAGCTAACCGAACAGGAGATGCTCACTTTTCCCGGGCACCTGGTCTTGCCTTTGAATTTCAGGCATCCATGAATGTCCATTATGGTACATTGTTGTTACTGCCATAGTCAAGTGACACCAGTTTCTTTCGTATTTTACAGTAAGATATCTACCATCTTGAAGAAACTTTTAGCTTTTCTATCAGGTGCATGATGGTTTTAGCAGTGATGGTCATCAAATGTCCATAGTACTGTCAGGTGTTTCACTGGTTTTATTTGTGCTTTATATATATATATATATATAATTGCCAACTATTCAAGAAGTTTCTACAACCATATATATAAACGCAGTCGGTTAGAGGGTCGAATGCATGACAACTAGGTGATTCGAAATCATAAGTCGTAGGTTCGAGTCCCCGTCGCCGTCGGGGAACGAATACAAGTGAAATATAGGGTGCCTTGTTAGCTGTATTTTTTTTTTTTTTTGTGCTTTATGTTTCTCGAATTTGTCTTTATTTCTACAGGTATTTTTTCGGAGATCAAAGGTCCATAGTACTCCCAGGTGTTTCACTGATTCTATTTGTGCTTTATATGTTTATTTCTCTTTCAGTGATGTATCCTCTCAGGGGATCCGCCTGCGTTTACGTCGGGTAAATTCCTTCACTTTCCGCGGCCGTGTTGGCATGCATGCGATTAGCTAATGATTGGCTATCGTGGGTTCGAGTCCCTGACGGGGAACGAATATAAGTGAAATATAGGGTACCTTGTTAGCTGTAGTGTCTTTGTGCTTTATATGTTTGTCGAATTTGTCTTTATTTCTACAGGTATTTCTTCGGAGATCAAAGGTCAATAGTACTCCCAGGTGTTTCTCTGATTCTATTTGTGCTTTTTATGTTTATTTTTCTTTCAGTGATTGTATTCTTTCAGACGATCCGCCCGCGTTTACGTCGGGAAAATCCCTTCACGTTCCAATATATATATATATATATATATATATATATATAACTGCCAACTAATGAAGAAGTTTCAACAAATATACCATAGAATCTTCGTGATGAGATCTTTCATTTTCATCTGGGACCATGACATTTGAACTAGTGACCTAGTTTTGAAAATCTTAAACCTTGTCTAATTAGTTTTTACCAAAAGGGGTGTGGTTTTTAAAACTTCACATATAGTTTCCTTGTGATAAGACCTTTCATTTGGGACCAGGACTTCTGACCTAGTATCCATTACCTTGGAGTGTGACCTACTTTTCAAAAACTTAAACCTTGACTATATCTTCTACACCAAAAAGTGTAGAGCTTTGAAAATTCACATAAAGATTTATTTTGATGAAACCTTTCATATTTTGCGTAGGGGACAAGGAAATCGCATTCCCGTGTTCATGATTTACAACATCTTAGACTAAACAAGCCTCGTTGTATATCACGGACACCTGGGTGGGATTCCCTTCTATTATTCTCGTGTTCATCATGTACTCTGTAAAGAAGAGTGAGTAATTTACTTAAGACTTGAACATGCATTGAATTCTTACACGTTCAATTCTTATATTTATCATTTGAACATTTCTAATTTACTTATGATGTATTACGAAAAACTACCTGGAATCAAATCTAGAGTCAAGGCGTGACATCTATGCGCAAATAAACACGTTTATTTTATAATGAAATAATAGGAGAAAATACCGCACTATGGTAAATAAATAAAGAGAAAGACTTGTAAACATTTACAACAAAACGCTTAACAGTATATAGAAACCCCTTAACCATAACACCATCGGTGTAATTCACAGGCTATTACGGTAATACATTTATATTTCAAAAGTTATCTGAATGATACAATAAAAACGAACGTGTATAGTTTCTAAACCGTTACGTAAAGGGGGAAAACTACTATGGGGAAAAACTACTATATAGCAATTTTTCCAGAGTGAAATACCACTATGGGGGAAAACTGCTATATAACATTGGCACAAACAGACATTCGTAAATCATAAATGCATGTAGAATAATTCTAAGGAAATATGAAAATTGCCAATTATTTCTTATGAATCAGTATTTTCAATGCTATTGATTCATAAGAGAGTATTTGGCTACTAATTTAATGTTTAGCACGGCACCACAAATTTTGAATACATTACGCACAATTTCAGTGATCGCAGTTCGTCATGTTAGTAGTCATTGTTATATATTCTGATTTCAAAATGGGATGCTGGCATAACTTGGTATGGTAGCAATGATTTGATACAAACTTTGCATTGTAGTGGACATTTCATTTGACGTTATGTTGAATGAAGATAGCAGAGGACTGTGGTATTATAGCATTTGTTTGATTACTCAGGCGTTGCTCAGTCAGGCACGAAAGTAGCGATTTGATTGGAAATTGACAAAGAAATAGCGATTTCTGCCTGTATTTATGATATGATAAGCGCTTCGCATGTAGTAGTTATATCAATGAGATTGGAATCATGTAAGTGATTCGATAGTGGCTTTGCATGGTAGTAGTGGTATAATAGGATGTTTCTTTGGCAGTAAAATCTTTTAAGGGCTTCTTTGGTGCTATTGATTTGATCAGAACTTCGTGCGGCAATAATTCTTTGATTTAATCTGTACGGAGAAAAATGTTGCGGTGGCAATTATAGTGATTAAGTATGAGCTAATTTAAAATCTGTGTTATTATCATGAAATTGTACGTTTTTACAAAAACTAGCTAATTTCACCGACAACCATTTTTATTTACGGCGTATGATGTGTACATAAATAATTCGTTGGTTATTTCTGGTGCATGTATATTTCATGATTTCTAAAACTTGACTCGTTTCATTTTCCAATTAAATATGTATTTAACTACCACCGATCAATGTAAACATTTATGACATCATAGCTGATTTTTATATATCAACGTTATGCTGTTGCGCCGTTTTGTGTCCGCACAAACGATAAACAGATTTTCCTTTTATAGGAAATATAGGTTGACATGTATTGTCTGATCTGATAGCCATTTTCTCTTATTACAAATTTGTATTGTAATTGTAAACTACAAGAAACTTTGCTCAATGGCAATTGTGTGATAAGGGTTAAATGGGGTTATACTTATCTCATAGGAGTCTGGCGATAGAGATATTAGGTTTTTCTTCTACTATATGCGTTTTTTCTACGCATTCTCCTTTTTGGTATGCCCTTAAGTGTAAAAGAAAAATGAGGAGTTACTGGCTCAGTTATGTGGCAGAAGTCACCATAGAGCTATACAATACATGAATATAAATAATATACATATATCACATTACAAAAATATTTGATTGTAGTGCAATTACGATACCGACTTAGGACGGTCATTTAATTTGACAAAAGCCAAACAAATGGTGTGGTTAACCGGTTTACGGGCCCACCTTCCCACTCACCGTAACAGCAGAACAATCAAAAGGCGTACATTTAAAAATTTAAAAATAATCCTCCATGTAAAGAACAAGGGTCAACAGGTATCGCATATTGAGAGGTCATGAAAATATAAACACGTAAGGTATTGTAAAATACATAATGGTATAAAAATATATGCGACATCAACATGATAAACCGTGCTCTGACAGTCTGAAAGCGAGCTAAGACCCTAGATCTGTGGGAGTCCCGACTAACAGTCAGAGGGGACGAGGTTCAGGACCATGTCTCCTCTGAAAGAGGTTTGGACAAGGCCCGTCATATAGTCCCCACCGCCCTGTTAGTCAGCGTGCAACGTTCAAGTAAAAGTCTGCATAAGGCTGTAGAGGGGCCAGATACAAGACCTATAGTCTTTTTGATGATCTCAATATCATATTGTCTACTTATAAGACGTTTGAGTATTTTTATTACATGATAAAATAACGTTATCGGAGCCTTTTACTTTCCTTAGTTTATATACGAAATCACCGTAAAAATAAGGATGGGAAATTCCATTGGATACATACTGTTGAAAAGAAATATTTCCAAATTTAGATAGAAGTTCTGAATAAGATCTGAAGAATTTGCCGAATGTTTTTCTTAGCTTGTGATATCTGTAACCCTGAGTTAAAAGTTTAGTAGTAATTTGTAAATTTCGTTTATGAAAGTCCAAAACATCGGTGCAGCCTCTGACAAATCGAACTAATTGAGATATATAGATACCATATGATGGGAGTCGAGGGACATCGCCATCCAAGTAAGGGAAATTTACAATAGGAAATCCAAAATCCTCACGTTTATCATAAATATTAGTATATATTAGGTGGTTGATAATTTTGATGTTTAAATCTAAGAAAGGTGTAGATTTATCTCAAGTATTAGCTTTATTCAATGTGAGCTCTGGTGGATAAATTTCTGATATAAATTGTTCGAATTCAGGGTTGTCGATAACCAAAATATCATCCAGATATCTACAAGTATTATTGAATTTGTCAATGAGGTCAAAACGTTTTGATTTTTGAAGAGAAACCATAAAATCCCTCTCATAACAATAAAGAAATAAATCTGCTATCAGAGGCGCGCAGTTAGTACCCATAGGAATCCCAACTATTTGTTGATATATCTTGCCATCAAATTGCACAAAAATATTATTCATGAGAAAATCTAGTGCTTTACATAATTCCTTGCAAGTCCAGTATTTATATAAGAGAGAAAAAAGAGGAGTTACTGGCTCAGTTATGTGGCAGAAGTCACCATATGAAGTATATAGATTGTTGGAAAAGAATCCGGAGTTATTGGAAGTACATATGTACGTTTTAGATTCTCTGTGAAAACACCATTGTATAAGAGACAGCAACTTGCTTTTAATCCAATCATGAGGCAGAGATGTATAAAGTGTAGAAAAATCAAATGTAGAAATTTGAGTCGCTTTGAAATTTAGCGAAAGAAGTTTGTCTATAACTTCATGAGAATTTTTAATCGACCAAAAGTAATTGATGTTACTATTATGAAATGCGACATCACAATATTTGATAATATGATCTTTTATAGCAGTTAATAACTTTTGTACTGTTGAGTTGATTTTACGCATCATCTAAATATTTG
Organism: Pteria penguin; assembly: GCA_035048485.1. Taxonomy (NCBI): domain Eukaryota; kingdom Metazoa; phylum Mollusca; class Bivalvia; order Pterioida; family Pteriidae; genus Pteria; species Pteria penguin. The sequence goes on along the minus strand of CM068589.1, from coordinate 7,736,702 downwards.
GTGCACAATATGCGCGTTTGGAAACTTTATTACTTTTTCAGTGGTGCTCAAGACTTAATCGGGGGAAATCTTTCTTTTCTCTTTCATTAAGTGATTTGTACATGTAGAGCTTAATATAACAGCATTTTGACATTTGGTGAGATATGTCCTGATGGTAAATTGCGATTGCAGCTGTTATCGGAAATGCAGTTACAGTAACCAGCAGCCTTAAACGGAAAATCAGATGGTGAAATTTCACAAAGTAAAGAATAGTCCAGAAAGAATTAACATTAATAATGAATAGGATTGTAAATAAATTAGCCAACGTAGTAAAATAATCACATAATTATTAGTGCCCACTGATGATAGGACGGTTAAATTTTTCCTTTTTTTTTTTTTTCTTATGTTTTTGTTTGGTTTTTTTTTTTTTTTTTTTTTTTTTTTTTGTTTTGTTTTGTTTTTTGCTGCCAACAAAAATGTTGACAGATATGATCAGTTTCTATAACAAATGAGTCCAAACAAAAATCTGAATGAAACAACTATCTCGATACAAATGAGAAAACAGAAGACATCTGACAAATCTATCATCTATCACTCAGATCACCAAAGACTTCACACAAAACATGATAATACTAGAATTTACATGGAAAAAGTTAAAAAATAGTCGATTGTACTGCAGTTACGATGCCGACTTAGGACGATCAATTGAAGTAACCGACGTCATTCATTTGGTGTGGTTAAATGGTTTACGGGCGCCCACCCTCCCACTCACCGCCAAAGCAGCACAATCAAAGAACACATTTAAAATTATAGTAACACATAACTCAACTTATGGCTGTCAATTGCAAATTAAGTCTTATGTTGTACTCATTTTTATTAACAGATCGTTATATAAAAGTTAAGATTTAGGACAATATATTAGAAAAGGAAAGAAAATGTCATGCAAAAATATAACGCATATAATGATATGATTTTTTCACTAGTTCTTGTCTTATGTCACAACGGACTAACCTGAAACTGTGAGTGATCCTGTACACGCTACGTTCATCTCAGCATGATTGGTTTTTTATGTCTCATCCGAAAAAAGGACACTGGGTAGCCACCACATTGATCCATTCCATATAAATTTTAACGGGCTATTTAAATGGATATTTACACCATGACACGGGACTTTAGTATCATCCTAAAACATGGCACCAGTAGGCCACCGGTGGGATTAGAGTCTATCAACTTATTTAGCCACGATCATTGGGCCTTATATTTGTGTTATATGTTATATCTACTTTACAAAGATATATGTAAATACATAAGGGTCACATATGGAATACGATAATTATTTCTTAAATAAAAATACTACAAATGGGAAAGAATGTACCGAAATTTTGTTTTACCCTTTTCCCTCAACTTTTTTGGCGAATTTCTCAGTGTGATAAAAAGGTTTTGATAAGCGTTGATAAAAGAAATTATTTTCTCGAGAATAAAAGACCTTCAAATAATGGTAAGATAGCTATCAATCGTATTTTATATTTCATGAAAAAGGATGGAGTGGAGTCAGCTCCACTTTGTATACATATCTATAAAATCATGTCATAAAAAGCTCAACCCCAACATAAGAACATAAAGGAAGCACGGTTTACTAGATTATGTCATACATACTGACTTCCTTATAAACCGATTAAAGATGACTTGTCAGATCGTCCTTATCCTAATTCATCCCCATTATATCATTTAACAAAGAGAGGAATGTTATCTATCCTCACTATTTGCAAAATAAATTGAAATGTGACGCATAACTTATATGTTCCATTACGGTATTGCAAAAGTTTATCAAAGTGTCTTAATCTTGAAAAGGATGTGATACATTGCATTAGCGAACTTTCAACTTCATGAAACAAAACACACGAAAGCAGTGAATACAAGGGGGCAGACACTACGAACGTATAGCTAACATAATTTATGTATAATAATTTATTGATAAATAACAATATAATTCCTTCATGACACCTGTTACGGTCAGAAATAAACCCTTTTGTAAAGCCAACAAAAGCCACAGTGATTTTTGACTTTATTTACAAATTACCAAAAAATAACAAAAATACAGATAATGCTTACAACTATTAAGTCCGATAAAGGTATATGTAGTTAGCAATTCCGGAACGCTGAAGTCCGTATTACATCCACTGTGTATAAAACAGAGTGTCCAGTGTTTAATTTCACAGTTCAATAAATCCAATTCAAGCAGTCGGTAAACACGATAAATCCCCGGTATATACGTAGAAAGGCAATGTAATGCATGTAACACATATTTGATTGTAGTGCAATTACGATACCGACTTAGGACGGTCATTTAATTTGACAAAAGCCAAACAAATGGTGTGGTTAACCGGTTTACGGGCCCACCTTCCCACTCACCGTAACAGCAGAACAATCAAAGGACGTACATTTAAAAATTTATAAAGAATCCTCCATGTAAAGAACAAGGGTCAACAGGTATCGCATATTGAGAGGTCATAAAAATATAAACACGTAAGGTATTGTAAAATACATAATGGTATAAAAATATATGCGACATCAACATGATAAACCGTGCTCTGCCAGTCTGAAAGCGAGCTAAGATCCTAGATCTGTAGGAGTCCCGACTAACAGTCAAAGGGGACTAGGTTCAGGACCATGTCTCCTCTGAAAGAGGTTTGGACAAGGCCCGTCATATAGTCCCCACGCCCTGTTAGTCAGCGTGCAACGTTCAAGTAAAAGTCTGCATAAGGCTGTAGAGAGGCCAAATACAAGACCTATAGTCTTTTTGATGATCTCAATATCAAGTAATTTCCAATATAGAAACATCTAGATTCAAAAGAACTTTCAAGAACATTCACAAATCATTATGGAAATAAACAAGTTATATAACATACAATTACAGAACTTTCTAGTTCTAAATAGAAGAATCAATAATATAAACAAACAAAAAATATATGACCCACATAACACACCATATTTACATTGTTCACGATCTAGATTACACTTCAAAACTCTTGAACTATTTAAAGTACAACCTATTGAAACATGTATTATTACGCCTATACATTCGACCGTTGTACCATGTGCATCTTTCTGATACAAAAATTAAACGGAGAAAAGGAATATGTTTTAAATACAACTTTGACATTTGGGATCTTTTTTTCAAATATGTGAGGAGAATTGTTAGGGTTTATTTTCTTAGATATTTTACCCAAATACAAATGAATAAAACGAAAATTGAAACACCTTTAAATACCCTTTATAGAGAAAGACAGTTTGATTAGATTTTTAGAGGGGAGAGGAACCAACCTTTAGTCCGAAAGTTCACCGGTCAGGTCTAATAGTTCACTACTTAGAAGGATATAATAGTCCGAAGTTCCCTTTGTTAGGTCCAAAGAATAGTCGAGACATCGGAGTAACTCATTTCCTATAGGGAGAGAAGGATGACTAGTTCAATGTATCAGGCATTCTAATTGGAATAAAATTATTTGATAAATTCTTAAATTAAGATCGATTCTGATATAAAATATACATTTTAATCTCATTTCGCTACAGTAAAGATATTATGACCAAAATGGTTGTTGTTTACATTTAACATTTTGCGAGTGTTTATTTTTTTTTTTTATCTTTCTATCTTTTTCTTTTTTTCCTTTTTGTTTGTTTGGTTTTCTTTTTCTTTTTTTTTTTTTTTAATTATTTCTTTCATTTCTTTCATAATGTTTTGGAAAGGGGGTGGGGAGACAGAAGGTAAGGTGGATGACCTCTAGTAAACTGTAAAAATTCTGATAGAAGTAGGCTTGAAAAATATTTTGATATATGGGCTTTATAAAACTAAGGTGTAGAAAGTTCTGTAAACCTTGCTGGAAATTTGGTAATTCAACATGGGGAAAAGGAATCTCTATGTTTACTTCTCAAAAATACTGTTTGACCACATTTTCTTGTTTATGCAGTCCATTTAACAAATGTTGGTTAAATGTACCTAGAATTTTAAATATTGAAACATCTAGAAGCATAACAGGTGGGTTAAATTTATATTTTTTTATACTCTAATTTTGCTTATTTTGCAGGGATAGCTGGATTTCTTCTTTTGTTTCTGACAGCATTTAAGGGTTCTGGATCTTTGGATGACGTTGTATATGCTCCGTCAGAAGGAGGGGAGGGGAAAACAAAACTGTTGATTTGTCTTCGTGAGAAATAGCATATATACTGTAGAAGTAACAAATAATGTAAAACTATAGGTCTTAAACATAATTTATTATAACTTACCAAATCAAATAAGTTGTTTGTATAAATTTTGTGCGAAAATACTAAGGTGGTGTTCTTTTATTTTGTTCATCTTTAAATTTAACATGGTTATATAGAAAAAATATTTATGTTCAAAGGAACATCTGATACTGCAAAAAAGTGCAGCACTCAGTAAACGGAAGGAACATATCAGACCCAGCTGCACTAGGACAATGACAAGGACATGCAGAGAATACAAAAATAATCACATACACGGACATAGAAACATTTGATAGTAATGCAATTATTGAACCTCATTTGAACGGTCAAGTGTGATGGCAACGTATTTCAACTGACGCAGATAACCGGTTTACGGGACCATCTTCCCACATACCACAAAAGCAGTACACTCAAAGGATACACATTTTAAAAGATTAATAATACTCCATGCAGATAACAAAATCCAGGTTAAAGTTCATGTATAAAAAACGCAAATATCATTATAGAATAGATATAAATTTACATATGCTATGCTAATCAAAAGGCGAGTTAATGTACGTAATCTGTAGGAGTACCGACAAAAAGTAAAGAGAAATAAGATTTAGGACATTATTTCCCATGCTAGGCCCGTCCTACAGCTCCAGCGCCTTGTAAGTCAGAGTTTAACGCTGAAGAAAAATTCGGCATAAAGACTGTAGATGAGCCCTATGCAAAAATAATGCCTTCATTTCAGGCTCGTGCTTTCGATGTCGAAAGTATTTTAGTGTTTATTCTTGATCCCAATGAGATTTTATCGGAACCTCCTAATCTTGTATACTGGGCCTCTATAGGAAATTGCAGAAAAGTCAGTTTTCCGTATTTGAATTAAAGATCTAAACAGGTACTGTAACAGTTTCAAAAATTTACTTACAACGTGACAACTGATACTGTCTCATCCACCAATAATGACACTGACAATTTTCCAGCAAGAATAGAGCCCCCGAAGTACCAGTCATCAGACGAGCATCCAGACCTCTGACTCTTAACCACTAAATCCGTCCAAGAGGGTACACTTCATTGATTATATTCTTCTTCAAACCAGCTGCATAGATCGACAAACTGAATTCATCAGGTTGATGTAGAAAAGAGAGTTTTACGACGTGTTGTTGTTTTCGGTTCAATTATGAGATCAAATTTTGACGCTGTTTTGCCTCTTTTCTACCTTAGTCATCTCCGCAGATTTTTGTGTCATTGTATTATTTTATCAATGTAGTGAAGCAATAAAACATTTACTTGTGATCTTTCATTGTAAGTAAAAAACGAAGAAGTAGCGAAAGGGTAAACTATATCTCATAGTTCATGGAATAAAAGGACAATATCGTGAATAGTGTCACATTCAGACAAATGCAAACCTCAATAAAATTGAGGTGAGACCAGGTGCCCGGGAGGAGTAATTGTCCCCTGGTTGCATACAACACCCGTTGCAAAAGTCCTGCAACAACCTTTCAAATCGAGGAGGTAAATACATAAATATACACGCATGAACACACGAAAGAGACATGTAAGTTACGTGATACATCATTTAATATGCACTCACACCTTACTTCTTAAGCTATCACTTCTAATTAACAACCACTTTTCTCACTACTTATTGCCTCTACAAATTCTTTACTCAGAGGTAGTTTTATTGTGATGGGAAGACAGAATATATCAGACAAGGCTGTATGACTACAATCATCAAAAACATGCACATAAACATAATTATATTCAAATAAACACAGAAAACAGCCTAAACATTCAAATTTTCATTTAGCTTAAATATTATGAAAGCGCCTATACATGTATTTCATGTATGTTAGGTCGCCCCGGGGCGTGGTGTGAGTTTAAATCACGGTCATGTTAGTATTCCCAGTATACATACTCTGATATCCTCTAAGTCAAACACCTGGCAGTACACTATAAATGTTTAAAATGAAAATAAAGGATGTATTTTCAAAGCAACTCAAATATTATTTTATATGTAAAAAGCTGTCATGGAGTTGTCGTGTCAAGAGAATAATATTAAAATAAAATGATCACGATTCATTTTAAGTATAAATTAGAAGAGTGCAAATAAAACACTCGTAACAGGAATTGAAAGAGGAATCGAAAAAATCGCTGGTACAAGATGCATTGTCTTCAGGGCCTCAATCTGCATTTAGTAACTTTAAAAATATTTTTGTCATTTCATTTTATGGGGTGATCATTCTCGCATTTCACTGATTCAACAACGATAATGTGGCTATTTGTTACCTCGAATTTAATAGTACATATTCGGCCAATGTAACGTAAGAAAGTAAATCGCCTCGGCGAAAAATAAAAAATATATAACTTAATAATTCATCAAAATACATTTTATACCTATAGATTTGTTTCCCATATTTCGTAATTCTGATGTAATGGTGAAGCTTTTGGATTACGTTTTCGGGCGATTAGTTCTAGAATTGTGCCACTGTGTGTAGGAAGTCTGTTACCCCTAGATGTCAAGACACAATAAAACTGAAAAATTGTGGAAAGTAAGGTAAAAACACTTCTGTTTGTTTCATACTTTTACTGTAGATATACAAATGTTGGTTTATGCATCTATTCTCAGCATAATGTGTATAAACAGTAATAAATATATATCTCAAAATGTTTCCGCTCATATTTGGTGATTGGACAACCAAGAGGAAACACAATTGTAAAGGAAATATATCATTTACATCGTGTCTCTTCATATCCTAATGTACTTTGCAATAAAAATATTTTCAAGTATTTCCGAGACGAAATAGCTTAGCTTTTGTATCTACATCCTATATTTGTTTATTTCTTATTCTGATTATAGCTTAATGACATAGATAGAGGGGAAAAACCGGGCCTGCCTGTGAACAAACATTTCTTCCTTTCTTTAACCATTTGTTCATGACTATTTGCGGTTCGAAGTAAATCCTTGTGTTTTCACAATACTCTTTGTTGGAGTTTCGGAATCATACGATAGTCTATGTCTAGCAGTTTAGATCCTTTAAGGTTTATATGCATAATATGGTTTAGTGCCAGTCCTGTTTCTGAAAAGATATTGCGGGAGGCGGCTATCTGATAATTAAAACAAGAATAATTGCCTTGTGATCAATTTTATTTGTATGTGTATTTCATAAAAGTGGTCAGATCACTAGATTGTGAACGCTTCTTTATAATTTATACAATATAAAAATGGAAAAAGGTGGTAACCAATTCTTTAACACAGAGGCACATTCATCTGACTCAGATTGAGTTTACTGTTAGGTGAAATTGGTAACGAGTTTCTCTTCAAATATCAATTCCCACAGTTTAGTCTTGATCATCACCGAAAAGGCATAGGTTGTCGATAACGCATATGTGCATAACAAAAGACGTTCTTAAACACTTAAACAATCCAGACTCCTACTTTCACTTTGAGTGTAAGTATTGTTTGTAAAGGGATGTATCAACAATACGAATTCTAACTGCGGTTCAACCGTTAAGCGCCGGATGTCACCTATAGGCAGAGTATTCTTCTCCTAGTATGTTCTTAATCACCGGAAGGTACGAAATGCATAAACCTACAGAATACGTCTTCAGCGGTGAACAGTAATACTTATTCCTTTAGGATACCTTGTCAACGGTATGCAGAAATGCTTACTTCCCATGGTACCTCGTCAACAGTAGACTGTGTAGCGTTTTCCCCTTTCCCCCAGGATATTTTCTTTTTCGGTGTGCAGCAATTTTCACTTTCCAAAGGTACAATGTCACTTGTAGAAATAAAATGTTTTCCCCCGAAATAGCATATTACCTGAAGGTAGGAGTACTTGCTATCAGAGGGAACCTCTTCCCCAGTAAGCCGGGAATGCAATTGTCATTTTTCTAATGAAATTTCATCTCTTCGTCCGTTCATTTATATGTTGCATCAGATATCATCTCTAATAAGGTTTCGGAGAAATTCAATAAATCATAAATCATGAACCATAACAGGGGTTCCTCTGAAGCCTATGACTTGGATTATTCTCTCGACGGAGGACTAAGATTCATCAAATTCTGTACGATACATCTAAGGTAAGTGGAAATAACAAATATATACGTCCAACGACAGATGCTGAACGAAAAATAATCAAATATATGTAGATCATGTGAGCTCAGGAAACAAACATACAAAGAAAGGAAAAGTTACAAAGAACAAAAAATTAATGCGGTCATATTGAATTTGCCTGAAAAGAATAATTATTATCCTTTTTTATTAATCTATTACAGAAGAAGAAAGAAAGAAAGAAAAAAGAAAGTAAGACAGAAGAGGAGATAGCCTGTAGAAATAGTAATAGTGATGGTAGTAGTAGTAGCAGCAGAAGCAGCATACCTTTGTTTTTATTTGTTTGTTCACTAACAATTCTTATTTCCGTTTTAAGAAAGTTTGGCAACTCCTCTGGTCTATGTTGTTTTAAGTATATTAATATATATGCAATAAAGAATATATCTATGCATATGCGGTCTAATACTCCTATTATTTCACTTTAATGATAACAATTTTCAAAACTTAACTACTTTTTACGGACATAGGAAGAAGATTTTTCGTACTGGAAACACAGTACAACACCAAGTAAAGGATACATAAAAAAACCAAAATCGCATTCAATCATCAGAACGCTAAAGCTATATCAACAAAGAGATTCTGTGCTTCTTATTTTATTATCAAAGTAATGATACAAACATGCTACAAAGGTCAAACACTGTTAATGAATATAGCGATGGATTTGCTCTTCAGCTACTTATGTATAGTAATTCCTTTTCCCCAAAAGGAGCCATGTTAAATTACCAAACCTTTAGAAAGTTTACAGAACGTTTTACATTTACGTTTATGTAACCCATATATCACAATGTTTGTCAGATCCTCCTCTCTCAAAATGTTAACAGTTTATCTTAGAGCATCTACCTTAATTTCGAGAAAATCTTGCTGAAAGGGGGTCACCCCAAAAGTTGCCAAAATTCAAATGTAAGCGACCAATTTTAGGTCATTAAATGTTTACATTACTAAAATGAGATTAAAATTCATGATTTTAATCAGAATCACTCTTTATTTATAGATTGATCAAATAATGTCATCCAATCCTGATGTAGTAATCCTTCTCTCCTATAGCAGATCAGTCAATCTGACGTCTTGTTAGTCAACATGCTTTGACCTTATGATTTCGATTTCTACAGGTATATATTTTCTATATCTATTTAAATCTTGAGTGTCAGTGAAGACATAAGATGTCGAAATGCGCATAAGACGCGCAAAAATGAATACACGTATAAATGTTCTGATATTTATTATCTATTTAATAGGAGATATTTCAAGCATTGTTTACTTAATTAATCATGAAAGAGTTATCTTATTTATATGTTTTGGATATCCCTCTTCAATTATATCACAACACTTAAATAGGATAAATTTCTCATACCCAATGAAAGTATGATCTGTAAGTCCCTTTATTTGATTTACTGTGCAATATATATATATCCCCGTTGGGGAACGAATATAAGTGAAATATAGGGTGTCTTGTAAACAGTAGTATATTTGTGCTTATATGTTTGTCGAATTTGTCTTTATTTCTACAGGTATTTCTTCAGATATCAAAAGTCCATTGTACTCCCGGGTGTTTCACTGTTTCTATTTGTGCTATATGTTTATTTCTGTTGCGGTGATTGTATCCTTTCAGAGGATTCGCCTGCGTTTACGTCGGGCAAATCTTCACTTTCCGCGGCCGTGTTGTCATGCATGCGATTAGCTAATAATTGGCTATTAAAGCTCTATTTTTGAGCTCAGGTAGCTCAGTTGGTTAGACGGTCGGGTGCATAACAGCTAAGTGATTAGGGGCCATAAGTCGTAGGATAGGGTCCCCGTTGGGAATAAATATAAGTGATATATAAGATGCCCTGTTAACTGTGGTGTATTTGTGCCTTTATATGGTTGTTTATTATGTCTTTATTTCTCCAGGTATTTCTTCGGATATCCAAAGTCCATTGTAAACCCGGTTGTTTCACTGTTTCTATTTCTGATATATATATATATATATATATATATATATATATATATATATATATATATATATATATATATATATTAACACCATTTGCACCATAACTGTACCAGAGAAGCTAGGTTCGTGCTCGACCCCGTTAGCGTTCTATAGTTCCGATAGTACCTAGCTTCTTACCACGGAACGATATTTTAATGCTACCAATAGGTCCAATGTATAAGTCTCACTTCTCTGTGCATCAGCGACATGCCTTTACCATTTACATAGATTATGTTTGGGTGCGGCCAACCGTAAATTAAGGAACAAACAATGTATAGGTGGCACAATTAGCTTTTAAAGCACCAACATCAAGCATATTTATACACAAAGTTTATTTTGAATAAAGGAGTCCGATATTTGTTGCTAGGCCAGAAACTAGTTGAGAGTATGGTTGTACGTCTTAATTCCAATTTGAACGTGGCTGGGTTTTTTTTAACTTTCTCGTATTAATATTTAACCAGCAAACAGTACGGAGGTTGTATGTGAAAGCTTTGTCAAATCTTATCATATCAGTTACAAAAGTTGTTGTGCAAGAAAAGTACCATTATTACTAAAGTTGAATGCAGTGACAAAAATTGTTATGCGAGAAAAATACCATTATTATTAAGGTTGACTGCATCTTATGCCATGTTTATTTAAAATGGGATCAGCGTTTTCAACAGTAAAAGTTACTAGATTGAGCAAGATAAATACAGATTTAGTTGAATAATTTTTGAAAAAGCAGTAAATGTTTCAAAACAATATCAAAAATAACATAATTTCTTCGTAGATCATAGTTACGTTATGCCTGTATACACACCAAGTTATCTATGGCAGCGCTCAACGAGGGCCACATTGGATATCGGTGGTACAAACCACGTTATCTATGGCGGCACAAACCGACGGCAACCCTAGTCACTGTTGTAGGTCCTTGCATCCTATATTTCCCGTATGATCAGAGGAATATTATATTCATTATATTCTCTTAATAATTTTCATTTCATATTATTATATATTATTCGTGTTCATTACCGAAGACATGAGATTTTTTTAAATCTAATTGTGACAACCCTGATAAAAAATGTTATAATTTATTATTGAAGTAAGATAGGCACACACCTTTTTAAAATTGAGTTTTTGGCAGGCTAAATGCAAATGTATACAGAACCTTCCATATCTAGATGACAGAAGAGATGTGTGACTCTGTATTCAGGATGCATTGAGACCAAACACCAGGATGTGTGAGATACCGTAGAAGGGACATGCAGAAGAGCGACGTAGACTTGCCTGTAGAGAGGTTGTGACTTGTGGTACATGTGGATACCAATCTCTAATGTCAATGCCATAATGGGAAGTCTACATAAAATCAGCAGACATTAACATGGGCATGCAGGGGGATGGGGCGCTATATCTGAGTCTTGTTGGTAGAGAATCACTCCGAGAATTTTGTTGTCCAGCAACCTCCCAGCCCTTTGTATATTTATGTGTACTTACATTTTTGATTGCGACATATGAGTGATCGAGGCAGAATGATATTCATGCTTATTTTCCGTTTTAATATCATGTTAAATGAAATTTGCACTGAACAATTATTAGTTTTGAAATATTTCTCTAATGTTAAAAGATTCAGGCGTACAATTTAATTTTAGTTTGCAGTACATGTAACTTAGATATCATAAACAAGTAGTTTTTTATTTACACAATCCGGTGCTCTTAAATTATGTGAGTAACATTCATTTATGCACTTGACGTGTGTTGTCGTTTGGGATCGTTATGATGTTTTAACACATGTCCAGTACTTTTTTATTCAGAAATTGATTTCTTTTTAATCGGGATTATTAAATAGTTCATATGTATTGGGGGAGGGGGTGGGTGGGTTTTCGTATTTGTCTTAATATCAACAGCGCCGACACTATGTTCTACATGTACATGTAGTCAGTGGTACATGTAACTACAGAATGCATGCCACTTGTGGTTTTGAATCGTGACGAAGCATGCAAGAATTTGACCTATGTGAAAGATGGAAAATAATCATAAAAATGTAGAATACTATCATTTAAATGACATATTCAAATCAGTGGCAGATTTAGAGTGGAATGCTCCCCTCCTCCACATATAAAAATCCAGATTTTGGCACCAGAAATGGCTAAGTAGTTTGACTAATACACATGGATCCGCCTTTTTTTTTTCGGAAATCCTGGAGCCGCCACTGCAAATATCAATTTAGGAAGATATTTTCTAATAAAATTCATCAAATAAATGTTATATTGCTTCTCTGTATTGATAAATGACGAAAAAGACATTAAATGTGTGGAAATAAATAAGTCAGAAAAAAGTGAAAAAGGTCTTAACTTTGATTTCAGATTAGAACTAACAATGCTTCTGAGGACAGCCTGCAATATAACTCTAGTACATACAGTTTGTTGACTTATGCAGTTGGTACGAAGAAATTTGTTAAATGGGGTACTTTCTTGAATCTTGTGTCGCTCGCTTAGTATTCATCCTTAATAGGTTAACTAAGATTAATTAACTAGAATTGTGTGAAGAGTATGATATAGCTGTAAATTTTTTCTGAGATACATGGTTTAAATTAGAGCCACATTCAAGCATCAAATTACTGACACCTCCTCCCCAAGAGGTACTAAGATTTAAAACCTGAGTGCCCGGATGATATCGAATACCTGTCACGGCAATTTTTTGAGATAATAACAGTGAAATTGATGTCAGTTACAATGTAATAAACAATACCCATTTTCCCCCATATATAAGTCATTATTAACGAAATGTTATAGAAAACTTGATATAAACTAAAGCATTACGTTTACATTTAGTTTTTTTGTCTAGATACCATATTGGATCCTATATTTCTATTATTGTCAGAAGAATATTATCGTCCCTTAATAATTTTCCTTTTACTTCATTATATATCATTCGTTTCCTTATAAATCTTCTTTCTTTGAATGAGCTTCAGGACAGAGGCGAGAGTCAAATTTTTTATATCTCCGCGTTGAAGAGTTCCACCCCGTCCGTGTACGATAACCGGCAGAAGTTCCGTTTTGACTCCGTACTTTTCTTTGGCCGCGGCAAAAGGCATAATAACACTTATAATCAAATTGTTAGTCACACTTCAATGCTCATATAAATCATGATTCATAACCTGAGTAGTCATTATAATTCTCCAATGAAAGGAAATGAATCAATTGAAACCCCTGTTCAAAGGGAATCTGAAGAAGAAAGGTAATTTTGTGATATATGTTTTCGGAAAGGGTATACTTGCTCCCCCATGCATACTCTTTTGTGCGTTTTTGCGAAGACTGCAATGCATATTGTAGGTACTGGGCGTTGTGCTGACAATACTATATCATCAAGAGAGATAACTCTTATTGATGGTTTACAGAATAAATGCAAGTGTCACTTTCCCAGTGCCAATTTCATAAAAGGTACAAGGGAAAAGTGCCAAGTTCCTGTCTTGATTTAGAAATATGTATTTCAAAGATCTTGTATTTGAATTCTGAACAGAAAATATCTGTTAGAAAAATTTTTATTGTGAATTGTGTATTTCTGCCAATAGGAGGCAATGAAGAAATTCCATGTTCTGTCAAATCAGGAAGTTGGAAAATCTCAAAATGTTTATGTGTAGCCATATCAAACGTTACAATGAAACTCAATAATGCTCAAGTTTAATACATCACCTAAAAATTGATAGAAAGATATCTGAAAATTGAATAACCGGGATCTGTCCTTAAGAGATGATATTGTTTTCTAATCTAAGTGCGATAACTCTGATGAAAAATGTTATAATCTAAGACTCAAGTAAGATACACACACACGTTTAATAATATAATTTTGGACAGGCTAACTGCAAATTAAAGTTACGTGCACATGCATCTTTGTTAGCGATATGTGAATGACAAAGACTGATATTCATGCTTATTTTCCGGGGTTTTTTTTTTTTGTTTGTTTGTTTGTTTTTTTTTTTTTGTTTTTTTTTTTTTTGTTTTTTTTTTTGTTTTTTGTTTTTTGTTTTTTATCATGTGAAATGAAATTTATATCGAACAATTACCAGCTCTGAAATATTTCTCTAATGTTAAAAGACTCGGCCGTACGACTTATTTTACTTTTAAGTACATTTAGCTAAGATATCATAATCAAATAGTTTTGGATTTACCCGGTACTCCTAAATTATATGAGTGAAATCATTTATGCGCGTGACAAGCGCGGGCTGTCGTCGTATGTATCTTTATGATGTTTCAGGACATGTCCAGTACTTGTTTTAGTGGTTGATTTCTTTCTAGTCGAATTTGTTAAATAGTGCATATGTAATGGGGATGGAAGGGGGAGAGGGGTATATGTCCTTGTATTCAGAGTGCCACCATATATACATGTAGTCAGTGGTACACGTAACTACAGTATACATGCGTCTCTGTCGTTGTTTTGAACCTTGAAGAAGCATGCAAGAATTGGCTTATGTCAAATAAAGAAAAATGGTAAAACAAAAATGTAGAATACTATAGCTTAAATGAAAAATTCAAGTATCCGTTGAGGAAGATATTTTTCTTTTAAATTTTCAGTAAAGAAATGTTTTATAGTTTCCCTGTATTGATAATTGACTTAAACGACACAAACTTTGTGGAAATGACTAAGTCAGAAAAAAAGTGAAAAAGTGTCTTAACTTTGATTTCAGAATAGAACTGACAATATCATTTCTGAGGACAGCCTGCAATATCACTCAGGTACATTAAATTTGTTGACAGTCGGTCCGAATACATGTAAATTTCTTAGAAGGGGTATCTCCTTCAATCTTGTGTCGCTCGCTTAGTATCCATCCCTTAATATGTCTGACCGAAAAACAGCAACATTTGTAGGAAGTCTAAAGTTCTTCCTGTTTTATTTTCCCAAAATTCTCTTATCAAAGAAATCCGCAAAATCTTATAATTATATCTATATCTCCTTTTTAAATCTGTAATAAATTGCAAAAGAGAAATCCTAAACATTATGAATGTGTTCAATATTTCTTCAAGTATTATTATCTCATTAAAATCAGATCAAACACACAAAACCGATGTACTCTGAGCAACTAATATGTAGAAAATCTAAGAAATCAAAAATCAAAGATCATCATTGACATAAAAGAGAAGGACATTCAAATGAGGGTAAGATAACTCTGAATTGTTTACAGGATTTCAAATAGAAAGATAGAGTCACCTCCCTTTGTATGTAATCGGCAATAACGAGATATAGACGTTATTTAAACAAGAGCCAGCGTGTCAGAATTTAAAGCCTGGTTTCTCGACATTAAGCACAACAGGAAGAATGCGTTGTTAACGGTTTAAGAATGAAAGGATTTTTCTGATATATTACTTCCAAGTGGCCGTAAAATTTGTTTGCGCCTTTATGAAATTCTACATAGAAGGGGTGAACCTTATAAAACTTGCATAGAAGTAGATACGAGATCTGGCGTTATATCACAGATAGTATGAATGTGAGATCTGAATATAACACAAATATCTATTTACACTGGATAAACACCATAAAAATGAGATAACTCTGTCATGATTACACGTTGACATATAATGCTAGAGTTATCTACCTTTAAGTAGGTCAATGCTATCATATCTCGTGATCTAGTTAAAAATAGAATCTATTGAAACATGATTCATCACGCCTCGACAACAACCGTGACCTTAATACTCAGTGCTGATATTTGTACTATACAATAATAATATAGAGCTTAGACAGGAAGGGTATAACACTTGGAAGAGGGTTCATTGTTCATATCTGTGAGGAACTTTCCCCCACTGAATTAAGCCGGCGTGTCCTAGATAAGGTGCTCGGCTCCTGACCGAGAGGTTCCGGATTCGACTCCCGCCCTGGGCACACCGGTGTTCTGTCTTTCGGATGAAACAGTAAAAACCGAGGCCCCGTGTCACGGTAATCGCGGCACGTAAAAGATCGTTCACTGCTTTCGGGTGGGTCCGTTGCAAAGGTCTAAATTTCTATGCAATGCAGTGGCGGATCCAGGAATTCCAAAAAAAAAAGGGGGGGGCACATATGTATTAGCCAAACGACTTCGCCATTTTTGGCGCTAAATCTGGATTTTTACTAGTAAATATGTGGCCAAAAGGGGGGGCGGGCCCCCTCTAAATCCGCCACTGTAATGCATCAGGCAGATACCGTCACCATATACGTGAAATAAACGTGGGGCGATAAAAATGATGATCATTCTGCACTGAATTCTCTTGGGACAAGCATTTACTCAAGTTAAAGTGATGGGAACTGAGTTGTCAAATTGTAGATACCGTCACTGAGAGAGGTGGCTTACACTAAATAACAAACACCCCCACTCTTTTTTTTTTCCTATTAACCTCCTTTATTCCCGGTCTTTGACAAAAGCCGAAATAGCTCAGTGGATGAGGTGAACGAAAGGTCCAGAGCTTGACTCCCTATTCTGCCTTTTGGATGAGAAAGTAAAAAACCGAAGACTCGTGTCATGGTAACCTTAGCAAGTAAAAGATCCCTTGCTGCATTATACCAGTGTCGGATTTAGAAGGGCGCCCCCTTTCGACACATATATGCGAGTGAAAATCAAGATTTGGCACCCAAAATGGCTGATTAGTTAATACACATGTGCCCCTCCCCTTTCGGAAATCATGAAATCGCCACTGTATGCCGTCACCATATATATACATATCATAATGAATATGATAATTGACCAAACAAATTATCTATATTACATATGACAATATACATAATCGATGAGTGAAGTAAAGCAATACCCAAACAATAAATGTCTTTTATATTAATATTTTTGCTATAAAAACGAAATATCTAAATTAGATTTTAAAAATATATAATTTTTTGATTGGGCAAACAAAAACGAAAAGCTATATATTTGGTATGTATTGGTACGTACTAATCACATAATATATGAACAGGCAAAACGTATGTGGAAATTACAAGAGAAGATATTTTTGCACTAGAATCTAGAATGAAGAAACTAAGAAACTACTTGCAAGTCTGTTCATGGTAAATAATAGATAGCTTTCATGGAGTCTAAATTTATTTGAGTTACCTCCCCCAGCTATATCTGGGTTCAAACAAGAGATTTAAGATTCAAACAGACAGGAGTATCGAATCATATAACCCCCCCCCCCTTTTTTCACAGCGTATGTGTTTGTTACGCCTCGCGACCAGTGAAATGTACCTTTCAGAGAAATAAACTTTATAACAATGGTGCTACCGTACATAATAAGATTCAGATTTCATAGTGAATGGTCTTCAGTGTGACGTCACTGATCCTTTTTTAAATGAGGGTGTGGTGGTGGTGGTGGTGAAGGAATTGGTGGTGAATGCTTCCGCCGTCACCAATGCAATTGCACAACAACATTCATTTTTATGCACATCAAATGGCCTTCCGGAGGAGGAAGAAAATTCATTGAGGAGCAGGAGGAAAGAATCCCGAAGGAAGAGGATATGCTTATGCGATCGCTCCTATTAAAGTATATCAATATGAATTTTTCTATATTTTAAAATATGGAATCCATTGAAAAAGTAATGAGAATACTGACAATGCAATACTTTAACCCGTAGTCCTCTCCGTACTCCCTCATTTAAATTAAGATCAGGCACGTGTGACCTTCGTCACATTGAAGACCAGTCGCCGTGAAATCTGAATCTTATTATGTTCGGTAGCACCATTGTTATAAATTTTTTTTTATCTGAAGGTAACGTTTCACTGGTCACGAGGCATGACAAACACATACGCTGTGCAAAAAAAGGGAGGGGGGTTATATGATTCGATACTCCTGTCTGTTTCAATCTTAAATCGAACAACAGGGTTTATGTTACGTCACCAAACTATAGTTTCTGTTGATTCATTCGGCCGTCGATACCTCAGCATCTATAAATAAATCCGGGAATTTCCCTTTAGGGTTAGAGTCCGAGAAGTCACGGGAGGTGCCACAGGAAGGTTCACAGGGGTCAGTAGAGAGGTCATGGGGTCAGCAGAGGTCACCCCAAAGGTTGTGGGGTCATGAGACGGGGTCAGGGATGACGTCATCGTTAGCCTTACGCCTAGCACTGAGGCTCCCATGTTAAGGTATCTGCGCTAGAAAGGGCATTTTCTACTACTTCTAGACTTCTGTTTCCTACGAGCCTGATTATGATCTTACTTTGATAACTAATACTTATATGTATACGAGTATACAGAAACTTTAAATATAAAGGTACATTATAATCATAATCTTGTCCCAAAAATCTTTTATTTTATGCTCTGCAGTGAAAAAGCATGCATTATATCCTGCACTACTAATTAAGTCTCGAAAAACAGAATATCAAATACTTCACATTCTATACTGTTTATTACAATTTAACTACATGCCTTTTTCATTTCGCTACCTGACCCTTACATTGTCTTATAAATATTGATTATCTTATCCGTAAGACAGGATCTTGACAAGACATCGGTAGGTAGAACTACGGTATTTCTGATCCTGGGTCTAGTCTACAGAACAATGATCTATAATGGTCCTCACAATATATTGATCTAAGCCGCACAACGTATAATATTATTGAGAATCAACCTTAACACACAGTATATGCTAGGTGATTGGGTACCATAGGTCGTGGGTTCGAGTCCCCGTAAAGAAACGAATATAAGTGAAATATTGGGTGCCTTGTTTGCTATAGTGTCTTCGTGCTTTATATGTTTGTCTAATACGTCTTTATTTTCTACCGGTATTTAATTAGTTCCCCCAGGTGTTTCACTGATTCTATCTGTGCTTTATTCATATATGCATATATATTTATAATGCGACGTCAACAACATGATTAGACTGCAGAAGTGCATGTGTCTGATTACCTTTAAGAACTGTACTGGGAATATATATATATTGTATAACTTTAATTGAATGGGTCTTTTAGTTTTGGTGCTTTGAACTAAGGAGTATTTATTCGCTGTGTCCTTTTAACATTGGAAAGAGCATTCTGTCTCATTATGTCCGGAATGATAAAAATGATATAGAATATTTTTAAAATACTTAGTTTTCAAACATAATTCCTTTTAATTGTTTTGAATCTTCTCATAAAAGTTCCGCATATATTATTGCAATCACGAGAAATCAATTCCAAAAGGAAATGTTTCATTATCATCTTTTCTCTACATATCCTAATGTACTTTGTATTAACGATGCCATTAAGTACTTCCTATGGGAACCGATTTGATCTTTCTACATACATCCTGTATGTGTCTATTAGTACATTTTCGTCTGTTTATTTATAAATTATTTCCACGATGTAAATAAACATTACCGGTTCTTTTATCATAGATCATCCTACATAAATGTGATTGTATGTCCGGACAAATTTTACAATATGGGTCATCCAGTAATATTTGAGATAACAACACGTACGCGTACTTTTATTCTTAAAGCAGAACAATGTACACGCACAGCCGGTGTATCAAGTAACATAAAATAAATGTAAGGAAAACAATGGATAAGTAGGAATATTTCGCTTGGGATATAAACACAGACGGTTGACGTAATGGTAGAATATAATTTTGATACTTCATTGATTGTTATCATGTGCGGAGGGAAGGAAAGGGGGTCGGGACCCACCCTTAGATTCGGGGGAAAGTACTTTTCTTGTCATTTTTATATTAAGGTTAAGTAATTTTACACACAAAAACATGGGAGGACCCCCTCTCGGAAAATCAATTGGTGGACTCCCTCTCGTCAAACCTTCCGGATCCGCGCCTGACTTTGCTGTGGACTTGATCTTTATTAACTAATCATTATACACATCTCCATTTTAAGCCGGCGTGGCCTAGCGGTATCGCGCTGGACTCCTGATCGGGAGGCCGGGGTTCGAGTCCCGCTCTGGTCATGCCGGTGTCATGTCTTTCGGATGAGACAGTAAAAACCGAGGCCCCGTGTCATGGTATGCATGGCACGTTAAAGATCCCTCACTGATTCGGGTGGGTCCGTTGCAAAGGTCAAAATCTATATGCTCCGAATCAGGCAGATGCCGTCACCATATACGTGAAATATTCGTGGTGTGACGTAAAACAATAATCAATCAATTAATCAATACAAGATCACAGAGGATTGACAGTGTATAACGTCATAACCATACAAGACCAGCCAAGACTGACAGTGTACAGCGTCATGGCCATACAAAATCACTTAGGACTGATCGTGTATAACGTTATGGCCATGCAAGATCACCGAGGACTGACAGTGTATAGCATCGTTGCAATACGAAATGACCGAAGACTGACACTATAATGTCATAGCCATATGGGTTGGCCAAGGACTGACAGTGTATAGTGTCATTACAGTAAGAGATGACCGTGTAGAACGTCATGACCATACAAGATAACCGAGGACTGACAGTGTAAAGCGTCATGGCCATGCAAGATCACTGAATACTGACAGTGTATAGCGTCATAACCATACAAGATCACTAAGGACTGACAGTGTATAGCGTCATGGCCATACAAGATAACCGAGGACTGACAGTGTATAGCGTCATGGCCATACAAAATAACCGAGGACTGACAGTGTATAGCGTCATGGCCATACAAGATCACCGAGGACTGACAGTGTATAGCGTCATGGCCATACAAGATCACTGAGGACTGACAGTGTGTAGCTTCATGGCCATACAAGATCACCGAGACCTGACAGTGTATACCGACATGACCATACAAGTTCACTGAGGGCTGACAGTGTATAACGTCATGGCCATGCAAGATCACCGAGAACGGACAGTGTATAGCGTCGTTGCAATACGAGATGACCGAAGACTGACACTATAATATCATAGCCATATGGGCTGGTCAAGGACTGACAGTGTATAGTGTCATGACACTAAGAGATGACCGAGGACTGACACTATGTTATATAGCCATACAAGAGAAGAACATGTCCGCCGTTCTTAGTAGACAAAAAAACAAATGATATATTTGAGGGAGGGGTAGGAAATTACAGTAAAATTCAAACAGGATTTCAATAATGTGACACACGAGTACTTATCAAGCGGTTCCGTGATTGCGGTGTGTCTGTTTGTATTCAAATGTGGGAGGGTGATAATATGGTCATTTGGTTTTGGCTTTCTTAATTGAGGTATCCTGCAATGAATAGATCACAAAAATAAAACCATTTTTTAATGTTTAATACAGGAAGATATACAAACATTTTAAATCATTACTCATTATTCAAGACAATTATATAAAATTGACAGTAGCGTAAGAATTGTTTTGGCATAAATTGTTTTACATCACGTTCAAAGCTTCCTGATTGGAAAATGAAAGATATAAAACATTTTGCAATACATATTTTATATATGATAATTGCCAAACATATAACGTGTTTGACATACGTACAGTTATTAATGTGCTTCGTAAAGTAACATGTAAAAAAAAAACTTACACAAAATACAGAGTGAAATGAACACCTGTAACCATGTATATATATACATATATAGTGTAAAGGTACATTGAACACTGATGGATTTTCTTTTAATTTAGAAAAAGAACACATTTTTATTAATAAAATATTGGCATCGGGAATAGAAATGAAAAAAAAGAACATCTTCAAATCCATATCAATATCATATAATAATAATTTTGTATAGACAAAAGCCAAGTTTTAAATATAACAATTGTATGAAAATGTCAGTATTTAGAAACAGAAATATATGATATAAAGAAAAATTGGTATATAATTGATAAATCTTTCTCTGTTTCTATCATTTGTTTTGTGTAAGTTTATCACTCTGAATTTGGGGTTTTAATAGATTCATTAGATTATTCTCTAAATCTCACTTGCATTTCTACAAACAAAATAATTACCCAGTTCTAAGGAATAAGTTACAGAAGTAAACAGTTTAAACTTTATGCACTTTGATTACACTGCAATCTTTTTAAAATCAAATATATGTCAATGGTTATTTGTTTTAATATGGAAATTGATATCAAAAATAAAAAATAAATTTGTTTTATTTATTGGTTTATTTATTTTAAACAATTCTGAACGCAAAATTCATATAATTAAATTTACATTTTATATTTGCCCTACCTAAATGTGTATATATAAGATTAAATAGTCATTCAAAAGCACGTTTGTTTTTCTTGTCTAGGTGTTAGGTGTGTCTTGAGTATTGTGCTTGATTTTCACGGTTCGATATGCTGAATTGGTGGCCATTTTCCTTCCTTTACACACTGTTGAAAAACAAATAAACAAAACAAATTATTTGATAAATATAAATAAAAAATGATGTATAGTACAGTTGGATCGACGATTTCACACTTCCCTCTGGTGGGGTATCTCCCTCAATTTTCACCCGAATACCAGAGTGGTGAGACACCTTCTTTTCACTCCTCACAGTGATTCCCCACTCATCTAGGTAACGTATGGGTTCGAGATATTGCACTGCATGTTGAAAGTGAACCTTTACTTACAGTAATATTTAATCCTCAGACGGTAATAAAGAAAAGAAGTTTCTAATTTTTATACAATGGATATAAAGAATTGAGATTACAATGCACATTATTTTCCTAAATTTCTAAAGATGAGTATAGGTAGGATCTAAAATGTAACAAACTCATTTTTCCAATTACCAACAATATCTGCCAAAGGAGGTCCATCTACACGTGATTGCTGAATTTTCAGCTAGAGCTTTGATTAGAAGTTAATTAAGCGTGAAATGTCTTCCGGTGTTGTATAGTAGCCTTCCCCCCATAGCAGCCTTTCCCCTGGAAAATTGACTATATAGTAGCTTTTCCCCCGGCAGATATCTGACTATATAGTAGCTTTTCCCCCGGCAGATATCTGACTATATAGTAGCTTTTCCCCCGGCAGATATCTGACTATATAGTAGATTTTCCCCCCATAGTAGGATTTCCCCATAATTATTATATATATATTCTTCATCATTTTTGATCAAGATGGACATGTTACAATTTGAGTGTTCCTTCGTCCCTGTTAATTAATAATTATCTCGTACACGTACAAATTACTACTTAGTGCGTCAGGACACCCAAGTCACGAGTAGCTTAGGATATCCCATTTGGTGAACTAATCTTGACATGAGTTCCTTGCTATCAGAATTATACTTGAAACATTGATCTCTAGTGTCTCATACCAGGTTAAAATGTCTTTAATGCTACAGTGACCGCCAGTGTCATGTGCCAGGTTAACATGTCAATAAAGGTAACCTTGACTTCTAGTGCCATATACATGTAGCAAATTAACATGTCATTCAATGTTACCTTGACCGGTAGTGTCACAAACCAGGTTAACATCTCAGCAATGTCATATACAGGCTAATGTGACATTCTATGTTACCGTGACCCTCTAGTGTCATTTAGCAGGTTAAGATATCATTTAATGCTATATTGACCTCTAGTGTCATATACCAGGATAACATGTCATTAAAAGTTACCATATAGCAGGTTAACATAGCATTCAATATTACCTTGACGTCTGGTGTCATATAGCAGGTAAACATGACATTCAAGGTCACATAGACCTCTAGTGCCATGTACCGGGTTGCCAATCGCCAAACCTGGGTCATTCAATTAACCATGTTGACTTCATGGGAAGTAAATGTATACTAGGGATCAGGAAATTACGTACTGCAATAGACCACAGTTATCGAAGGAGTATTTCTAACCTAAAACGTTATTTAATGTTGCCTTGTTCTCTAATATCACATACCAGGTCAACAAGTCATCCAAGGTTACTGTGACCTGAAATGTCATATACCAGGTTATCGTGTCATTCAATGTTACCTTGACCTGTAGTGTCAGGTACCAGTTTAACATGGCGTTCAGTATAACCTAGACGATTAGTGTCATATAGCAGGTTAACATGTCATTCAATGTTACCATGATCTCTAGTGTCAAGTAACAGGTTAACATGTCATTCAAGGCACCTTGACCTCTAGTATCATGCACAAAGTTAACATATCATTCAAGGTTTCATTGACCTTCAGTGTATTGTACCAGGTTTCCAATTGCCAAATCTTGGGTCCTTCAAACAACCATGTTGACCTCAAGGGAAGTAAATGTATAATAGAGACCAGCAAAGTACGCACTGCACTAGACCACAATTATCGAGACCTGTTCATGTAGTGGGTCATCGTGACCAATGGCACTGTAACAGCATCTTTAGGCAGGTGAACAAGGTCAATAAGATCATAACGATATTCACAAGGCAATCTTATAGTTAGTGATACCTTGGCCTACAGTTACCATCTGTATCAGGTAAGTATGACCTACATTGGCAGCGTGAGCTCTATGGTATTTACAAGGTTAATGTGACCTACATGTACCAGAGGCCAGTGAATTCTGCGATTATTTACTTGACCTATTGTATCCTTAACTAAACATGTCCTTAAAAAACGATGACCTTTAAATTCAGGTAAGATAACTGTCTACTTCCATGCAATAAGTCGGCCAAATCATGTCAGCATGGTTGCACGAATTGACATAACGTGATTTTGATCGTGTATGATGCTACGTGTAATTTTCAATACTTAAAACTTACGGATCGCCAAAGTAACAGAAATTCGCATATTTCAAGAGCTCATAATCTATTAGTCCGAAGATCTGACCAATACTTTACCTAACCTCACCATCATCCCTCTTAATATCCGTCAAAGTTGAGGTATATGGCCAGATCTTTTGGATCGACTACTAGTCAATCGAAGAGCTCTCTTATTTCATTAATATATGCCCAATGATTATTAAGTCGGTGTTTACGTATCGTGCGATAACGCGCTATCACTAGTCTTTTATCCTATTTCAAATTTTAAAAAGATAATTTTAGCGAGACCTTGAATTAAAATTCTGGTCATAAGAAGCTATTCGTTCTATCGATTAAACAGTGCGTCATTTTACAGCTTTGCAACACTAAAGGATCAATCCTACAACATATGAAGTGAATCTGCATAGGTGGAAGGGACACATGAGGGGGCAAACTGGTTATGGGGGAAAGGCTACTATACGAGTAGGGAATGACAATGAAAATACTACCGTAATAGCATGTGGATTAAAAGGATGGTTCTTTCAGTTAATCGAAGCACAGTTTTTAGAGAAAAGAACATGCAATGTAGTGGGAAAGGAAGTGGTTCTAGAGGATCTTTACCATTAAGAAGTCAACTTTACGCTCTCATTGTTGACATGCTGATCTTTGATATACACTACGGGTATCATCAGCTACAATTGTCCTAGGTGGACATATACATATATTTATATCGTTAACACGACAAACGACGTCGTTTCCATGATACAGCTTTGTTATGAGAACATTTTCCTCATGTCGCGGTATGTCATGACCATGTAGTAGCCACGTGGTGGACATCACATAACTACGGCCTGGGTACGACGTGAGTCAATGTGGCTGTGACCTACACTGTAGCAACAGATACTACTTCGTAGTCACGACATAAAATGCTCTTCCTACTGTACATCATTTTCAGAGTGATACAGCAAATTCTTCTCATGTCCCGTTAATGACATGCCGAAAACCGTAGTCATGGGAATGACGTAGCTTTTTCATGAGAACGATGTACATGTAGTAATGTGGTTACAAAGATAAACTATAGATTCTATATCTTCTGCCCAGTTATAGGAGATAAGAGATATGATTTGTTCAACCCAGAGAATCGTGTCATTCGAAGGAGAGGATTATCTGAGTTGAATAAATTTATATATATACCTAAAACTTCACAATAAATCGTTTATAATGCCGAATTGTGAATTCTGCTTCAACCTTAATCAAATTGTTTTATTGTAGGTAGCATTCAGTAGCTGAAGTGAAACTTACGAAGGTGTTGGATAAGTTTTTTCTCCTCTTCGACACTCGGGAGATAAGATGTTTTCTCCCAACTGTCATTTGATCGTCCAAACCAATCAGATTCCTCGTTTCACTGAATTATTCATACATTGTGGGAACGACATAGTTACATCGGCGTAAGAACTGGACAGAACTTGCTTTTATAAATTCGTAATTTCAACAATGGGGGAAAAATGTCTATATATAGTAGATGTATCCCGAGGCAAATGTTTATAAGAGGGTAAATGGCTATATAGTGAATTCAATCATCATCGAGTGGGGAAAACTACTATAAAGCCATTTCCCGGGGAAAACTGCTATTTAACGATTTTTCCGGGGAAATAAAAACTGTTAACTGTACTGTATATGTCCTTTCTCTAAACATACTTAAAATATAATAAAGCCTTGATTAAAATATGTATCACGCAAACATGTTTCGGGTAACAAACCATGATTAGTTATAAGGTGACGAAACAGTAGGTTCCTCAGTTATATTCATTTAATTTAAGCTAAGGTTCAGTGGTTTGAGTATCCTATGATATATAGAAGGTCATGGTTCGATTCCAAATCTCGCTATGATATTTGGTTATGTTTTAACAGAATACGAGCTTAAACCAAACCTCACCAGTTGATCTTGTTTTTGTAAACACAACTACAAAAGAACTAGAATATATGAGGATCCGGGAAAATGTTAATCTATAAGGAGGACATGGCAAATGAATAATCGGCTGGCATAGCTCAGTTTATATTCCAAAAGTGTGGCGGAGATTTAAGTTCAAGTCCGGACCTTAAAGATTTCAGGAAAGCCTTATATTGGCTAGAAAGGACTGTATCATACTGAAAACCAGTTTAATACATTAGTTGGTAAAACGTCTCTCAACATTCATAATAATGTTTGCCTTATTTAAAAGACATTAATTATGTGATCAAATGAGTTGAATAATACTGATCAACATCCACTTATAATGAGCGTCAAGTTCGACAAACAGTCTCTATCTTTATCCAGAGTCTGTCATACTCATAATATACGTTGTTTTATCATACAGGTATATGTATTTCGATGCTTTTTGCAATAGATCTCTCAGTCTCAGATGACCTGCCACGACATGCCCGCATGTAGGGTTCCGGGCAAGGCTAGGAAAGTCAACTTGCTGTAAACTTACTTTGTCAATCAAAAATTTGGACGTAACTGATTGTGTATAGCAAAAGTAAATAACTGTTCAAAAGTAATGCAATTTTCTTTTCTAAAATATGCATTGTAGGAATAGTTTACCTTTTTTCAGGTTCTCTTTGTATTTTAATATCAGTATTATACCAACGATTATGACGATCGACATCAAAACACCTATGATAACGGCAGCGACATTGATACCCTGTTTATCCGAAGGAAGATCTTCATGTTCTGGAATTATAAAAACGTACTAAATTTGTATATTCTATAGGACTTGGTTTACATGTATACATTTGTGAAGCTAAATTAGCTATTGCTTATATTTTGTGTGCATATTTAACATAAAACCCAAATACATGTAGTTAGAAAAGCTACAAACAATACGTTGAATACCACTAAATATAATGCATTTTAATGTAAATTAGAAACCATCTTTTTCTTTTAAATACATAATTTCTATTCAGAAATAGCAAATAAGAGCAACAAAAAATACAAGTGTTGAGTATTTTATAACAAATACAGCAACTGGGGATGATAATAGTGACATTATACCAATTTTGAATGAAAGAAATGACTTGATACAAATTGTATATGGTATCATATACTTCATTGGAATTTGTCATATTACAACATGTATTGATTTCATAAAATTATGACGTTGTTCTTCTATTTAGAAATTTGGCATGAAAGCTATGAAGTGAAAGGAGTTTTGAAATGTTGCTATATGATAAAAGGATTGCAGGGAAGCAGTTACACAAATTATCTGAGTGTGTTATTAATAATCTTAAGAAAGTTGGTTTGAAAGGACTCTTTGATGGGAGTATTTTATGTGCTTATTTTTTGTTTATGGTTTGGAAGGTATGCGTTTTATCGTTTGATATTAACCTGTCATGATGGTACTTATTTAATGGGGTCCGGACATGATTTTGGTAAATCTGGCATAATATTTGTGATTTGATTGAAACTGGCGATGGTACTATTTCACGTATATATGGTGACGGCATCTGCCTGATGCATTGCACAGAAATTTCTACCTTTGCAAAGAACCCAACCGAAGCAGTGAGGGATCTTTCACGAGTCACACCTACCATATTGTCACCAAAATTTATACACATGGTAGCATTCATGCGCGTGTAATGCGTCAACGTTCGGAGCTCCTCGCCCTAGATATATGTAGGAAAAGGGCGAACCAGTTCTGTATTGTTGCATCTCTTCAGCTATAACGTCATAAATATAACGCGTTTTAAGAGTTACATCACTTTTGTATACATAACTTTCTTAATTGGTTATTAATTAAGATGAGTGTAGCGCATTATAGTACTAAATAATTGGGAGTTTACTGTGCCATTTTAGTACTTTTTTATTGGAGCATCCATATGAATTGTGATTTAATAATTCAATTGTAACAAAGAAACTGTTCAAGGACTTACCTGTATCATTATGTAATGATTTCGTTTTGTATAAGATGACCCTCTGTTCAATGATGAAGCCATACGCCTTCAAATAAACTTTTGTTCTATTTCTAAAGAAACACTCCGATGTATTGTTACATGCTATGTTATACATCCTGAGATTTGGGTTCTCGCAGTTCTGATTTTGGAAAGTAGACACCTTGCACGTATATTCATCAGTCTGCATATAACATGTAATGTGTTAATATGAAAAGCAATGATGCATATATTTTGCGTGACAGTTTAGAACTACGATGTTAGTTATCTACAAAAATGATAGTGTGATATACGATAGGAACTAAAATCAAACCCTCCGCGGGAAACGTTTTTACGAGCTCCGCATTGCAAAGGGGGTAAGAGTGACGTTAATGTCACACAATTAAACACGAAAGTAACTGGTGTCACTTGATTAAGGCACTAACAACAATGTATCAGTGGATATTCACGGACACCTGAATTTCAGCGGTGAGACCATGTGCCCGGGAGGAATGAGTGTCTCCTGTTTGGGTAGCCACACCGCCGTGAATACCCTTAAATGCAAAATAAAGAAATATACCTCAGCACTGTATACATACATGAATGTGAACAAACACATCGTAGAAAGTGCCACACAACATCAGGAAAAAGGGTGTAATAACACTGAAGTCAAACCCTCCACGGGAAACGTCATTACGAGCTCAACACTGCAAAGGGAGTTAGTGTGACATTGATGTAAAACACGAAATTAACTGGTGCCACATGACTATGGCACTGACAACAATGTATCACAGTGGACATTCACAGACCCCTGAAATTCAGAGGTGAGACCAGGTGCCCTGGATAAGTAATAAGGAGAATAATGTTCCTGAATTGCTACTAGTAATTCGGTCTTTTCGTTATACAGAGTTACTCCCCATTTGGGACGGTATATGACGTAAAACAATTATGACGTCATCAAATTCTATGGAAACTGATCCAAAACTCATGGAAATGATAGTCCAAAAATGATTTTTTTCCTTGGGAATTTGATGATGTCATAACTGTTTAACGTCAGATACCGTTCCAAATGGGAATCTGTTTAATGAAATATATATATACAATATATACCATCCGTTGCTAGTAATAATCTTAAATTCATATCATTTCAACATGTCGTGCAAATGGTTTAGTGAACCACAAAGAAGTACCGAAGAGTTAATCAGACCTCAAAACCAAATGAACGTAGGTGTACCTGCTTAATGTAAACAAAAAGCCCTTGTAAAATATTTGAAAAACATCGACAAAGAAAAAACATACATACTCTACATTCTAACGATGCAGTTGGTTCAGACATCAAGCAGTGTGATGGAAAATGGAATGAATCGTTCCTTGCAGTAACAATTGGGTCGGTTATGTTGTAAATATTATCTGGAAAAAAAATCAACAAATATAATGCCGAAATAAAGAAAGGAAAATTATACAATATGTTAAGTATTTTATTAGGAAAATTGAAATGTTATCCTTTTGGGTGTTCTTTTCTATATGTTGAACTTTTAAATGTGTGTCCTGTCCTTGTTGTGCTTTTGCGGTGAGTGGGAAAGCTTATTCGTTCTTTATCTGTAAGTCCTCTTCGACTATTCTCAAAGAATTGTCTTCTTGTATTTCTTATGTTAACTCGTTTAATCAGTATTCTAACAAAATTACCTTCAAAAGCTGTTTTAGTCCATCATAATTTGAAAATATGGTAAAATACATTACGTACACTACGTAGAACTGTGTAAAACTGCAAATATGTGGGATCAGAACCTCAATTTTAAGTCTAGCATCATAGGTCTAGTGTGCAGTGCTTTTCAGGTATATATGTTCTATATTTATTATAACCACTAAGCCGGTGTCACTGCTGGTGGACTGATAGTCCCACCAGGCATAATAATAGTTTTCTGTGCTTTTGTACTGACGGTCTACTTTTCAGTGCTTTTGTACTGACGTAAAAACTATAGTTTAAATTTCCAGTCATGAAATTTTGTAAATTATTCTAAAATTAATAAGTATCTCTCTCATGCATAGCTCTGTCCCTAAATTTTCGGCTCACTTTTCAGGTCACTTTGGTTTTAACTCTACTCTTCAAATATTTATTATTGGATTTCCAATCATGAGCATTACTGAATAGACATAAGTTGTTGAAATGTGTATCTAGTGCACAGAATTAAAACGTATACATTTTCTAATATTTATTTTATGAGCTACAATTTTGTTAAAATGTTTTATCTGTTGTTACACACACTTTTTCCAAAGCTATGTTTAGATGTCTCTGCCTCATTTATTTTCTGAGAGATCAACGTAAGGAAAGGGGGGACGGCAAATTTGTTCGAATCAAATTATTTATTTCCTTAGTATTCTGGGACAGATTATTTATTTTCTTTACTTTTTTGTCACCATTGACGCCAATAAATACTTCTTAGAATTGCATTGTAATATATGCCATTAACACACATCCTTCTATAATTATATTTTGTTAATAAAACACATTCTAATATGAGGTAAATTCAACGAATAATATGATTGCATAGTTCTTTATACTATTAGACTCTAAAGTGAAGTGTATAGTCTCTCTCAGTCTTTGGTGTCCAGGGAAAGAATTTCAATTTTATCACTATGGTAGGATATATAAGGAAGTGTTATTGTTTTTGGCTTTCTCTATTGTGATACATATTTAAGATATCAAAAAAGATAATTTATTTGAACTGTGTATTTCAGCATTTAATCTTTGTAAACTGTGAACAGTAATACGTTGACCGATATGAGGAAGAATAGATTCAAATGTATTCAAGGTTGATGTGAGGTAATAAAGTTGAAGAAATTCTAATTTCTTATATGTTTTACATTGAACACTCAAGATTTCTTTAACAAACTTGGAATGAAATGATTCATATGACTAATAATTTTTTATCATTAGCTGCACTTTCAAGACCCCATACTTCACTGCAATACAGCGGTATTGCATTTAACAAAGAATCAAATAGTTTTTTCAGCATTCAACGAGGGTTCTTTAAGCCTATAGTTGTTTTAAGTCTTTAATTTATCTTTTTTTGATTTTTCCACAAGATTGGAGATTACTAAATGAAAGTTTCCATCACACTTTCATGCTATGCCGAGATAACAGTAGTGTTCACAGTTTAGATTATTATATTATTGTATTTAAAGTAATTATTGTATGATTTTCCATTTGAATTGAATATACTGACCTTAGATTAAAAAGTATTAGACTTCGAACAACTACAAAAATCATGAAGAACGTCAAGACATTTTTGTAAAGCACTAGAGCAAGTAGCTATTTGGCTTAAGTTACTAGGCCGAAGCGTATAGACAAATTCATTTGTGAAAATGTTAAAGAGCATAGGACTTAGTATATCACTCTCTTTAACACCCCGGAATAATTTAAACGCTTCGCTTAACCCATCAGCGAACTTTATTTTGTTATTAGTACATGTATTTCAATAAAGAGTAAATACATTGATTGATTGATTGATTTATTGATTTTTGTTTTTATGTCACACCACGAATATTTCACGTATATGGTGACGGCATCTGCCTGATGCGGGGCATACAAATTTTGACCTTTGCAACGGACCCACCCGAAGCAGTGAGGGATCTTTAACGTGCCATGCATACCACGACACGGGGCATCGGTTTTTACTGTCTCATCCGAAAGACATGACACCGGCATGACCAGAGCGGGACTCGAACCCCGGCCTCCCGATCAGGAGTCCGACGCGACACCACTAGGCCACTCCGGCTTATTTAATACTTTGAAAACTTTCTTAAGGGTATTATTTTTCAGAAGTAAGTAAAATAGACCAGTTCTCCACATAGTGTCATAAGCTTTTGTAAGGTTAATAAATGCTGCATAGACTTGATTCTTTTTTTACGTTCATCATAGGTAGATTTATATGTAATGAGATAGTGTTTATTAGAAATACAATTTAGGTCACTAGTAATGATATAACCTGCCGGTTTAGATTCCAACATTGAATTATTGCATGTACACCAATATAAAGTAGAGTCTAGAACATTAAGTTTAGATTCAACTGCATAGTGATTTAAAATAAGATTTCTATTAAGTTTTTTTTTTTTTTTTTTGGGGGGGGGGGGGGGGGGGGGGTTTACGAGTGGTAACAGAAAAGTGAAGGTTCTAGGCTCTCAAAATATTGCCTAATTTTATATGTGACTATGATCACGGAAAATATTCGAAATGTTAATACAATCTAAACATTTATTGATAAATTTTAACTTGAATTGCTGTTTAGGTGGAAGCGAAGAAACAAGAGGAAAACGTTTATGTGAAAGAGAAAACAGAAGACATTTAACCTAGCTGCATGACACAAATCGCCAAGGACGTGCACATAAAACATAATAATAAGACTATATCACTCGTAACGTTCTAATATCAGCCTCGTCTAAGATAAGTTTTCATTTAGTTACCTGAATAGATAATAGTGCATGTAATAGTTCGTGACGGCCATTGTTTTTATATCAGCAGAAATCATCCAGTGATCTATCATTTTTTCTGCAGTTGCCATTACGGTGATGGCCGATTGACCTATTTTCTTGTTGATATATATAGTCATTGAGACCAAGGGGATATGATGTCTGTAATTACTCGGCTTCCAATGGTCGTTTTTTAACATCAGATTTAGTTTCTCCTTGTAATTTAGTAATAAGAGAAAACAGAAGACATCTGACAAAGCTGTATGGCACAAATCACCAAGAACCTAGTTTCACATTGTTGATACTGTGCTTGCATTTACGTCAGGAGTTTATAAGAATAACTACGAAAACGATTTTTTAATGTTTACGAAGTTTTTCCGACATATTGAGCCCCACATCTACTTGCTTCTCAAGTAATAACATAAATAAAATTCGATAGATTTATGTCTTTGTTTAATTTAACATGCTATACATAGCCATTACAAGAAAATTTTATATCAATATCATAGAATATATACACCTGAGGTGCACCATACGCCGATTTCGACAATGTGTGCTTCTTTAGTGAATCTCAAAGCTGAAACTGTGAAATTCTAAGAATATGTAAATTTGAAAATCAAATTTTCAAATTGATTTGATACGTTAGAATATTACATAATACAATCACTCTGCATTAAGTTATTACAATGACAGTTTTTGTATTTACGTCGGGAATGTTTTCCTATTTTATAAGAATAACATAATACATTTTACCTACTAGAGGATTTCATATAACTATCATAAAATATATACATCTGTTAATGTGGAGCACAATATGCGGATTTGACAATGTATGTCCCTCTAGTGATTCTCAAAGCGGAAGCTGTGGAATTCTAAGAATATGTGAATTTGAAAATAAAACTGCTTGTCAAATTGATATGATACGGTAGAATGGTACATAATACAATTCAGAGATTGCTTACCGAACACACGAAGCTCCTGGTTTTCGCTTTGACCGTTGCCATATTCACAGTGCCATGCTCCCTCATCCTTTTTTTTATCTAAGTTCTTTATTGTAAGACTAGTGACATTGGCCGTTCCGTCCTGGTCAATCAAGAATCTGTTGTTGGTTGGCCGGCAAATCGGTCTTTCAAAAGGTATTGTACACGTTCCAAACGTCTTGCGTTGCCTTCTGAATAATACAGTCTTCTTCAAATCTGGTGTTTTACATTTCAAAACACAAGCTGAATTGATTTCTGGTGATCTGCATAGGGTTAGTATTTGGGGAACTGAAAGGATAGACGAAATAACAATATCGATAATATGTAAATGAAGAGAAAGGAAAGAAGTATTCTGTTTCTGAGAGTGATGGCTACCGATACGTAGATAATAACGAAAATCCCAAAAATATTCGATTGTAATGCAGTTGTGGTACCGACTTAGTTCGGTCACGTGTTTCACATATCTGACAGTTCTTGAAAGTTTCCTTCTTTAAACAGTTTTTGGTAGATTAAACTATCCATACATTAAGTGAAAGAAATGCATTAATCGGTTTCATTGAAAGTATATTTATAGATATTACAAACAGATTTGTACGAGCAGAATATGAATAATCTAGCAATGAATTTTTATGTTTCAGACGTTAGCGTCTTCTACATGTACTTGCATTAAACATCCTGTCAAATCCATTATGTTTTGACCCTTGTTCTTTACATGGAGGATTATTTATAAATTTTTAAATGTACGTCCTTTGATTGTTCTGCTGTTACGGTGAGTGGGAAGGTGGGCCCGTAAATTGGTTAACCACATCATTTGTTTGGTTTTTGTCAAATTAAATGACCGTCCTAAGTCGGTATTGCAATTGCACTACAATCAAATATTTTTGTAATGTGTTATATGTGCTAGTATATTATTGATATTCATCTATTGTATAGCTCCATGGTGACTTCTGCCACATAACTGAGCCAGTAACTCCTCTTTTTTCTTTGATAAAAGATGTCTAAAACGGATTCGTATTCTAAATGTTACAAAACATTGTATAAAACAGTTTATATTCTTTCGACCATAAAAAGAAGTAAACATAGACGTACTCCAAGGTTAATTCAATCTCAAAGGGAAGAGAGAAGACATCTAAGCTGTACGACACAACTCACCAATGACATGCATATAAACAGTCAAATATACACAGGAAACGACGTCACAGAAATATTCGATAGTTCTGAAGTTACGATACGGACTAAGGACGGTCAATAACCTTTTTGCCAATTTTACATGATGTAAGAGGCAATACCGGACAAATACAAAATTGCTGCTTAGATTTGCGTCATATTACTGTGATATCACATTCCAAGCGTTAACGTCATGGTGAAAATTCCGGCAAAAAGTGGTTTGTCCGGTAGAAGACCCCTTACATCATTTGAAATTTGAAAAAGGTCTATTGGTCCACCCAAACATATTCAGCAAAATATATTTTATATATGGCTACTATTAAGCCGGTGGGGCCTGGTGGATAAGGTGCTCGGCTCGTGATCGAGAAGTCCCGGTTTCGACTCGCGCCCTGGGCGCAATGGTGTTATGTCTTTCGGATGAGACAGTGGAAACCGAGGCCCCGTGTCGTGGTATGCGTGGCACGTAAAAGATCCTTCGCTGCTTCGGGTGAGTCCGATGCAA
The DNA here is from genome assembly GCA_035048485.1 of Pteria penguin. Classification (NCBI taxonomy): domain Eukaryota; kingdom Metazoa; phylum Mollusca; class Bivalvia; order Pterioida; family Pteriidae; genus Pteria; species Pteria penguin. The sequence continues at coordinate 7,700,881 of CM068589.1, read as the reverse complement.
AAGTCTAAATTTGTATGCAATGCATCGGATGCCGTCACCATATATGTGAAAAAATCGTGGAGTGATGTAAATCAAAAATCAATCAATCAATGTATATATGGCTATTACATAAGGTAGGAATGTTAAATTTGGCAAAAACTCCATTAAAGTAACAAATGTCTCTCAAGTGGTGTGGCTAACCGATTTACGGGCGGCCGCCTTCCCGATCGCCACAAAATCAGCATTATCCAAGGACATACATTGAAAAAATTCATAAATAGACATCCATATAGAGAACAGGAATCAGGAAGACGAGATGTCATGAATGTTTCCACATAAAACGTATGGAATAATATGCCAGCATAAACGTATTTTAAGCGACATCAAAGTTCTAAAATAAAATGGGAATATCGTGTGTTGTTCCACATCAAGACGAATGCATATCCAAATTAGAATAAAATGAGAAGAGACCAGGTGCCTGGCAGAAGCTAGCGTCTTCTACTTGCATTAAACATCCGTCGCAAATGTCCTATAGAACCTGTCAAATCCATTAAACATAAAGTATCGAATATGGTATTGAAAAATTGTCGGTTAACATTTTAGAAAGAGGGAACTCAAACTGCATGAGGAACTTATATTGAACAGATCTTTCAATTCCATATTGACAACTTCATCCGTTGGCATATCCTTCTATAAGTAGCTTCTAGGTAAGAGCTTAGCCCTCAGGAAAGATATCTTAGAGTTTCGATCATGCCCTGGTCGAATGTAAAACTGTGAAATGAACACGTCATACGCAAGGAGAAAATATGTTGCTACTACACTTATCAATTAGTGGAAATTATCTATGTCAAAGAAAACAAATGGTATTTGCAATTCTAAACTTCTTTATTCGCACATTTTGATATTTTTTTTTTTTTTTTTGGCTGTTTGTAATGTCATATTTATATTTATATATGTATATATTAAATGTTAAAATAAATTTAATTTCAAAGACGTGTACAAAATATTATAATATGTATGTGTATATTTTATATATACATTTCGAAAACGTGTCTTCAGTGATTTTGAAGGCAGACACTGTGGAAATTCAACGTGTATATACATGAAGCAAACTTAAGAGGAAAAATAGGAGCCAGGGAATTAATCTTTGAATAAATCTGTGCATGAGAGAAATAGTAAATGCATGCTTTCCTCCTATGTTGCCCACATGATTACTGTCATATCAATTGGCCATAGGTTTCGTAATATTCTGAATACATTATTCACAGTGTATTTCCGTGGTATCTCCTGCCATACTGCTGAGTCAGATTTACATTTTCCTCTCTAAGTAAATAAACAGATCATAGGAGCACAGAATATTTATTGTCAATTATTCTAAAAAATAACTTGTATAACATTATCACTTGTAAATTTTCTTTCTGCTTGACAATTGAAAGTTTAAAACTTCCTCGAAATTACAAGCCGTTTAGAGTTAAGGTATAACAGGGTTTAGTCTATGTGTCTAGAATATTTATCATACAAGACAAAATCGAGGTATTTGCTGTCATGGACACCAGAAAGAATCAGAGATGGAGCAGGTTTTGAAACGGTATTTCTCAGATAAGAGAAATTATTCTGTATTATAAATTTCATTATTTGCCAGTGGCGAAATACCAATCTTATTAACCCTCTGCTTATCACACTCTTTATTATTCTAATGTTCGTTGGGGTAGATCTCAATACACTTCGTAACAGTTCATCTCAGAGTGACCTTTGACCAATCAGTGTCCGCTGTCCGAACAGGTCAACTCTATTTTTCCACCGCTATATATAATAATTTGGATTTGACCCCACAAATTATGCACAGATTGCCAAAAGAATAGGTTTTTCGAAGCGTGCTGATATGGGAGCTTTCTTATTTTCGAAGTCGACATGATGTCCCTGTCTCTATTGGTCTACGTAGATACCCGAGGAATCTGGTCGTGAAAATTGGGGTATAACTCGGGGTTGATCGTTAGTGATAATGCAAATTTAAATTCTTTTGTATCATATCTAATGTGGTTTGCTTATAAAATACGATCGGAAATGTGTAAAACATTTATTCAAAATTTATTTGTTTGAATCATAAACTATTTCAGTTATTACTATTTTACCAAAGTCCCTTCAGAAATATGACTTGCTCTCTATGATAAAGTCCGATGCTTTACCCTAAAAGTTCCGAATGCTCATTTTCAAATACCGAGATGTCCGACTTCGAGAAGTTGTGTACATACATTCATATGGATTTTGGTCAATGTCGAAGGTCAATCTGAAATGAAATGCTATGGAGTTGTTTTGAGATCTATTACAGCGAACATGATAACACTAAGCAGCGTGATAATTTTAGTTTTACTGAGATTGGCGAAATACAAATTTGTAAAAATATGCAACATTGTTGTTTTCTTTTTCTTTTTTTCTGTCAAAGATTACTATCTCATATTGATTTGTATTGTCGTGATAGAAATAGCTCTTTTTCTGTAAACTCTTCAATAATTTAATAGGAATATGATTACAGACAATAAGTACTCATCTCAGAGATGACGGTTTGCTATCGCTTTTAAATACAAATGCATACTATAACGTTCTCGTTTTCTACAAATTAAATTACATGTCTTGCTCACCGCTTGAATGAACTTGCATCTGTTAGAAATATTGTCTACAAAATGTTTATCATTCATTGACTGTTACGCTATTCCTTATTAGGAATTATAATCATCATATATATTCTCTGCTTAGGGCCTTCCACGTTTTGATTGTTTTGATTGAAGTATTATATTTAATTCGACGGCGATTAAATTCCTAGAGGTGGATTATCTGTATTTGTAACTTGCATTCAAATGGAATAATACAAAGACTGTGGAAGATATATTTCAGAAAAGAGTTGTTACATACTTGTGAAAAAGACTACAAAAATTATATTCTGTGTTTGGGTTTTTCCCTGTTAACCATAAATGTGCCATTCTTGATCAAGTAAAAGAAATGTCTAAACAGATGACAAGAGACACAAGTTGGTGAAATGTGCCTATGGTGAATCAAATTGATATACATATCTGTATTACATATTTATTTTTACCATTGGGCCAATGCCACTGCTGGTGACTTGTTAATGGTCGTGACTGGACTAAAACCCGTTTTCAGTGCTTCTGTACTGATAAAAAAATTTACTGTGTAACATCTTATAAAACTAGCGAGTACCTCCATCATGCATAAAGTAATCTTTAAATGAGTTCTTTGGCTCTTAATTTTCAATACTTTTATCAATTAGTTTTCTCTATTAATGCTTACACTTTCGATTTTCTAGTCTTTAATACGCGTATATATATTCTGACAATTAGTACTTTAATGTGCTATTTAAGGAATACATTGTACATCTGACTCGGTTTTTAGATACATATATAAACACCTCAGGCATGCAGAGAACAAATATTTGATTCATTCGCAGTTGTACAATCGCTACTCAATTTGTGAACATAAGCTGTGCACGGTCCTATCATTTTACTCGATATAAACTAGAATACTAGAATTTTAAAAAACGACATTACAAAAATATTCGATTGTGTTGAGGTTACGATACCAATTTAGGACAGTCATTTGAAGTAACAAACGTATATGATGTAACAAACGTAACAAACAATAATGCGCTTCACATAAAACCTTACAATGTACACACATATATACAATAAATTGTTTTATGTTTGAACATAAAATGTTCTCTCACGTCAAAATAGTATGAACTCCAACCTCTTGAATGAACGTGCAACAAAAAGGCAAAACGTGCAACAAGCGATCTTTAGGTATAAGCCCATATTTGCAGTATTTTTTTTACATACAAATTCCAATTTTACTTATTTCAGCTGGAAAACAAAATCAATTTTAATTTCTTTTAATAAGACATATAGGATAGATGGAACATCCTGATATAATGTATAAATATATACATAATTCCAATGTATGTGAATCTTTTTATCTGTTTTACATTTTCATTTTTTAAAGATTTCACATATGGCAAAGATGAAAATTTTACAGAAAAATAATCTGCAATACATTTTTCCTCACTACAATTTTCCTCAAATTGTTTAGTGAAATTTTGATCTCAATGATTTTATTTATTTATTTATTTATTTTTTGATTTATCTATAAAAACGCATCACCGTTTTAACAAATCTTTGTAATACAGTTACGAGACAGTGCTATACTACTGTAGGTGAAGAAATTTCAGCAAACAAAATCAAAGCCATGACATGTGAGGGAAAACAAGATAGCTATAATTCTACATTTATGGAGAGTTAAAGTTACCAAATTTAGAATTATCATATCGTGACTGTGTTTTAGCAGTCTGGAAGAACTGTTCTCCAAAGGGATAAACCTTGGACACTCATGCTAATAAACTTTACGATGATTCAAAGATATCTGTTCAAGCGGAAGTAACAACGAAGACGTGTTTACTAAATCTGGAAGTCAATGGAATAAATGAACAATATTGTGTTCAATGTCATATTCAAACAAAAGCGAACCCCATTTAAATTGAAGTGAGCACAGGTTCTCGGTAAGCGTAAGAAGCCCTGCTTGCACACAACCCCTGTGGCAAAAGTTCTGCAACAACACTTCACTTTAAGGAAAAAAATTAATATTGTTAATTGGTATGATTACATCCCGAAATGTTGGTTAACATTCCCTCAAGGGATATTTAAAATTGCGCCAGATATCATTAAACTTCATCAGTGACAATTTCGAACGTTCCTCAATATATCATTCTTAGAGTAGTTTCGTGGCAAAAGCCCCACTCTAAGTACGAAACAAAATCCTCGTATTTAGAACATGGCATAGCGTAGTGTATACATTGTGAAATTAAGACGTCGTATGCTGGAGCGGAGAGTATGTTGCTAAATAATTTTTCAGCACTATGCATCAAGGGGAATTGTTCATTTAAATTTCTACGGTGATCTAGTGTACAGGCTGAGAGGGGTCAAAGTTTCCCATAGTGTCATCTAGTCAAATTCTTTTGATAGTTAATCGACAGTATTACCCCGATATTATTACAAAGACCTTAGACCTTGTATTTGGCTCCTTTATAACCTGTAAACAGACTTTAACCTCAGCGTTGTGTGCTGACTAGCAGGGCAGTGAGAACTCTATAACGGACTTTGTCCAAACTTTTTCCGAAGAAAGTAGATCTTTGATCTCGTTCCTTCTGTCCGTTAGTTGGGACTCATACAGATCAAAGATTTCACCTCGCTTCCAGACGGGTATAGCACGATCAACTAATGTTGATGTTCATGTGGTACTAGCATATTATTATATAAAATGTTTCGTGTTAAGATATCTACCTCTTTCTCTCTTGAGAAATTCATCGATCCTTACTCTGTTTATGGAATATTATCTATAGATTTTTAAATATGTGATTCTGCTGCTATCGGCAAACATCCCTTAGTAGTATAAAAGGTATGAAATTTTACAACTACAATACAATTTGAATACAGTCATATAGGGAAAACAATGATTTCTGATACGTAACAGACTTCCAATCCTTGTCATATTAACTTTATATTTACTGTAAATGAAACAACCATAAAGTGAAGAGTCTCTGGATCAGATTAGACATATTCTCAACATACAGATACATAACATAATATTACTACAGGTTTATGGAAAATTAACAAAAGAAAAATTAATAAATTGATACTTTACCTATGCCCTTGAAGAAGAGGGTAATAATGAAGAATGAGAAATTCATCTTGATTCCATTCTTTATCCATTTCCTGACAAATAAAATGATATATATATATATATTTGGGGGGGGGGGGGATGGGGAGGAGGTGCCCTTCTGAAACTATTACTGAACACGAAAGAATCACGAAAACAGGTGCATGCAAATATGAAGAGCCGATGCTGGTATCAATGGGTCATGTAAGCGTTTGGCTACCCCAAGTCATGACGCTAATTGTCCGAAATTTATCCTGTGGTTCAGGTTACCAATGGTTGAATTTCATCTGACTATATCTTGGAAATGAGAAGACTTTACGTTAAAGTCTATGTACCGATGTGTAGCATATTCAAACACGCTTTGTAAATTATTTTAGATTTTTATACAGAAATCTTATAAATTGAATTAATTGTCTCTTAATCCTTAACCTATGGTTAGCTTAAGCATTTTTAACAGCTGGCCCCTGATCGGGATAAAAACTCCTAGGCTTCTGAGTGGATACATTTGCTATGCATACTATTTGGATTGAAATGCTATTTATGTACTTTCTGCTGACTAGTAACAAAACTAAAATTTATTTAGAAGGTCAGTATTTTTCATATCAAGGATGAAAGTATTTTCAGCAAGCACACTTTCTGCGGACTGCAGGTAAGGACAGGGCAAATTCTGAGAATGAAAAGCAGCACTGAGTGAGGTATAGTTTGCTTTTTTGTTTTTCTTTCGTTTTCCTTTTTTTCCGTTTTTCGTAATGGAGGACCTGTCTTTTCATTGTAATACAAATGAATGTTACTCTTTTTCTTAGAAACTTTTCGATTCATTAACATGTAGGTCTATGGAAGACCAATTGCTACTTTTATATCTGCTAGGGCCGATTTACACTTAGTTAAACTCTAATGCAATACGTAATAAATTTGTCGTTTTCGCGATCGTAAGTTATAGAGTGATCTTACGAGAGTTTTCGTAAGGCAAAAAAAAAAATTAATTAATACATGTTTGTTTAGGATCCCCCGACCGAAAATATTCTACTTTCCGACCTTAAAAACATGTTTGTTTAGTCCCCGACCGACAATATTTTTACCCTCCGACCTTAAAACATTTTATCGTATCTGCTCTCGAAAATCAGGAAATCGAAATTACAATTAAAACAGTTTTGGTTGATCGGTGTTATTAGAGCACTTGGAGTAATAGTACGGTAATTGCCGATGTATAATGTACATTCGTCTGTAATGCGCACCCTCTTGTTATTTGATAAATTTTGTATAATTGATATGTATGTACAACGCTTAACGGTCGGTTGGCCAGTTATTGTTAAAAGAGGACATCTAAACCCCACACAGATGGTATCTAACTGTATAGGCGGAAAGGTCAATGCCCGCAATTTTATAGACTGGCAATGCCTGTCTAGATCTTAAAATAAAGTAACTCCAGTCTAGTAATTTTAGGACCGTCTTATTAAACATCGAACCCGGTTTTTGTGTTTCTTATAACTGAATACGTGAATAGTCAATACATAGATCGTCAGAATTATTAGACATATGAGAATGAAGGATTATAAATTCATTCCATACACAATTAACTTCCTGGTGTGTGTATGCTGACATTTTAGCGGTCATATATAGGTCGACATCACATACAAATCCTTGGGAAAAAGAGGTATGTTGTACTCTAGTTCCCATGTATAATGGGCACCCCCTTTTGGAATCAGCGTAGGATATTCTGATAAAAAAATTATGCTAAATAATTATGGCAACATCTGATCAAACCTTAATAAATAAAGAATATTGTCGAGGAAATTGTAGACAGGGTGCATCATGACACACGTATTGGCCTTCGAATTTAGGCCCTGTAACTACAATAACACTGCAGCAGTTCTCTAGAAAATTAAAGATTAATCCTTACAAAGTTTTGGAAATACGAACAATGAGTAGTAACATACTGTACTCTACTGCAAGTACTGACTAAAATTGTACTTCATACTATGATATTTTTAAAATGTTGGACTTTTTCCAAACAGCAATGCTATTTTAAATAATTTTCATTATTTTTTTCTCTTCATAATTCTTTTGAAGTTCAGGCCCTCCCTTATATTTCAACATTCCAACGAGCCTAGTATCAACATACAAATGGTCTAACCACCATCAAGAAGGATGTCAACGTGCCAGACAGAAACATCTGATTAGAATCAACTGTAACTGCAACCGAAAATATTGATATAAAGTGTATTGTATTTTCTGAGTCAGAAAAAGACTGCTGCTGTTGAAACTATTAGTTCTGGGGGCAATGTAAATGTTAGTCTTCAGTGCTTTCATGCTGACCCGAAATATTTACTTTTAATTTGCAGGGATACAAGTTTGTGAGATTTGTTCTTTGACTCTTATTTTTTTATGAACTTGATAATTAATTTGTTTTCCAAATATATAATTTGGATTTCAACTGTTGTAGTCTTGGACATAAACCGTTAAAAGAGTTTTCATATAATCTATTGACAATTTTAGGTTTAAATGAAAAAGAAAAAATGCAATATCCCTCCAAATAATGCATTTTCTTTTGAAGCCTTAAATGCCAATCCAATGTAGAAAAGATCTGACTATTTTCTTTATCAACATACCAAATTTAAATAACAGAGTTATCGTTCCTTTATGACAAACTATAATACCTATCAGACTACATTTATAAAGCGAGAAAGTGTCTATAATTAAGGGTTATATAAAATTAAATTGGCATTTAATTTCATTTATCAAGCTTAACATTTACATATGTTTTTACTTATCACATGGGAGATGTTAGGAAAGTAACTGTGTTCAATTAGTACACAGAATATCACTATTTATTCATGATTGTACTTGTGAGTTTTAAATCTATTCATAAGTCATGTCTCATCATGTATAATATATGAAATCGTGGCATTCATCATTGGCTATTTTACATATTTAATCTTTAAAGGTAAATTGAAACAAGCCTCAACATGTTTGATATTCAAATTTTACCTATTTTCTGTTCGCCATTTTGTGTTGGATGCGCACGCAACTTTGAAAGAATTATTTCCCACTTAACACCAACCCCCCCCCCCCCCCCTTTCTAAAATAAAATTTATTTAAAACATAAGATGGTGATAAAGTTTTCAAAACGATTTTAATTTTCAATACTGAACAAGAAAAATAGTATGTTAGTGAAAATCATCTATCGACACAATAATTAGATAATAGAAATAAACTCTCACGACTAATTACATTCTATAAAGCATTATCATATTATACAATTTGATTAAGAAAAAAAATCTTAGGATCCTGATGTTAAACACACAATTCAAAAATACTTAGATGTAATCAATTTCTTAAAACAGTTATTAACAAAATAAATCTGGAAGAATTTGTGTGTGATTTAAGGGAGAAAACTCCTACAATATATCTGTATAATCACAAAAATGTACATTTCTTTTCTTTTTCCTGTAAATCAATCAGAAACTTAAAAATCAAACACTTTACTTCATGTAAATCCTAATGCTAACAGATTTGGTCTTCATTTAAGATTCATTTGATACCTTGGATAATTGTAGAATGAATATTATTCCAAATAAAATATAAATGTATTTTTATTATGACTATTCTGTTTCTTCTTTGAAATATATACTCATATTCACTTTCAAAACGTTTGAAAATCATTATTAAACTGAGTAATATCTCCTTCATGTATAGCTCTGGATTCCTATGGGTTGTTTGAATTTAACTCTTAGGTTAGTTAGTAGTTTGCTCTTTCAATATTTTTCCTTACTATTTCCACAATTTAGGCTTTGGGCATCACTGCATGTGATAAACTGTGGCAATATGCGTATGGTGCACCAGATTAAAAATTACGTATATAACGTCTCAATTTTTTTTCTATCAGCACAAGGTCGATGCTACGGAAGTATGGAAGGGACATGTGGAAAAAAATTATCTCGTGCGCACGATGTAATTATTTCGTGCGCACGAGATAAAAAGTCGCGCGCACGAGATAATTTTGTCTTGCACACGACTTACTAAGTCGTGCGCACAGGATAGGTATGTCGCGCACTACATAATCAGCCTATAGAAGTATCTCTCACATAATCGCTATGGGATCTCTTGGTTTATCAGATATCTTACTGAATAAATTATGAAAGTGTTCTCATTGGAATTACGGACCATGTCATGACGAATTAAGAATCTCCTATTGATCGGTCACATCCGCAAGAGTTAGTATAACTCGTAGTCATATGAGGTGATATCGTAAAAATGTAAAGTACAAAATGTGATATTGTATCGTCACAATGCCAATGGTTGAACAGGTACTACAATCAAATAAGGAAGTCAGACAATTATTTCTGAAAAGCGCAAGGAAGGTCTTTATAAAGACCGTGGAATTATTTAAAAGTAGACCTCAGACTATTTTTTGTAACCTTGTGATATTAAAGTTTCAATGAGTAGCTTGAATCAGTAAAAGAAAAGATCATAGTATGAAGCTCTATCATACCGCATCAGTTGTGACTTATATACACCATGCACAGGTGATAAAGTAAGTGTATGGAAATATCAGTAAGCATAAAAAATATATACCTTTTAATTTTGTGAACCAGATGCGCATTTCGATATCTTATGTCTCTTCATTGGTGTCCGTGGTCGAATGACTGGAATTCTAAGAACATATAAATATTTGAAGAGCAATGGTAAATTCAAAATGACCGAAAAGTGTATCAAAGAATCAATCTAAGGACAGATCTATGCATGAGAGAGATACTCTTAAGTTTTAGACTGATTTACAAAATTTCATGACTGAAAACTTTAAGCATATATTTCATGTCAGTACAAAAGTATTCAAAAGTAGACCGTCAGTACAAAAACACTGAAAAGTAGACCGTCAGTACAAAAGCACTGAAAACTAGATTTATGATGCCCTCTGATACTATCAGTCCACAAGCAATTAACAATAGAAAAATTGAAATCGTCAGCTGTGTCATATAGTGAAAAATGTAGTTTACCATCTTAGTCAATATTCAGCGGCAGATTAAGGCACCAAATGAAGGAACTGGAATGGGCAATATCAACATACCACGAAGTAACGACGTCAGTAAAATTATAGTCTACTGAAAATCGCATAATAAATTCAGTAAAGACTAGTTCTGCAAAAACAGTAAGCATGCAAATTCTTTAACAAGTCTTATTTGTTTATACACATTTAAATTTTATCCTAAACTGTTTGCATTCACGTGATTGCTATATATAGCATATGTAGTATTGCAACAAACAGGTGAAGTGTAAAGATGATGGATAAATCCAAAGCACAAGTCCAAAAATCATAAAACCAGAGGACATACAAAATCAGTGAAAATGAAAAACAAATGGAAAATAACAAAATATGTCTACTTGAAGAGCATATGTGAACCCCTGGGATGGAGTGAGATCAGGTGCCCGGGGAGAGTGAGCATCTCCTGCTTGCTAGCAACACCCGTCACATATACCCAGAAGAAAGAGTCAGATCGTGTAAATTCCATATGTATTTATATATGGAGAAGTCGAAGTAGGTAACCTTCTAGTATAGAAGGTGTCAAATCTGTGTAAAATGATCGGAATCGGTCTTAGTCCAGAATATCATTTAAAAGTCTGGATAACGAGATATCGTATGGAGTAATAAGAGTCTCGTAACGACCATAGAATTTCCTCAGTGACGTTGTTAGTTTAGCACATATATAACCCTGGTTGAGCAGCTTAACTGAAAGTCGAAAGAATAATTTCCAAATTAGGAACTTTAACCATATGAAAGCAGTTCAAGGACAGTTCTTACTGACAGGACAGATAGTGGTTTTCCCCCATTTTCCCCACTAAATTCCAGCAAGATCTGTTATCATTGTAACAGTGATTCTTGTAGAATACCGATTCCTGTTGCACACACCATGACATGTTTCATCGCTTCTTTATAGATTATTTTCTCCTGATTTTTCAAATGGTTTGTTTTCATTGAAACATTCGATTGCTATGAATAATGATGAAAATTAAGAGGAGAAATGTAATCAAATTGCCATTTTAAGTATTATTTCTTTTATTCGTATGCACGGCATAATATATTAACTGTATATAAAAGTGCTTGGTCTTGATTCAGCACATGCTTATCCAACCTACACATTTGTCTCCTTCAGAGATATGGGATGACCATATGTCAGTTCTCAGCTCATTTTACATTACTACAAATAAATCAAATGCGGAATCAGTCAGAAGCGAATGCTAAAGAATTCCAAGGAATTTTTGTTTAAATGTCAATAGCGTCAAGTCTTTTGACTTTTCAATTCTTTATGCTACTATTCGTCATCAATTATTCCGAACGCCTTTTTAACAAAACTGGAATTCGTAAGTATAGGTACCTCGTTTTAGGCCACAACAATACATATTTTGTAAAGAAACAGTCTGATTCCAGCAGCAAGTACATGCGGTATAGGTCCATCCAACGAAAAACAAATTAGATTCAATCCTTATCATTTAATTCCTTTCAAACATATTTTATATTCTCAGAAATTGGTACACTATGTCTGCAAATTTCTCAACATCTGTAAATTTCTGCCGCGGTTGTGTGAATATTGACGTCACAGTTAAGAAAACGCGGGGAATTAGGGTGCCAGAGAAACAATTTCGTGCATGAGATATACCACAACTTTTTAAGCCAATCAACATGCGTGTTACATGTTATATTAAATGATAAATGATTTATACATAATGATTTTGTAATTTTCGGTGGGAAAGTGTTCCAGCAAATTGTTGGTATTACGATACAAATTACGCACCATATTTGTTTTTTGTTTTTTTGTTTTGTTTTGTTTTGTTTTTTTGTACTTATACAAAGAGAGCGCCTCTTTTGTTTTATACCTCGAAATACTCCCATCAATTAGTGATGATGGTGCATTAGTTACCTCTCTTTATGACAAAAGGTATGATTTCAATTTCAATAGTACAAACTTCTCTTTCCTGAGTAGCAACCTTCCAAGGCATATTTTAACTACCACGATTTTGTTCTGAGAGCGAGGCTTCTTTCCACGAAACTACTCTCACAGGGATTTATTGATGAACGTTTGAAAGTGAGGAAGTACGAAGGTCGATATTTTTAGGATCGATCTTACAAACTAACCCTCTTGAACTGAAAGCTATACGTTTGTAAAATTCCCAAGCCTCCCCGTCGAGACTAGCACACTTTAAGAGTTTGCATAACATTCCAGGCAACAAGTTTACACTGAAAAGTACATTCACATCTATTATCTGATATTTGAAATATTTATTGTAAAAGAAATTAAGGGTCTGGATAGTCAATCAAAAGAGTAGTATTTTTTCATGTGCATAGTTACCTCAATTGACTTTTTGCCTGCGTGGCTCAGTCACTTATGTACATTACATTAAGTATATATTGTCACCAAATACGTGAAATAGTTGTGGTGTAACATAAAACAGGAATCAAACACTTTGTGCTCATATGGGACAGCAGCGCCTAGCGGTCTTGCTTAAGATTTGTTACAAGATATAGTCTCAGTGTTTTATCTGTTAGAATCTTATTCTACATGGATTTCATTTTGTGCTCCTTCTTGTACTGAAAATACTTAGAATAATGCTTGAATGTGTGATTCATATGACTGTGTCTTTACACGAATACATGCTATTGATTGATGATTAGAGTTAACCTTTCTTTTATAATTTTGACAGATGTACAGTCAAGCAAGGTGGACGCGGTTAAATTTACAGAGGTGTATGGCAAACCATTAACTGAGAAATTCTGCCCCTCACTGAAGGTCATGCTGAAAATGTGGGCTGCTGGTGCATCTCAACCATGCAAAATGACAGCAATGAATGTTGTAAACCTAGATAATATTTTCCAAATATTATGCATAAAATATTCTTGAAACTAATTTGATTTAAATTTCTGTTTGAGGGCAAAATACAATCTCTCTCTCTCTCTCTCTCTCTCTCTCTCTCTCTCTCTCTCTCTCTCTCTCTCTCTCTTAGTAGTTAGCTTTTGATGTTAGTCAGATTTCAATATTTTATAACCTGTTACAAAAAAGTTCTTGCTTTTTATCAAGGTCATACTCATGATGTAAGTTACCTGTATGTTCATTTGATGAATAAAGATACTTTTTAAAATCATGAAATATATATTAAAATGTTTTCAATAAAAAGAATCTTCCAGAGGGATGTTATTCATTAAATTGTGGATTAGATTTTGTTGTTACATAATATTCATTTTCTCATTTTAGAGGCATAAATGCTGCCTCAAATCTTAGAAAAGAGTAACAAGGGCACTTGGAAGTACCGAAGGAAGAAGGCATATGCACCTGAATTTCCACCCTAGACCATGACGCGCCATCTGCTGAATTGGCAGCGCTGAATAACACAGGCGTCAATGTAACGTCCTCTTCCTTCGCGACTGTAACCCGAACATGACCCTCACCGCTGTAAAAAGATGACATCTCGACTTATCCGTAAACACACCTTCCACCCAATCCTTGAGACATCCCAGCTGCCATCATCCCAATAACACACAAACGATCATTTTCAGTCATGAAAGGCACCTCTCAATCAAAATTTTATTCCAAAAACCAACGGTTATTTTTCTTTTTTAATACATGACTACTGTCAATGAATACAAGAAATTTTAATCGACTATTAACCACATCATGTTGATTAGATTTGAAACTCCATAAAAGTGTATTGTGGCCATCAAGGCGAATCGTACGCGATATTTAAATTTAGTACTCAAACACACCTTTAATGTATTAAACTATGCCTATAAAAAGGAAAGGGAAAGATATTTGACTCAGCTGCAGGCCAGAAGTCAACAAGGAAATGTACAATAAAAGTTGATTATAAGTAATGAAACACATGAAAAATAGGCCGGTGTCACTCCTAGTGGACTATTAGTCTACGAGGGCATCATAAGTCTAGTTTTCATCGCTTTTGTACTGACATGAAATATATACTTCAAATTCTCAGTTATCTAATTAAGTAAATCACTTAAGGAGTATCTGCCTCATGCATAGTTCTGTCCTTATATAGATTCTTTGGTTCACTTTTCGGTCATTTTTGGTTACAACACTGCTCTTCAGATATTTTTATATTATGAGAATTCCAATCATTCGGCCACCAGCATCACTGAAGAGACATAAGTTGTCGAAATGCGCATCTGGTGCACAAAATTAAAAGATATATATCTTCCATATTTATATTATAAACACGAAAAGTAATATAGAATAAGATTATGATATAAAAAAATATTTAGAGCAACATCAACCTCAGGTAACTGTGCTCTGCTGGTCTTTAAGCGAGCTCAGACTTTTGATCTGTAGACGTTCCGACTAACAGTCAGAGGGGACGAGGTTCGGGACCAAGTCTTCTCAGAAAAGGTTTAGAAAAGGCCCGCCAAGGGGTCCCAACCGTTCTATTAGTCAGTGTGCAACGTTCAAGGAGAATAATAAGCGATCAAGAAATACTATTTTATGTTATTACTTAACTTTAAAGATAAAACAAATTCTTTCCTCTGTTAGTCTATACTCAGACAAAGTCTGCTAAAATTGCAGTACGAACATCTTGTCTGCAATGACTGCAAATCTAAAAATGTGAAAGAGCCCACTCAGGATGCAGTAAGCTAAGAATCAGTAAATTGATTTGAAAAATGAGTCGGGAGTAGTTAGTGCATTAACAAAATATAATTCGGTGTTTCAATTGGTTAGCAGAGGACTTAATCAAGAATATCATTCGACATTCTGACTAATGATATGACATACTGTATGATAAAGGCCTCGTATAGATAATAGAAATTTCTCTGTGATGTTGTTAGCCTACCACTTACATGTGTATATACATAGTCATATGGTTGAACAGTTTATATAATTATTAGAAAATCTGTTTGTCCTCAAAACAAAATCATCGTAATTGAACAATCTCTGGCATACCGAATTAAATGAGAAATAATAAATACGCCTTAGGCAAGTGATTATGGGGATGTTGGTACACCACAAAAAAGGAAAGTTTGTGAAGCTGAAATCGAAAATTGTCATGTTTTGAGATAACATGATATTCAGGCACTGAGTAGAATTTTTGCATTCTATGATTTCCTTACACTCTAATTCTCTTTATGATAAAACAAAGACTATCCGAGAATTTCGGATAACTAATTCAAAGTATGTCATCCATGTATAAGTGTAGGAAAATCGATGCAATTTTCTTTCCTGAAATACCGATGTATGATTCATACTGCAAATTTTACGTGATAATGATCTAGTGGATATAATTTTAGAAACCTTAAATTTCAGTTCTATTTAAGCTATTCTATTTAATAACGTGGTTTAATATTCATGTGATAATTGACTACCTTCAAATCATTTGATTTGATTTGAAGCAATTGAAAATGTCCATTAATTTTATATTGATGAAGTAGAATGTATAAATAACAAGAACATTGATACATATGTACATACAATATATCCAAATGAACTGGAAATTAAAGACACCACAGTATCCAATTCATGTGATTCATATTTAGATTTTCTACTTTATATTGACCGAGATTGAGAACTCACTACTTTACATGAAGTATGACACTCATTTATGAGTACACTTCGTAATGGAAGAAGAACATAATTGATGGCTATAATTTCTCCATTGCTAACTTTCCATATAAGAGTTGTAATATTCCTTTATCACCTGCGTATGGTATTTATGTGTCTCAAATGATTCAGTATGCTCGAGCTTCTTCTGAGTATCGTTATTTCGTTTATCGACACAAACCAACGGAAAATGTAATTATCATAAGGATATGAGATATCCCGTCTAAAGTCAACATTCTGCAAATCTTATGGTCGTTATAAAGATCTTATTTCCCCATACGATAGGTCATTGTCTGACATGTTGACTTCCTTGTTTCATAGTTGTTGGACTGTCCGTATGACCAATACTGTATTATTTGTGCTAATCATAACATATACCGCTTGGGACGGATGTGCTCGTAAACCGGTTAACCACACCATTTGTTTGGCTTTTGTCAAATTAAATGACCGTCCTAAGTCGGTATCGTAATTGCACTACAATCAAATATTTTTGTAATGTGTTATATGTTCTAGTATATTATTTATATTCATGTATTGTATAGCTCCATGGTGACTTCTGCCACATAACTGAGCCAGTAACTCCTCTTTTTTCCTTCCTATTTCTGTGACTGACATACACTTTTAGCATAACGGTGGATTTACTCCTTGCCATCTAATCTCACCTCTGCTATAACAATGGTCCGTGAGTGCTTGTGTTATATTGATATATACTGGTATGCATTGTCATGTTATTTGGACCTCGAGATGGTGAAATCGGATCGGTATCTCAGTTTTTACTTGAGAAAAGTAATTATTTCAACTTTTTCTGCAAATAATCCCGTTTTAGAATGATCATTTGTTTTCTACTTTTAAAAATTTCAATCACCGTCTTAGTACATGTATAGGAGTTTATGGGATCATGATATAGTCGTAAAATGCATTGTCCATACAATAGATGAGGATCTCATTGATATGCTTTATGTTTTGATACTTATAAATACCTTTTGATAAAATAAATAATTTTTATTATACAACCAGAAATTTAAATGTAAAGTTACTTTTAGTAGTCTGGTGGCCATGATGTGAACCCCCGAAAATAGTACGCACAATTTTTATTGCAGTGTGTCTCTAAACCATATCTGAATGATGCCACTTTATCACTCTTGAGCAATTTGAAATATTCAAGATGGCACCAAACCTTAAAAACTGCATATATGGAATGAACAATTCAACTTTCAAACACTTTCTTGAGCGAGGGTGTTATTTTCAATACAAGTGACTATTGATTAAGCAAATAATAAAATTTTATGATAAGTGCAGTAAAAATCAATTTTTAAGATAATATAAAGCAGAAAAAGTGTTTGTGGATGCACTTACGAGTTTTGATTAATTTTTCAGAGGTGCAGATTGATTGTATCATAAGACTAGGGCATGCATATAATGTGGGGAAGGTACCACCAGTAGTATAATGTGTTGAGAAGGAAAACACACTGTTTATTGCTGATGAGTACTTGTATAGACTGATGGTAAAAATTGTTTCTCCAACTCCCGTACTTGGAGGTATGCACATGTTCATGAGCTTTGTTCGCTTTGTTGGAACATTGAACTCTAAATTAGCACACATGCAGTCGTCTGTTAAAAGACTATGATGAATTAAGAGATGTAAGTGACATAGACTCTGTGACTAAACACAAGGAAGAATCGGAGGCAAGGATTGCATCTGATTCTGTGAACAGGAACAAGCTTTGAGACAAGCTGGACACGTGCATCAGTCCTCTAAACTCAAAGCGATGATGGAAATATTGCTAATATTGCTACAGGCAGAATAAGTCCTAACTCGTTGAAATTTGATGATGCTGTATGAATGTGTAGAAAGCAAATGACTACTTATGAGAGTTCTTGGCAAGGTTTTAATTGAAATTTGTCTACAAGTGTAGTGACAATGGCGGTGGGCAAGAAAGGCTAACAATGTGGAACAGGAAGAGTGTATGACACGCAACTGGTATATGCAAGGGTTATGGGATTAGTGTCTACTCGACAGTTAAATTTGAAAGATCTGTTTATGCGTGAACTCGCTCCATTTCCTATTTCATTGTTTGATGATAAGGGGAACATGAGACAAGCCACATACAAGAAAAACTAAATCAGTAAATGAGCAAAAAGGCTTGCAATTTTTACAAACTAAACACGCCAATGCCATCACCGTTACGGAGGATGAAGTTCAAATCATTGACATGATTGTGAACAATTAAAAAGGTGAACCCGTTTCAAATACAAGTAACTGATCACAGATTCCAGAGACGTTCCACAGGAGATCTCACTTGGAGTTTTGATCAATAGAGTAGATTTGAGGAAAAGTCACGAAGAAGCAGATGTAATTGTTCCCCAGAAAGTTGTGAATTCTGCTTTACAGGGATAAAAAAAACGTTAAGGTGGTTTGTGATGGCACAGATGTGTTCATCGTGCTTCTTCATCATTATCTGCTGATGATGTTGTTTTCCAACCTTCTAATGGAAGGAACAATTTCTGAACAAGCAGTCACTGACATAGCAACAATGAGCAGAAAATATGCTTCCATTGTGCCCCATCTCTTGGCTGCACATGATCTGTCTGGCTGTGACACTGTAGCGAAATTGAGTGGCATTGACAAAGCAACAAAAGTCAATAGGCTGCAGAATGGACTTAAGCTCGACAGTCTTGGTGAAAAGGATGCGAATATAGAAGATGTGATCACAAATGCTTCACAGTTCATTGCATCATGCTATGAAAAAAAACAAACAAACAAACAAACAAACAAAGCAAAAATATCTGATGTCAGATATGACGTCTGGTTGTCAAAAACAGGAAACAAGTTAGCCAAAAAGACTCAAAAAGTGCAAACATTGTCACCAATATCCGAAGCGTTCTCAGAAAATGTGGATCGAGCAAACCTACAAACATGTATCTGGAAAAGTGCAATGCAACCTGATCCTTAAAATCTTGAACCTACCAAGTTTGGATGGCGTAATGACAAAAACGCAGAATTACTCCTGTCATTTAACTTGCGTCTGTATTTCAAATGATTTGTTGTGGGTGTACCTCTGATCAGCCCTGTGCTTCTGGTAGCTGTGGATGCTACATGGCACACCTGACTACACAATGTTTTGCCATTGTTTTATTACAAGCAGTGTTTGTCTACATGAAAGATTGCACTCAGTACACATATTACATTCACAACACGGATGTTGTTGTTTTTAGACACCACGTTTGTCGCCATTTTGAATTTTCCAAATTACTCAAGGGTGACGATGTGGCATCAATCAATTTCTCAATACAGACGTACTAAAGGACATTTCTATGCCAAAAATTTTTTTGCGTACTATAATTTTAGGTTCAGCTAAAAACCCTCATCTGGCAACCGAACTATAAATCTTAATCATCTGTATAACGAAACCTCAACGGTATAGAAATAATAAAGTAAACTCATAGACATAGTTTTCCACTCAATTATAAATCCGCCGTGATACGGTTTATGGGCTCACTTTCCCACTCATCACAAATGCAAAACAATCAAAACGATGAAGAACAAGTAGACATTTTGAGAAATTTCTATTTACATTAAGTAAAGTGAGAGAGAGAGAGAAAGAGAGAGAGAGAGAGAGAGAGAGAGAGAGAAAGGGGGGACCCACCACAGAATATGAACAGTGTTTTTGTCTTTATTTAATTCTTGTAGAACTAAAATGATACGTATTATTTTTTCACTTTTTGTATTGCTGACCATTGGTATACAACGTGAGCAAACAAAACAAATTAATGCATAAATTTTTATTTAATTTAAATCGTCGTCTGAGAACCTTAGTGTTCTACTACCATTTTGTTTTTATTTAGAGAAAATCGAGTTTGAAGTTTTGAACATAGTTGTTCGCTTCTATATGCTAGGGAGGCCCAAACTCTTTCCCTACACTTTTTAGATACCTAGAAATAATTTATTTGTTTATTATCACAATATACCAACGAATAAGTAATTTACAATATAGTCAACAAACTCCGACAATATAACCGGTTTATCTCAAGTATTTAACAAGATATCAGGAATTTGAAAATGGACAATATTGCATTTTCACACCTTTTTTAAGCAAATGAAAATGCACAACCTCGCAATTTCATGAGTGAATAACTTAATCAGTTATGCATAAAATTTGTGATTTATTTATATTAATCTACTTTATGTATTACAGTTATTACGAAAACAGATTCAAACTTCTTATCTCAAATATAATCTCTTAAACTTGACGAAGAATGGTTTTCTTCACTTTGATGAAAATGACGGAAGTCCAAATGTCCAAGGTCATTTTTCTAAAAACATATACAAGGATTCATAATAATGTAAAAACTTATTTAAAATGGTTACTTATAATGATATTTGAAGGAATTTTGATTGCATAACAAAAAAATAAGCTCTGTATAAGCAAAACCATTTTTACCTAAATCAGGAGCGGATAACTCTTTTTAAAAATGTGAAAAATATCACATACCTTTTAATTTATCATAGAATAGCTTTTTTATATATAAATCTACTATATGTATTATATTCATTATTTTAAAAACATACAAACTTGGATTACAAGTGTTATAATCTCAAATATAAACTCTTCATAAATACAAAATGTCGAAAAGTTTGGATGATTTCAATTCCTGTTTATTCATGTCTCCTTCATGATAATCCGTCACAATAAACAGGAAACCTGATAATTAGTCCTTGTCCTTCATTAATATGAATATCCAGTTTATTAAGATCGCTAATTAATATCTTGAGAGCTGTTAGAAGGTACAAAATGAAGGTTGATATTTGCTGGGTCAAACAGCCGGTTGAGGTGATATTACGTAATAATTTAGCTGCACAGGTGACAGGTGATTGCCCTTGACGACGTTATCCCGATATACCCTCGATATATTGAAAATGTTACAACTTGATTATGAAGTTAACTATTAAAGATATTATAGAATTCGTCTTGGGACTGGCCAGCTGATTGCACATAACGAAGAGTCAACGCTTTCGCTGGTGTTTTCATGCGAGCTGTACTTAAAACACACGTTTTAGAGTGCCAATTACAGGTGTATCGGGGAGATATTAAAATTAGAATTATTTTCTATAAAGTCTTCAATACATAGTTATTTAAATAAAAAATGTATTTCTTTTTTTTTTTTTCGTGAATTTTAGGTCACGCGACGATTGGCGTTTCATAGTACCTTAACATAACTTGTTCTCTCATTGTTATATACTTGTTCTCTCATTTAATATCGACAGTGGCGGATTTATAGGGGTCGCTCCCTCTTTTTGCCACAGTTATTTGTAAATCTTCAGATTTTGCACCTAAATTGGCAAAGTATTTTGATTTATATTGGACTTTCACATGTGCGCCCCCGCCCCATTTCGGAAATTCTGGATTCGCCACTTATATAAATACCAAAATTAATTAAAGAGGTTTAAATCCAAATCATTTGAATCAAAATAGGCTATTAGTCTTGTCATTTTGCTTTAAGAAAAATGTCTTCCTTAAATATGAATAAATTATCCCCCCCACCACCCCCACCTTCATTTCGCAGAGGTCTCTAGACTTATCTGCAATTAAAATGTAAGTCTGAAGTTGTAAACAGTGGGGTCAATGTAAACTAAATGATGAAATGATGTCTTATTTTATCGCACAATAAATGTCTTGGTATTTATTACATTGAAATGTGTATTTCTGTACATAATTCTATACGACAATACGTGGAGGTCGCCCCGAGTCAGAGGACACTGGTGTAAAATCGTATTTTAGAGTTACAAAATTACAATAAACTATATGAAATCGTCAAATATTAAATTAATGTAAATACCGATAATTACCAATTCGAATGTAAAAATCGTTCATGGTTAGTATTAACCCACGCGCCCACGCCGTGCTTTAAATTGCATCCTGAATGATGAAATGAAATTTTGAGAAATAAAACTTTGTAAAAAATAGCTACGGGACAATTTTTTCACAAATAGTATAATCATAATTGCTTCTATTGACATTGTTTTCGGTATGTGTTCTCTTGTTTGAGAACTTTATAATGTACGATTGTTTACTATGTATATCGATGTAATCAAATGACTCGTGAAAAGAATATGGTGGACCGTTGTTTTGGCAAAGAGGAAGACGCTATCTTTTTATTTTCAAAAGTTTGTAATCATTTCTAGGTATATTTTCATAAAAATGGTATCAAAGGAATCGGGGGAAACATACTTACCGCATATTATCGGCCGGTAGAAATAAATTAAAAACTGAAAATTATATATTTAAAAAAACTTATGTGTGCCCGCGTCGCCCATCGCTTTCGCTTCGGCGATCAGCTGTTTACAGGTAATGGACGTATCTACCTGAAAAACCTCACTTCACTGGATTTGATACAACCGTGACCCCGAACAACGCCAGTGAACATATCGCTTTTATGCTCATTGATTCTAAGCGCACCGTGAGTTATAAGGCAAAATAAACATCTCGCTGTACCGCCGCGGTATCGTTAGATATTTTAATGATTTTAGCTATTTTCAAATTGCCGTGATTTTCTTTATTTCTACTCCAAATGAGATGAAATTTAAGAAATGAGAGGAAAACAAAATGAATATTCTAATGATATGATTTTGCTTTACATGTTAAAAATATTTCCCGATAAATTATTGATGCGAAAATTGCAAAGAACGCATTGTGATTAATTTGAACTTAGTCCCTAAGATCAAATATATAGATTAATAACATGCATAAGGCGTCAAAGATTTAATTTAAATCTTTATTTACCACAAATTATGATAAGTTTTCTTTAAATTGGAAGTTTTTCAAATGTAGATAGAACATTTTTTCTAAATTATGAATTTGAGTAAAACAACAATATTCTATGTCCATTATGAACAATGAAAAGAGAAAAAAATATCATGTGATACAGAGATAGAACAGAATGGTACTTTTTCTATCTATAAATTTGATACAGATTTTTACCATTGATTACAATATAAATGATGGAGATAGAACAGGATGGAATTTGGGAAAAGTGACCCTACCTCCCCCACCAAGCATAATTATATTGACCAATGTAAATGTCTGAAACGATGCGAAATCCAGAGACGAATCCAATGATATATAAAACTCGATTTTTGTCAAATTTGTAGTTAGAACAGTCTGGTTCTTAGCCGACGAAATGGTGGATAATGTTTTCTGTTAAAATACTACTTTAGAGCAACATTCATCAATGTACTATCTATTAAAAAATGAAGATCAATAGACAAGCACCTTTCCCGAATTATTAACTTCCGCCCTTGTTGTAATGGGAATTCATTTTATATAAGCAAACCAAAAGGTGCAGACGTATGAATAACGTTGGTAGATATGGGGAAATATTATCATGAGTTTAATAATACAGTTCACAATTGCATGGTTATTGCCTTTATATTTTGGATCATATTTTTATATGGATGCTTTGCTACAACAATTTGTGGTAAGTGTTTATCACATATTTTTATAATATCTGAGTTATTATAAGAAACCCATTAATATTTGATTTCAATTAAACAGATTTTCAATATAATATACCGTACAAATAATTTTTCCATATAAATCTGTTGTAGTGTGAAATAGAGATAACATTGGTCAAATGATGATTTCTACTCAGAATGTCTCGTATATATATGAATATTGATTACGTTAAGTTTGAAATTAGAAGAATATACATTCGGTCCAACCTTATGCTTAAAGTTGTTTTAATAAAGATTTTAAGAAGTAATTTGGACAAAGGACGCATTCGTTAATGACTTAATAAATGAAAATTTCAAAAATACACAATACATCTGAAGATTACGTGCTTTTATGCAATCTGTAATGGTTGATGAGCTGATTATCGTTTTATCATTTAATAATTATTATTTATTAACAGATTAAGGTAGCCATTGAAGGCATACTCATTATAAAATAAAACCTTAAATATTCCATTTATTTCTGTTCCGGTAAACGAAAGTCAACTATATATGAATGAACAATATGCCAAAGAAAAAAGATTAATTTATGGTGAAATTTCTTTTTATATCCAGAAAAGTGAATTTTTTATTATATTAATAGTGATATATTTTACTTAACGAATTTTTTGAGAAGTTTGAATTTCTCTCTCTCTCTCTCTCTCTCTCTATATATATATATATATATATTCTTTTTGGTTCATTTTTACATAGATGTACAGTTACTAGATAAGAATCAAACCATAACAGTATCCAATGATTCAATAACATTATCTGTTTGGATATCAAATTTGACAGAACAACCATCACTCCAATGGTCGTATGTTGTAAGTGTCATTGTACTGAACTTAGCTTATATTGAAGTTAATGACTTAAATCCTAAATAATGAACTACATTGTATTTTAAATACCAATTCCAACTTAAATATTATTTTCAAAAAAGGGGGTAAAAGAACTGACCTAGTTGAATGAGAAATGGCGTCAGCATCAAACGACAATTAAATGAATTGCAATTAAGGTACTGATTTTATGCGGTCAATTCAATTAGCAATCGCCACACAATTGATGTGGTTAACCGGTATACGTGCACACTTTTTGGCAAAGGTAACAGAATAAAAGAAAACAAATTGAAAAAAATTTAATGGAATGTTATTTTACCATTTTTTTTTATGTGCGTGACCTTGGAGATTTGAGTTCTACAGCTTGGTCAGATGTCTTCTGTTTTCTCTTTCATATAGCAGTATTACTCATTATCGGAAGAAATTCACAATGAGTAGAAAAACTCTTGTCCATTATATCTTATAAAGTATTGTATAAAGTAAATGTCATTGGATGGCAAGGTGAAATACCTATAAACATACATATCTTATTCTAATTAGATCAGACATAAATACACGGTCCAACCTTTCGTAATTGTTATAACGAATTTCCAATGACGTGAATATTTGGGGTCAGAATAACACACGAGCAATTATTATATTTATTAAAGGACTTACAAGATACAGTTATTTCTGACAACATCTGCAAAGTGAACAACTACCACGAATGTTTAATTGAATGGCGGGATGATGAAGATTTTCTCCTCTATTACTCTGTTTATGTACGAGTCAGAATAACAAACGGTGAATGTGAGAATGTTACGGACGTCTTTAATAACATAGTCACGTTTACAAGTTAGTAATCCATTTCAATATGTTTTTACAAAATGATGTACATTTACAAAATGTTTTTCAAAAATAAATTTAGCCATTAAATATAGTGAAAATATTGTGCAAGTTAAAGATATCTACATGTATTTCACACTGATTATTATTACAGTCATTTATATCTATATTCTTACATGTACAATAAATCTGTATAAAACAGAAAGTGTTAAAGGGCCTTTTTCTATTGTATATACTTTGTTAGCACCCTGGGAGATCCAACAAGTATCGCCAACAGTCTATGCATGTATAACTCATGGAGGGTTTGATTCTGTAATGAGATGGAGTGTTATGTCTAACAACGGCATATTAGGTACAGTGTTAGTAGATGTAGCAACGTGTGGAGCGACACCTGCAGCATTCTATGACAATATCACCTGTCAACATTCTACTTCTGGTCTTCTTGTTTACATTAGAATAAATGAAACATATTACAGTGAACTGATTGAATACAAGATTCGTTGTTCAAACTTTTTTAGTATTCACGAAGGAAGTCGATTTGAAAAATTCGTGCTTACATCAGGTAATGTTTATCGTTACTTCAGAAAATAGACCATGGATCTTATCCTGTAAAATACAGTACTCAAAAGAATTTTGAATGCTTGGATATATGCATAATGACTGCCGAGTCTTTAAGACTTTTGCTGTTAAAGTTGGATTTTGTTTTTGTTTTTATTTTCTTTATTATTTTAGTAACAACACTATTCCTCTATAATCAGCAAACTTTGCTTTAATAGCCAGACATATAGCGAGTCCGTAGACATGTTTATTACAGAAGAAAAATTATTGCAAATGTATGGACATTTTAAGTGCTCAATTTTCATTGCGCATATCATTAATAATGTGCAATATTATTATTATTATTATTATTATTATTATTATTATTATTATTATTATTATTATTATATTTCAACCTGTCTGTATATTCCAATATAGATTTAAGTTTCCTCTGCCTCAAATTGTTCAAATCTTTATCCACAATCTTAACATTATTTGGACAATTTTAAGAAAGAATAAAAGTCCTAAGAAAATATCACAAAAATGCAAGATTGTGATGCAGGACGGTAGATTGAAACTACAGTCCTCAATCAATCGGTGAGGTTAACCAGTATAGGGGCCCACAATCGTATGTACCGAAAAAGCAGTACAATCAAGAATACCATTTTAGAATAACATAATCATTTTAATAGCTTCTCTTATACTACATCATTTATAAAATTTCATCATTGCGTAATGCTATATTTGTAATATTCTCACTTAGGCTATTTATTGAATGAAATGCATTTTAAATATCTCTTAATTAACAACTAAAAGTATATACGAATATACAGTTTTATGTAGACTGCATGCCTGTTCACACGCATTAAAAGTTATATCAGGGAACGGAATTTAACTGTAGCTTTTATCTGCATAGTGTAGTATTATACTTGTATTCTAACAAGTTTCTCGTCATGTTTGTGTGTGTATGTGTGTCTATCTGTGTGTGTTGATACTCAAAACTGGTCAAATTATCATATCACTATAAACTCATGGTGATAAAAACAGTACATTTTGCGAGAATTACATCAAGACGCCTTGTCCCGTCTAACTATTATTTGGGACTCTTATAAATAAGGGACCTCAGCTTGCTTTTAGACAGGCACCGTACGGATGATTCATATTGATGTCACTCAATATTTTTGAAATTTATATTGATAGTAATTTCATAATTTTGTGTTAATATATTTTATTGACCTCTCTACTTGAGTACTCTGTCCTTGTTTATCCTTGTTACATATATGGAGGATTATTTATAAATTTTCAAATATTTGTTCTTTGTATCCTTTTTTGTGTTGAGTGAGAAGATCCGGTTAATCACGCCCCTTAAGTGGCAGGTTTAATATCAATTGATCGTCCTTGATCAATACTACAACAGCCTCACAAGAAAATATGTCTGTTATCTATTTGTGTGATAATTTTCTTTTTATCATCTGCATGTTCATGACGATTATTCTCATACAACTGAGTCAGATGTATTCTTCTCTATCTTTTTAAAATATGAAAACATGCATTAAGTTAACCGCTACATGAGTCTTTTGCTTTTAACTTCAAGTACTGGTGAAAGTAATCGGTAATACCTTACAATCTCATTTCATTTGCAATTTTCTTTAAATAATTGCTTGATAGTGTAAGCAATAAACGAATGCAATATATACATTACGGCAAAAGACATTTTTCAATTTTAAAGGTACGAATTCCACGGTTACACCTGATATAATTACGAAGGACATAAACAGAACCACATATTTCAGTGGTAAATGTATGCTTTCAAATTAAAGTCAAACCACGTTCAATAAACATTTTAATAAAGATACTCATAAAATTTGATCAACACATATATTTGACTTATGATAATAATATCAACAATAAAATACAATTATCATTCATTACTTATCGTTTTTTTTTTTTTAATTATTTATTGCAAATCACAACTTTCCCATTATTGTCGTCATGCAAAATGAAAGATAAAGGTGATTTTACAAAATGCTTTTCAAGACTTCAATAACTTTTTATATTTTAATTTTAGTTTCAAATCCAAACGTAATTGGCCATTCATTCTGGAGAGAATATAAAAAATACATCACAAGTGGTATCGGTTCTCTACTGGTAATCATTGTGGCATTGTTTTGTCGTCATAAACGGTATAATAGACCAGAAAACAAAGGTGAATATATTTTATCTAAAATGTATAATAGCTATGAAACGTGTTAATTATTTCATTTAATTAGACCAATGTATTCAAAAACGAAAATAATTATAGTATTCATTGGACATAGCCTTCCAGTATAAAGTGTTTATCAAATATATCAGGTTGACAGAGTTGCAAAAAGTCATGTTATTATTGAGGAAATAAGTTAATCCTTGAAAATGTTATATACATTTTGATTACTTTGTCCTAAGTATTGAAAATGAGAAAATAATTCAGAATATTTCATCTGCATTTGCTTCCCCGGTGATTTCAAATGCTTATATTCATATATTGATAATGATATAAATAATATATGATCGAAATTTCAATTATTACTCACAAGATAACCAAACCCATATCCTATAATTCATCTCATTATTGTCATTTAATGATTGGGTATAATGTACTGAATAAGACGCGTATCGCTGGAGAACACCATTTCTGTTGACATAAATTTTTTTTTATGTTTTATTTTCATGAAACGGTTTTTGTCATGACATTTCTTTCAGACTTGCAGAAGTAAAGTTAATTTGTTTTAATAAAACGTAAGTGTTTGAAACCCAATTTTACTCTCAAAGATGATTAATATCATCCAGATGTGATATAGATCAAAATCATTTAATTTTATCTGACGACCAGGGACATGAAAATAATAAGTAGTTTCATAAGAGCTACGAGATCTCATAAATCACATTACAGAGTAAGTAGACTTTAAGTGGAAGGCAGGAAACTGATGTTAACATGCTTTTATCTTAGGTCATTTATACTAAGTCTAAACTACAGAAACGATTAAAGAATATAGGAAATATGATTATATCGATTGACATATCAATAATATTTCTTGTTCATATGATTTCAGTTCCAATTGAGAATGATATCGTTAATAATGCCATATACGCAACGCCCTTTAGAACTACCCGTCAGAGACTCAGGACTGAAAATAATGAACCGTCTACCCCTGCCACTACTGACTGTGTAAGGCCATGTACACTGTCCAAAGATGTTAACGAGGAACGCCCATACTCGGTGACTGTTTTGGAAACCGATTCACCAAATGAAATAGTCGGGGTACTATCGCGAGAAAATCCTTATTCATTAGCAACTTCCCATAATCCAGTTTTACTTCACCAGCCCCAATACGGCATGAATGGTATTCTATCAAAGGAAAACGTCTACTACACTGCTGCTTTTGACGATGAATATGCTCATCTGATGAGAGACACTGGTCGTGGTAACTCCAACGCTGTACTTATTCAGGAGAATCCGTATTCTGTGGCCGTTCTCGATACCGAGGTATAAGGAGGAGCCTTTGAAAAAAGAGGAAAATAAGAGAAATGAAAACTTTACATTACCAATAAGAGCGGGATCGATTGAAAATTCCACAACGTAGTGATAGTATGTACTGAAATAAAAAAGATGAGTGTAGAAACGTTTTAAGTATAACATAAATGGTGTTCACATGCTGATAAGGATTTGTATTTGGGTCTCCAAATACTTACCGGACCAAATGACGCAATATGAGGGATAATTCTAGCAAATAGGAGAGATGCTTATTCTTCCTGGGTACCTGATTTCGCTACTTTTTGTTTTCACAAATACTCCTGAAATAGATGTTTTATGTTTGTTTTCTGTTTGATTTTTCATTATGCTGTTTTTGGACTCAACTTTTGATGACTATAAGAAATTTTCTACACGTGAAAAAAATTATATTATTACAAACTTGACATAAAATTTAAAGTCATACAAACTATTTCACGACAGAAAGATAAACATTAGGAATAATCCTTGGTTTTATAAGCTTTAATTTCAAAAACTTATCACAGTATTGGAAGGTGTATATTTCGGGTAACGTGAAATTCTTCTGATACTCAAATTGATTCAATGTAAGTAATAGATATACGAAAAAATATAAACGTTTATCGTGAAATGTATGTGGAAGAGAATATTTAGTTTCAGAATAATTTTCTGTAAGTTCAGAATCGGTTAAAACTTGGCTTTTGATACTTTTTTCCATCATTTATCATTGAACACGACTTCTAAATGCATATTAATGTTGTCCGGATTATAAAATGATAGCATTAACTTTTAACTGAAACTGTGTCAATATACACCGAACAGACTGTCGGTGATTACACAAGGAAGTCCAAGTCTCTATAAGTGTTCATCCTATTGATGGGGAAACAATGTTTTTATATAGCAGTAGAAAGTTTACAATACGATCAAATATATAGAAAGTGATAGATGTTTCAGGAAGTTCTTATGAACGAAAATGTGTAAATAAAGCTTTTTAACAACATACTTAACTGACCTTAAAGTTTTGAACGACCGGATGAAGTATGTCATTATATTTACCGGAAATAAATTTTTGGCGATTGATTTGTCACTAGAACTGGCCGTCTTAAGCGTGTGCCACAGACGCATTGCGAATGAGAGAACTATTGTTATAATAGTGGTGACGCTATATGTCCTGGAGGAGTTTACATTTCCTGTTTCACACATCATGCCCTTGAAGAATGTTCTAATCATACAAAAATTAATTAAGATCCCTCACTGCTTTAGGTCTGTTGCATAGATCTAAATTTCTGTGTATTTTATGTGGAAGACATTTACAAGACATTAGAACAATAATCTCGGCGTAACGTGAAACATGAATCAAACAAAGAAAGTAGTATGCCTTCTCTTGATGCGGTTTACTGTTTGTTTTCGCTTTTGTCTCAACGCAACATCTATATGACAAGGCAAACCAAACAACCACTTCTTTACTGTTAAAGCTGTTATCTTGCTCAGAAGGAATTTTGGTAGGTATAGATATGGTACTATAGGAGAGTTTAACTAGAGTTATAAACTGGGGCCAGTTGTTCAAAACTTTACCCATTAGTTGAGTTTACCAGTGGTTAAATCTTAGGACAATGCTTTTAATTCATAAGATTTTTGTATAAATATCTAACTTACATTATAAGCCGGCGTGGTCTAGTGGTATCGCGTCGGACTCCTGATCGGGAGGCCGGGGTTCGAGTCCCGCTCTGGTCATGCCGGTGTCATGTCTTTCAGATGAGGCAGTAAAAGCCGAGGCCCCGTGTCGTGGTATGCATGGCACGTAAAAGATACCTCACTGCTTCGGGTGGATCCGTTGCAAAGGTCAAAATTTGTATGCCCCGCATCAGGCAGATGCCGTCACCATATACGTGAAATATTCGGGGTGTGACGTAAAACAAAAATCAATCAATCAATCTAAATTACATTATAATGCTGGTTACATATGCTACAAATCAGTACACAGATTATGACTTAAAGTCTTCTCAATGAAAAGATATGTGTCAGATGAAATTTAACCAGTAGTTAGCTTTACCAGTGGTTAAAGTTTCGAACAAAAATTGCCTGGAAACCCAATATCTATTTTTATTAAATGACCTAAATAGTTGTGAACCCAAACACAATCCCACACTAGAAGTCTTTATAGATTGGTATTTTCTGACGTATCAACTAAATTGGTCATTCCTAAGTCATGTTATTATCTGCAAACCTCAAAAACAACTTTAGCAACAATGACCTACATATTTCACCTTTTGACCCCAACATAGTTCCATACAAGCACTCTACATAAATTACCAATGTGTGAAATTTCACCGATATTGGTCCATCCAAACTCAAGTTATCATCAGGAAACCATCCGGACAGACGGATAAACGGACAGACAAACAGAAAGACAGCAACAAACACTATAGTCCCCTCCGATTTCACCGGCAGGGGACAAACAATCTTGGATATTGAGAACAAGGATCAACCATTCTTCGTTTCTACAGGTAAGCGTCAAGACAAAAGGCATAGGGGAAAGGCTGATTAGCTTACTGTTGCATATACAAAAATCAAACAAAATCAATTGTTAACATCAAAATATTTCTGTGTGTTTATCAAACAACTGTATTTAATAACATTGTATACGTCAAAAAGCCGATATATGTATCAAGAAAGAAAGAAAGAAAGAAAAGATTGAGATTGTAATTGATTTTGGTATAAATATATATAAGGTGACAATAAATGTGCCAACGGTGCTCAATACAATATGACTTGCTAAAACTGAGCACTGAACATGCTCTATATGTTCATACCATTTTTGCAATATTCCATATTAAATATTCTATATTATTATATCATATTATATTATTATTAGTTTTAGTGTACTGCATTTATCCTTTACAAATCGAATCAATTGATCTATTCTCCCGTTTTTTCTTTCTTTCTTTCTTCTTTTTCTTCTTTTTTTTTTTTTTTTTTTTTTTTTTATTTTTGTTTTGTTTTGTTTTTTTTTTTATTTAGAAGTCTATTTTCTTCACTTTTTATTCGCTTCTAATAATTGTACACTACTCTTAAATAAATGGCCTCAAACTCTGACCCTGACGTATTGTGTAATAATTATACAATATTCAACTACATGTATATGAACTAATGGCATTGTCATATTAATATCAGTAATAATTTCTGTTAATGAGATAATTTAATTCTTTCAGATTATTATATCAACTGTTACTACGAGCGCAATTGACTTTTTTGGGGGTGAATAAGCACATAAAACACCATCATAGAAACATTCTATAGGACCGACAATGCAGGTGATAGACAAACACTCTTTGTTTTGCCAGTGCACAGACCCACCCCTAAGACGTAATAACAAGTGTAACAGCCCTTAGTTTACTCTTACAATACTCGGACGAGAGGGTGAAGGAGTGGGAGATGTCTTAATAAATTGAGATAACGCAAAGACCAGATGCATCTCTAATATATAGTTATATAATTAATATATAATAAAATTTTCGTATTTTAGCAAAAAAAGCTTTGAACTGTAACGTATCAAGTTATATAAACTTCTGTCTTTAACCCTCCAAGGAAGACTTTACACGGTTGTCTCCAATTGCTTGTTCAATAAATACCTAGTTCTTATCGAGACAACTCCTATTCAGTCTGGTTATACCCCCTCTGAACATCTCCAATCACGTATTTAGTGGCAGCATCTGTCTGATGTATTGCGTAGAATTTATACCTTTACCACGGACTCTTTCGAAGCAGTGAGAGATCTTTTACGTGCCACGTCTACCGTGACACAGGACCTCGGCCTTTACTGTCTCATCCGAAAGACAGAATACCAGTGTGCCAACTGCAGGAGTCGAACCCGAAAACTCTCGGTCATAAGACGAGTACCTTTCATAAACAAATTAAATTGGCATACAATCAGTCTACATTCATCCATGTGTGTAGTATAGAATTAAATCTATGTCACCTATATATGTGGGTACTCATGGCAGGTACCCTCAAGCAAGTTGGCGATGCTTATTCCTCGAACACGTTAGACTCAGTCATGCTTTCCAGGGTTCCACAAATGTCTACCTGTGTATTTTGATGCGAATGTCACGTTGCCACATTTGTTTGATTCTTGATTAAAGTCGCATAAGGATTATTTTCTTTTGTATGCGTCATTGTCTTAATGTAATATAGTATATACATCAGTATAGTATACCACATTGCTGAATAGCAATGAGAACAGATACATGTATGGTACATCAAGCTCTTCTGGTCTCAGACCAAAAGCCAGATCAGGCACATCAAGCTCCTCTAGTCTCACACCAAAAGCCAGATCAGGTACATCAAGCTCCTCTAATCTCAAATCAAAAGCCAGATCAGATATATCAGGTTCCTCTAGTCTCAAACCAAAAGCCAGATCAGGTACATCAAGCTCCTCTAGTCTCACACCAAAAGCCAGATCAGGTACATCAAGCTCCTCTAATCTCAAATCAAAAACCAGATCAGGCACATCAAGCTCCTCTAGTCTCAAACCAAAAGCCAGATCAGGCACATCAAGCTCCTCTAGTCTCAAACCAAAAGCCAGATCAGGTACATCAAGCTCCTCTAGTCTCAAACCAAAAGCCAGATCAGGTACATCAAGCTCCTCTAGTCTCAAACCAAAAGCCAGATCAGATATATCAGGTTCCTCTAGTCTCAAACCAAAAGCCAGATCAGGCACATCAAGCTCCTCTAGTCTCAAACCAAAAGCCAGATCAGATATATCAGGTTCCTCTAGTCTCAAACCAAAAGCCAGATCAGGCACATCAAGCTCCTCTAGTCTCAAACCAAAAGCCAGATCAGGTACATCAAGCTCCTCTAGTCTCACACCAAAAGCCAGATCAGGTACATCAAGTTCCTGTGGTGTCAAACCAATTAACATACTCTACAGGAGCAACAGGTATTTTACTGTATGACACTCTCAGCCTTCACTTTTGAAGACAATGAAAATTCCTGGGGTGATGTTTCATACACACTTTTCCCATTTACATTCATACTGTATGATCAAAAGCGTGTAAAATCAACCCATTTCAGATCAACATTGCATTGTGTCTGATAAATACTTATGCTTTGTAGTAGCTATAGGAAGAGCCCTAGGTTTTCGCTTAATATTCTTGCTGAATCATCTGGTATATACTTAGAACAACATAGACAGTGACATCATGGTGATGATAGTGCACAATTCCTGAATAAGTCATCAGATAAGACAATTTCTTTTTTGCTTTTTTATTGGTTTTACTAAGCTTGAGATTCTATATTATGTAGCTTACATGAAATAAAATAAAATCATTTGTATTTAATACTCAAAGGATATGACTACTCATATATAGACAAACAGGAACATGTCAAGTCCTTGATGACTTGCAGATCTATTACATCCTTCAAGCAATTCATCACAGACCTTCAAACAAAAAACATAATGATTATCTAGTCTGACTACGAGAAAGTAGTACATACGTACAAAAAAAAGAAAAAAAACATAAGCAGTCTGGTTTTTATCACCAAAAGTATATATGAGGAAGTAAGTTTTTTTATATTTAAGCACACCCTTTGTGAATGACTGAATAGATTCCTGTGGCCTAAAAATACCCAGATGTACTTTGTTTTCAGGATGAGAACAAGTACAAGGTTTACATTATGTCTGCATCATTAAAGAACAAATAGGTAATCATTGAAATAAAAAACTTAAATAAAGAGTTCAAATGATCTGAAAAGACAATGGAAAATTGACTGAAGAAGTAATCCATGCTTATGGCTAACAGTAGACAGAGTTATGACAGAAACATAGTATGAGTTTCATAAAACTGTGTCATCTGTTTCTTCAAACTCCCAGTAAAGCCTTACAGAAAAAAAATGTCACATGCACCGGTCATCTGTATCTGTTCCTCAGACGGGATTTATGTATAACTCAAATTGGTTGCTGTCTGCATTAGGAGATTTTAATCAACCTATATTGTTCACTCCAAGTTGATACATACATATGTACTATTGTAGACATGGGCCAATGAACATGTTATACTGCAAATTACTCTCAATTACTCACAAATCAAGGTTACTCATAAATCACGCAACACAAAAAATACACTGTGTGTCAGTCGTGTTAACAATTGATAAATGAGATTTGTTAAGGTTACAAATCATGCCGAGATAGTGGCTACCTATGAATCATAACAGTGAAATACAATTAATAAATAGTGTCAAAGTTGGTCAAATGAGATTCGAAAAGTACATAAAATGATGCACAACAAGATCTAAATTTGTTCAGTAGGCAAACTATTACGTCATACTTCTAATTGTGTGTGTACTAAGTTTGTTCAGCATATCACATAGATTTCTCTGTAATACCACGGAAATGCTATTAAATACACTGTAAAAAAAGAAAATCACATGACTGAGTAGAGATTGATCATTAAAACATTTAAAGATGAAAATCAGATGGTTAGACTCAAATCAATGCCCAGTTTTGGTGAGAAGCGATGTATATAAACATAACATGTAATGCTACAAGTTGCCTAATTCAAAATAAAACTTTTAAAGTAAAACAAAAGACTCATATCAAGTAACTTATGTACATACCGGTA
This sequence comes from Pteria penguin, assembly GCA_035048485.1. Taxonomy (NCBI): domain Eukaryota; kingdom Metazoa; phylum Mollusca; class Bivalvia; order Pterioida; family Pteriidae; genus Pteria; species Pteria penguin. The sequence goes on along the minus strand of CM068589.1, from coordinate 7,664,750 downwards.
CCAGAAAAAATACACGTATTTTAAAAATATTTCAAACAAAAACAATCGAATATCATGATTATATAGACAGATATGAAAACTAAGATACAGACATACTACATGTATATAAAACTAAGTAAGTATTTCAGTAAACTAAGGAATCGTCTAAATCAAGGGTATATGAAAGACAATAAAAACTTTGGTTTACAGCACTTATGTTTCACCGCCATTTCATTTTTCTGTATATATCATTCACATACATATTTATTGTGCATTGTAATCAATGACATTATCAGTCTGGAGATTAAAGCCTGCAGAATCACTGGAACGTATCAAGTGCAAATAATGCAGTAGTCTTCTAAATGTGATGATCAAACTCTCACAAATTAAATGTCCGAAATTTATTTACAACACAATGATGCCAATTCTAAAATTTTGTTCTATACCATATAGTGAATTAAAAATCTATTCACAGTATTTTACTTCCACGAAAGAATTTTATACCTAATATTTATAAGGCAAGGGACACAACATTTTATCTTCTCAAGATACCCACCCTTGCAGATTAAGCTAAAAAAAATCTTACCAAAGACAGATTTACAAAATTGACCTTTCCATATTTTGCAAAGGAAGGTGACCTTCAGAGATTCAATAATTATAATGACTATATCATAACAAAACATGTCTTTCATTGGCGATATCTTTAGATCTATGCTGACATCATTTAAATGAAAACTATGTCATGTCAGAGGTCAATTCTTATCTCATTTATGGTCTACTAAGAAACAAATACTCACAAAATAAATTTCGATACATAAAAAGAAATAAGTGAAAAATACTTCAGTAACTTAGCATGTATTATAATCAGCATGTAGTACAATGGAAGTTCTAACAAACAAATGGCTATGAAAAAGCTGTCAATCAAGATGGAAAATTTCTTTATATTAAATTTTGTCATATTTTACTGCAAACACTGCATGAACCATTCAGTATTTTAAGGCTGCAATATGAAAATGAGAGTACTGTAAAATTCTTGAAGGTAAAGCTAGAAAAAACCTGCTGAACAATTGAATAGCAACTCTGCATGGAAATTAACACCGCATTACTGAACTCAATCATAAAAAGCATATATGTATTCAATAATATAAATGTCAGAATAAACTAAGCATAACAGCAGATAGAATAATTTGGTCCCTGATAAGTATCTCGTAATTCATACATTCAATGAAAAGGCCTTATGAATAAAACCTCATTCAAGTTATTTCTAAGACAAAAATGTAAATTCACCGAGTGAAGAGCTTAGCAGAGAGGTTAATAAAATCCACAGATAACCTCTATCAAAGATTACACTACACTCCCTTTACCCATTGTATCACTGCTTCAATTCTGATAATAAACATTTGAAAAATTTGTTGTTTCTTATTACAGGTTCATTTTAACTCTTGTAACACCAAATCATATAATGGCTAGATTTCAGCATTTCTAATTAGCCGAGAGATCGAATGTTTTATATCTGGCTCAGGGCGTATCCTACTGTTCTGGATTCTGTGGATTCTGTTGCTGGGTGATGAAATTTAACAAATCAATTCTGGTTGCTATGCCAAAGATCATCTGCTTGCTGGACATAGAACTTCCTCCTGCATCTATAGAGTAAATAATGACATGTAAACTGGAGCATGTTTGTAAAGCATATGCCATTGCTGTAAATTTATTTCAAAAAGCAACAAAGCTTTCAATTGATAACATGTTTTAATTAGGTTTCATGAACTATAACTCCTATAAAATATTATCAGTAGTGAGTCTGACCTTTGACCTATTAATCCCAAAATCAATAGGCATCCTGCCCTTTAGATAAGATAAAATACATCCAAAACTAGTGATGAAAAGATTATTGCCGATGATCGAATATCGATCGCTGAAAGTGCGCCGATTTTGATTTTCTATTCTATTTTCAAAAATCGAAAAATCGCCGGAACAAAAAACGAAAAGGAAGAAGTTTTACCACCCAAATTGACTCGTAAAATGTAGTGTACTATCTATCGAAATGACCCAATTGACCGGAATGACCCATCTTATTAATGAAATGACCATGAAATGGAACTTAAATGTCAATGATTATTGTTTTTAACATATAAATTTGAATGAATCAGGATAAAACTATGTGAAAATACAGTATTTTTGTTTGATTCTCTTATCTTTGTATAAATTTCATAGTTAAAAAAATCGTTTATCTTGCCACCTGCAGAATTTCCTCTGATTCATACACAGAGGACTGAAAGTGAAAAAAAATAACAAACTTATTCATCAAATTCATGACATTTGTAATTTTCAAAGAATCATCAGAATGAATGTATGATGTCTATTCAATAGTTTGTCCCCTCTTAATTTTTCCACAGAATACAGGAATTGCTAGTTATTCTTGTTTGGTCTTTGGTAAAGACACTTGTTATCTTGTTATTGAGATATATTGTATTGTTTAATATTTCTTGTTTATTGTATTTTTCAAATAAAAAATTCTACATACATGATTACATTGTCAAATGATAAAAATATCATCTTGCAAAATGGTTTTCTTATTTGTCCGATGATAATCGATTATCATCGATCGGTTATGATTTCCGATTACTGTCCGATCATCGATTATGAAAATTGTCCGATTCTGCATCACTATCCAAAACTGATTTGTATAGGATGCATGGTACTTAATTTCTCATCTGAAATCCAATTATTGCACTCTATTTTTACCAATAATGACCTTGACCACTCACCTATTGTCCTCAAATCTACAGGAATCTCTCCCTTTTTTCTTAAGAATCCATATTGCCAAATATTGGTTTGGAAAGAATGCAAGGAACTTTAATTACCACTGAGAAATCAACTGTGTGACAGAATGATAGAGGAACTGACAAAAAAACCATTTAATGTCCTCAGGCATTGCCTGACAGGGGCTAGGGAATGTATTTTTTAAACAGGAGCACGTAAATTTACACTTATTTCAAATAAAATTTAATTCTTAGCTCAGAGTTTTGATGTTTGATATCTGCAATATCACAACCCAAACAGTGACAAAGGAAATCAAAGTGAAAGCTGTTTGTCTGACATTATGTCCTAGAGTTGTGTGTGAAAAGGGAAAAAGTATCTTCTTAACAGCTGACGCACTTATTAATTGACCAAAAAAAATGTAAATATGAATAGAATGCAATGAATTCTGAACTGGCTTGTTAATTCATTACTGAATTCTTTATAGTTGTCAGTCTTTATTATTTATATGTCCATGCCATTCTGCATATCGGCACTGAATATTAACATGTAAAGACCTAAAGCCAAATCTTGTCATTAGAAGACAACTAAGTTTACCAGATGGACTGAAAATTATTGACAAGGATTTCCTCTCAAGAGTAAATGATTAAGGAAGCTACTTGTCAAATAGAAATCCCTCCCGAAAAATGGAGGACTCCAAAATTAAAAAGAGAAAGATTAGAACTGTCTGCAAAGCTGAAGTAACATCCCCCAAAAACACCATTTTCCAACAGAAAGCCCCCAACTCAATAATAACAGCTCCATCACAGAAATATAAATTAACACATTGAAGATTAAATAATGTCAACATCACAAGGTCATAAGATGTCAGTTAAATTCAATTCTTTCCCTGTAGGTGAAGGCTTACTGGGCCAGAATTTATACACATTCTCTATAATGTTCAGAAGACAAGAGTCAACCCTCCCCCAGGAGAGGAGAGGTTGGTTGGTTGATTGGTGTTTTACGTCGCTTTCAACAATATTTCAGTTATTTCGCGACATGGAAGCAGGAGGTTACCAACCTCTTAAACATAGTGGCGCAACCCGGGAATCGAACCCGGATCGTCGGCGCCGCAAGCCAAGCGCTTAACCACTACACCACGCCTGCCCCTGAGAGGAGAGGAAAAGAGTTCATTACACTATCGTAAGTTGCTTCCCATTACTAGAGCTCATTTATGGCTGGATAGACTACAACAATGTGGACAATGTGCCTTGTACTCTTAAGATATCATAGCAATGATACGCTCTGATAACAACGAAAATATATGCTAAATATTTAAGTCCTATCTCCTACTATTGAAAACATATGACCTAATCTAAGATTTTAAAATGTCAAAACTTTAAAACAAGAGACTGACCCAAGGTCTTGATCCGGCTAAAAATATGTAACAAACATGAAATGTCTACTTTTTAATTTTTACTAATTGAAAAATATCTCAAAAGTTTATGAAGTATAAGAAATTGCCAACAGATCATGTTCAGAGTGACAATTTAAACATACAGGCACTGATCAAAGGTCTACTTTCCAGGGAAGTTAAACACTAAATAGAAATATTTTTCAATTTGAAAAATATTGCCAAGGTTAAAATTCACTTTTTTTTTTGATTTGTCTTGGACACAATGTAAATAGTAAATAATACAGCTACTCTCAAAAGTCGTTACAACCAGCGGTATACAAGCTAGGTGTGATTCTCCCTAATCATAATCTATTCCCAAGCTTAAGGTTTTAAAGTGCTGCCCAAAGGTCAAGGTCAAAAGCTACTGAACAACTGTATCAATAAATAAGAAGCTCTACACACAAGGAATATACATGCTAAATATAAAACTCCTACCTTTTACTATTCAAAAGATGGGACAAAGGTTAAATTGTTTTCATAAATTGCTTTAACAAGAAGTTCAAGGTGAAAAATTCAATGATATTGCTATTCATACAGACTTGTCATTGTAAGAAGTATGCAAAAGCATTTCATTAAAAATGCAAAAACACAAAATTAGATTTCTGTGTTGCTTTGACAATAATAAATGTATTTGTATTGCCAAGATTAAACAAGTGTAATAGTTTTTGAATTGGATAAAAGTTGTACAAAGTATACTAAAAACTGTCATTTTCAACACGGTCATTGTTGCACATCAAGTGAAAATGAAATCCTCCTCTGAGCATGGTTTACAACTTACAACTTATTTAGATAGTAGGGCTATCACTTACATTGCCTCTGATCGTGTACAACAAGAACAAAATGATCCGTGTCAAGCATCCTGGATATCTGACCTAGACTGGTGCCCATCTGTACCTACAAAAACAACACTTTGATTTACTTAATGACCAAGTTTTTTTAGCTGTATATTTGTATATTGTTTACACCAGGATCACTCCACTTCGAATTGGTAACCATTCCTGAGTGGCAGAGGATCCAATACCTAGAAACAGTGCATAAAGAAATCCATAAAACTGTAAAATCCTTGAAAATTTCTAAGTTAGTGGGGCATAACTCTAGCAAATCCAAAACAATCATTCCCAAATACTGAACCACTCTGATATAAAGTAATATACCAAGTTTAATCCAATACCTTTAAAGACTGCAGAAAAAAGTCCGGAAGACTTTAAAATTTTTGAAAATATTTAAGTTCAAGGGCCATAACTCTGGCAAACCAGAGCAATCATTCCAAAATGCAAACTGGCACTGACCGTCAATTATATAAAGTATTATACTAAGTTTTCATCCAATACCTTTAAAAACTACAGAAAAAAGTCAGGAAAACTAAAATTCTTGAAAATTTCTAAGTTCAAGGGCCGTAACTCTAGCAGAAACAAAGAAATCACACCCAAATGTGAACTGGTACCGACCCTTGTTGATATAAAGTTATATACCGTTATATACCACATTTTAATTCAATACCTTTAAAGACTACAAGAAAAAGTCCGGAAAACTGTAAAATCCTGAAAATTTCCAAGTTCAAGGGTCGTAACTAGCAAAACCAAAGCAATCATACCCAAATGCGAACTGGTACTGACCCTCATCGATATAAAGTTATATGCCAGGTTTCATCCAATATTTTTGAAGACTGCAGAAAAAAGTCTGGAAAACATGACCCCGTACATATGGGAGCACGCACGTACAATGCCATAACATAATAGCTCTCGTTTTATGACGGTTGTAAAAACCAGAAGTCTCTGTCGAGACTGGAGCTCTACTGTTCTCCTCTACTCAAACAACAATTTACCTTCAGAGAAGAAGGGGTAAAAATATATTTGGACCACACATGTATGTTTTGTATTGCACATGCACAACTAGACCACCTACCAAACATGATGAGATCATAATTAAGTCTCACAGACATATACAATAAGAGAAGAAGTGGGAACAAGATTTTGGGACCACGCCCCTTTATGGGGCCCCAGGGGGTCCGAACAGGTCCAAAATTGCACATGCACAATTACACCACCTATCCAACAAAAGGAGACCATAATTAGGTCTCTAGGCTATATACTTTCAAAGAAAAAGAGGGAACAAGATTTTGGGACCACACCCCTTTGTGGGACCCAAGGGGGTCCGGACTGGACCAAACTTATACATGCACAACTACATCACATATCAATCATGATGAGACTATAATTAGGTCTCTGGGACATATACCTTCAGAAAAGAAGAGGGAACAAGATTTTGGGACCACGCCCCCTGTGGGGCCCAAGGAGGTCCAAACTGGTCCAAAATTGCACATGCACAACTACACCACCTATCCAACAAAATGAGACCATAATTAGGTCTCTAGGATATATACCTTCAGAGAAAAAGAGGGAACAAGATTTTGGGACCACACCCGTTTGTGGGACCCCAGGGGGTCCAGACTGGACCAAAATTATACATGCACAACTAGATCACATACCAAACATGATGAGACCATAATTAGGTCTCTGGGACATATACCTTAAGAAAAGAAGAGGGAACAAGATTTTGGGACCACGCCCCTTTGTGGGGTCCCAGGGGGTCTGGACCGGACCAAAATTGCACATGCACAACTACACCACCTATCCAACAAAATGAGACCATAATTAGGTCTCTAGGATATATACCTTTAGAGAGAAAATGAGGGAACAAGATTTTGGGACCACGCCCCTTTTTGGGACCCCAGGGGGTCCGGACCAGACCAAAATTATACATGCACAACTACATCACATACCAAACATGATGAGACCATAATTAGGTCTCTGGGACATATACTTTCAGAAAAGAAGAGGGAACAAGATTTTGTGACCACGCCCCTTTGTGGGGTCCAAGGGGGTCCGGACTAGACCAAAATTGCACATGCACAACTAGACCACCTATCCAACAAAATGAGACCATAATTAGGTCTCTGGGACATATACCTTAAGGATAGAAGAGGGAACAAGAATTTGGGACCACGCCCTTTTGTGGGACCCCAGGGGGGGACGGACCAGGCCAAAATAATAAATGCACAACTAGATCACATACCAAACATGATGAGACCATAATTAGGTCTCTGGGACATATACCTTAAGAATAGAAGAGGGAACAAGATTTTGGGACCACGCCCCTTTCTGGGAGCCCAGGGGGTCCGGACCGTACCAAAATTGCACATGCACAACTAGACCACCTATATAACAAAATGAGACCATAATTAGGTCTCTATGATATATACCTTCAGAAATGAAAAGGGAACAAGATTTTGGGACCACGCCCCTTTTGTAGGGGCCCCAGGGGGTCCGGACCAGACCAAAATTGCACATGCACAACTAGACCAGCTACAAAACATGATGAGACCATAATTAGGTCTCTGGGATATATACAATCAGAGAAGAAGAGGGAACAAGATTTTGGGACCACGCCCTTTTGTGGGCCCCCAAGGGGTCGGAACTGGACCAAAATTGCACATGCACAACTAGACCACCTACCCAACAAGAAGAACCCATAATAAGGTCTCTGGGGTATATACCTTCAGAGGAGAAGAGGGAACAAAAAATTGTTTACGGACGGACGTCCGGACGGCCGGACAACGGACAAAGGACCATCGCATGAGCTCGACTGGTCGAGACCAGTAGAGCTAAAAACTGTCTAATTCCATTTAAAAGAAAAATTAAATTCACCCTTCCCCATCCCGTACCAAATTTTTTTAAAAGTTGAATGAGAATCCAGCAATGTTTTTATCATGGCCTCAACAGTGTTTCTGTAATCAGTGTGAATTAAGAATAAATAAAACATACTGACCTTTTTGAACTGTTTGTACATCACTTTTGATACAGGATCAGATACTTTGACTTTAGATTTTACTACCTGTGACATCATATTGCCAACGGTTACCATTCCTAAAATATCCCTACCAGAAAAAAGAAATAATATTTCATTTTGAACCATAGAAATTAATATAGAACAATATAAAACATAATTATATCAAAATTTAATATAAGAGCAACACAAAATGTGTGGTATATCTTGTTACTGCTACATACAATGGCAGCAACTGACTAAAGGTGTATACTGACACAGTACAAGAATTGTCACTGCCACATATCAGAATAGGTGTATAATAATGCTACAGAAACATTATAAAGAACCTCTGCCAGAAACTGCAGGCACCACACTGACACTTGGCACAAATCCTTTGATTCATGCAGAAAATATCATGATATGTATACCTACCCTGTTTCGTTGACAACCGGTACTTGGTCAAAGCCCTCTTGGTTCAACAGGTCCAGTGTTTCTTGTATGGTAACAGTGGGGGTCACCGTCAGTGGTGCTCTCAGTTTCAATGCACTAACATTAAGGTGCCACCACCTTCAAGTAAGAGTAAAATTTCTTTAGATTTTGTTGAGTATTTTTTTATGATAGAATAAGTGCTATGACTATGTCCTTTCAAGGTACCTTTCTCCTCCCTCTATGTTAAAACTTCTGGTAAATGCTGTCATAACAGAAGTGAAATGATATTGGTGTGATGTGACAAAGAATTTAAACGAAACAAATACCCTGCAGCAGCAAAGTGTTAGGCTGCTACCTACAAGGAAAATATTTTCACAGCGGGAAATGAAACCAAATAGCTCATGCATAAAATCCGAGTCAAGAAGAGCATCTTAAGCAATTTCAGCTGACTATATATGCACTCCTAATACTGTGTTAAGCTGAAACTGAAGTTAACTCTCAATGGTGCCTCTATGATATCTTTAACTTTCGGTTCTTTTTTAACTTTCAAATTTGATTGCTCATGCATGAAATGTTAAGTCAAGCTTGGCCTCTGAAGCATACCATGCATCCGCACCCTAAGTTGTACAATGTAGGCAAGTCTTATTTACACTTGAAATCGCATACTTTAAAAAGTAACTTTTAAATCTTATTATCAAGATGGGCAGACAGACAGACAAACTGATTCCTACATCCCCTTAGCCTTGTTGACTGGGAGTACAATGTATAACAACCGTGGGACATCTCATTGCTCTTTCTTCCATCCTCTCTGTTCTTGGTACCTTCAGATTGCCAGAACTATCATGTGAATCAGTAACACTGCCAAAGATTTATACTATATCAACGGAAAATGAACATAAGGTTCAAAACAACAAAATTTACGTAGGTAAATCTTCTTGCATTAGGAGTATGGTAAGTCAAGGTGTAGTACAACATCTTTACGTTGTCACACAATAAACAAGATAAGCAATGAAATATTCAATGAAAATGCACATGGCACCTTTCATTTCTTTAGATTTTCTTAAAACATGCTTACTATTTCTCAATAGAATATTTTTCAACGCTTAAATAATATTAAACTAAAGGGTTCAAAGGGACACATGGCTTCTGTCATCCACTTTCCTCAACCTGTGACTCCTACCACACAGACAGGGACAATAGTGATATGCTTAATTCTTGATATGACATATATCAAAATACTTTCCTCACAATAGAATGTCACAACACATGTTCATACATTTATCAAAACATTTGCATAACTATTTTTATTAATAAAACACTGATGAAGTATGAAAACCACTATGTAACATCAATCTGGCTTTGACCAATTTTATTTTTTTCCAAAAAGTTAAAGATGTAAACAGGGTCAACCAGTTACTTGGACAATTTTTTGTTTTGTGGAAGGAGATTGTTTTACAATGAGTTTTGTTTATTTTTTTTTCTCTTGTTCAGTCAGAATAAACAGTGGAAATTTTCTTGTTCAACAAAAATAAATCTGAATTCTAAGATTATTATGCAAATGAAACTCTGTATATGCTGATAAACTGAATTCTCTGAGATGTCTGAAGCTAGAACTGAGATCAACTAGATCATCATTCTGAAGTAGTTTTCATCAAAACATATAAATAAGAAAACTGAAGAGTGATAACAATCATTATAAAATAAACTTTGCCCATTCTTAAGGGACTGCTTTCCCTAGTTTTCTTTTTTATTTCCCTCTTCATTACTATTACTGATATACAGCAGTTAGCCAGTTTGCTACTTATCAGATTTTTATATCCCTGTTCATTCCTGTTACTGATATACAGCAGATTGCTACTAATCAGATTTTTATTTCCCTGTTCATTCCTGTTACTGATATACAGCAGATTGCTACTTATCAGATTTTTATATCCCTGTTCATTCCTGTTACTGATATACAGCAGATTGCTACTTATCAAATTTTTATTTCCCTGTTCATTCCTATTACTGATATACAGCAGATTGCTACTTATCAGATTTTTATTTCCCTGTTCATTCCTGTTACTGATATACAGCAGATTGCTACTTATCAGATTTTTATTTCCCTGTTCATTCCTGTTACTGATATACAGCAGATTGCTACTTATCAGATTTTTATTTCCTGTTCATTCCTGTTACTGATATACAGCAGATTGCTACTTATCAGATTTTTATTTCCTGTTCATTCCTGTTACTGATATACAGCAGATTGCTACTTATCAGATTTTTATTTCCCTGTTCATTCCTGTTACTGATATACAGCAGATTGCTACTTATCAGATTTTATACCCCTGTTCATTCCTATTACTGATATACAGCAGTTTGTTACTTATCAGATTTTTATTTCCCTGTTCATTCCTGTTACTGATATGCAGCAGATTGCTACTTATCAGATTTTTATTTCCCTGTTCATTCCTATTACTGATATACAGCAGTTTGCTACTTATCAGATTTTTATATCCCTGTTCATTCCTGTTACCGATATACAGCAACTTGCTACTTATCAGATTTTTATTTCCCTGTTTATTCCTGTTACTGATATACAGCAGACTGCTACTTATCAGATTTTTATATCCCTGTTCATTTCTGTTACTGATATACAACAGATTCCTACTTATCAGATTTTATACCCCTGTTCATTCCTGTTACTGATATACAGCAGATTGCTACTTATCAGATTTTATACCCCTGTTCATTCCTGTTACTGATATACAACAGATTCCTACTTATCAGATTTTATACCCCTGTTCATTCCTGTTACTGATATACAGCAGATTGCTACTTATCAGATTTTATACCCCTGTTCATTTCTATTACTGATATATAGCAGACTGCTACTTATCAGATTTTTATATCCCTGTTCATTCCTGTTACTGATATACAGCAGACTGCTACTTATCAGATTTTTATTTCCCTGTTCATTCCTGTTACTGATATACAGCAGACTGCTACTTATCAGATTTTTATATCTCTGTTCATTCCTGTTACTGATATACAGCAGATTGCTACTTATCAGATTTTATACCCCTGTTCATTCCTATTACTGATATACAGCAGACTGCTACTTATCAGATTTTTATTTCCCTGTTCATTCCTGTTACTGATATACAGCAGATTGCTACTTATCAGATTTTATACCCCTGTTCATTCCTATTACTGATATACAGCAGACTGCTACTTATCAGATTTTTATATCCCTGTTCATTCCTGTTACTGATATACAGCAGACTGCTACTTATCAGATTTTTATATCCCTGTTCATTCCTGTTACTGATATACAGCAGATTGCTACTTATCAGATTTTTATATCTCTGTTCATTCCTGTTACTGATATACAGCAGATTGCTACTTATCAGATTTTTATATCCCTGTTCATTCCTGTTACTGATATACAGCAGATTGCTACTTATCAGATTTTTATATCCCTGTTCATTCCTGTTACTGATATACAGCAGATTGCTACTTATCAGATTTTTATATCCCTGTTCATTCCTGTTACTGATATACAGCAGATTGCTACTTATCAGATTTTTATTTCCCTATTCATTCCTGTTACTGATATATCTGTAACAAGAATGAACATGGAAATAAAATATCAGGAACAGGAATGAATAGGGAAATACAATATCAGTAACAGGAATGAATAGGGAAATAAAAATCTGATGTTTTCATATTACTGTTCATTTCTTTTATTGATAAAGAGCATTTATCTACTTATCAGTTTCTGATACAGTTTGCTACTTATCAGAGTTTTATATCCCTGTTCATTCCTGTTCTGATATACAGCAGACTGCTACTTATCAGATTTTTATATCTCTGTTCATTCCTATTAGTGATATGCAGCAGATTGCTACTTATTAGATTTTTATTTCCCTATTCATTCCTGTTACTGATATATCAGTAACAAGAATGAACAGGGAAATAAAATATCAATAACAGGAATGAATGGGGAAATAAAAATCTTATGTTTTCATATCCCTGTTCATTCCTGTTATTGATATACAGCAGTCTGCTACTTATCAGATTCTGATACACAACAATTTGCTACTTATCAGATTTGTATATCCTTGTTCATTCCTGTTACTGATATACAGCACATTGCTATTTATCAGATTTTTAAAACTCACCTCAAAATACATGCTTATAGTAGATCTGATTAAAAACAGCACTGAAGCAAAATGTTAAGACTTCATTTTACCAATCTACCAAATATTCAACAAAACAATACAAACAATTGAAAACACAGCATAGCTTAATCATTAGATGCTTGTGAAAGCATGGTTCTCAGTTTTGATAGCAATGGTGCAAAAAAAAAAATCCCTCATTTATTCAGTTGGGTCTGTATGTCTTAATTTCTGTGCACTGCATCGGACAGATGCCGTCACAATATCAGTGCTTTAATTACAGTGTGACGTAAAACAAGAATCAACCAACATTTCTTCCGTAATAACAGACAATATTACCAGTACGAGGTATGTTGGTATATTATAATACATGCACATCATAAAAACATAAGTAAAATGAAACAGATTATAGTTATATTAAAAGTAAAGAAAAAAAAGATAAAGATGAAAAAAATGTAGGTGAAAGGTCAAGGTCAAGGTAATGAGGTCAATGACCTTGGTGTAATTTGAAAAACCTTTATTTGGGGAGTATACATGCCAAGTATGAAGTCTCTATCTATCATGGTTCAAAAGTTATGGTGAAGGTAAAAGCTGTCAACAGACAGACATTCAAACAAACAGATAAACAGGTCAAAAAAAGTATGCCCTTGATCTATCACTCTGGGGCATAAAAACACTTGAAACACTACATGCCTTAGGGAAAAAAATTTATTTATGAGAATATTCTTTAAAAATAGGCCAAATTTGACACTCAAGGTCACAAGTTCATAAATCATGGTATCAATGGAAAGTCTTAGAACCTGGAACACATGTGTGCAATATGAAACTCTTACTTCCTATGATTCAAATATTATGGCTAAGGTGAGCATTTTTGGAACTACAGATCAAACAAGATGGTCAAGGTCACAAGGTCATCAATTACTGTATCAGTGAGAACAGTACACACACGATGAACACATGTGTGAAATATCAGAGCTCTCATGGTACAAAAGTTTCTTCCATGGATTTATTGTTTGAAATGTAAGTCAAACCTGAAGTTCAAGGTCATAACCTGGCTACAAATTAAAAGGCCTTGCCAAAAAGAACACGTGTGAAAAATTTGAGAACTCTCACTGATATGATTGAAAAGTTATGTCCAATGTTAAAGTCGTCAACAGACAAACTAACAAACAAACAGGCAGGACAAAAACAAAAGGCTCATGAGCTATCAATATTAGAGCATGGTAAGAGTGGGTCTTCAGAAAACAGTAAAATCTGAGAAAACCAAACCAGAAATCATTGTTGGTCAAAGTTTTAGATAACATGACTTGTAACTGTGTATATATGTAATACAATAAGGATCCAATACATATTCCAGGGCTAAAAAACATACAACATGGTGCAGTTTATGATTAATTGAAGTTTAATTGAAGTAAATAAACTGCATTCAGGAATCTAAATAAAACATCAGCATATATTGAGGATAGATGGTTGTCCTTACCACTGAGGCGGCGTAACATCAATTTTTATCTCTGTGTATCTAGTTTAAAGAATGCCATATAAAATGAACAACATAGCAATATCACTAAGGATGCTACGATAAGGAACATCATGCAGGTTTCTTAATACACTTATACAAATCGGTACACGTCATACAAATTCTATGAAATTTTGTTAATTTACTGCTGTCACGTTCATAGCTTTTATCACTGTCATTGTCTATAACTGAATCAGCAGTGTCAGCATCAGCATAACTATAATAAGGAAATGAATATCAGACAGGTGTGAAAATAAACTGTAAATATACTGCTACATTGTCATCACCCAAAGTAATACACTCCTAGCTGACAAGGAAATGAATATCAGACAGGTGTGATAATAAACTGTAAATACACTGCTACATTGTCATCACCCAAAGTAATACACTCCTAGCTGACAAGGAAATGAATATCAGACAGGTGTGATAATAAACTGTAAATACACTGCTACATTCTCATCACCCCAGGTAATACACTCCTAGCTGACAAGGAAATGAATATCAGACAGGTGTGAAAATAAACTCTAAATACACTGCTACATTCTCATCACCCCAGGTAATACACTCCTAGCTGACAAGGAAATGAATATCAGACAGGTGTGAAAATAAACTGTTAATACACTGCTACACTGTCATCACCCCAGGTAATACACTCCTAGCTGACAAGGAAATGAATATCAGACAGGTGTGAAAATAAACTGTAAATACACCACTATATTGTCATCACTCCAGGTAATACACTCCTAGCTGACAAGGAAATGAATATCAGACAGGTGTGAAAATAAACTGTAAATACACCACTATATTGTCATCACCCCAGGTAATACACTCCTAGCTGACAAGGAAATGAATATCAGACAGGTGTGAAAATAAACTGCAAATACACCACTGTATTGTCATCACTCCAGGTAATACACTCCTAGCTGACAAGGAAATGAATATCAGACAGGTGTGAAAATAAACTGCAATATACACTGCTACACTGTCATCACCCCAGGTAACACACTCCTAGCTGACAAGGAAATGAATATAAGACAGGTGTGAAAATAAACTGCAAATACACCACTATATTGTCATCACCCCAGGTAATACACTCCTAGCTGACAAGGAAATGAATATCAGACAGGTGTGAAAATAAACTGCAATATACACTGCTACATTGTCATCACCCCAGGTAATACACTCCTAGCTGACAAGGAAATGAATATCAGACTGGTGTGAAAATAAACTGCAAATACACCACTATATTGTCATCACCCCAGGTAATACACTCCTAGCTGACAAGGAAATGAATATCAGACAGGTGTGAAAATAAACTGTTAATACACTGCTACATTGTCATCACCCCAGGTAATACACTCCTAGCTGACAAGGAAACGAATATCAGACAGTTGTGGAAATAAACTGCAAATACACCACTATATTGTCATCACCCCAGGTAATACACTCATAGCTGACAAGGAAATGAATATCAGACAGGTGTGAAAATAAACTGTAATTACACCCCTACATTGTCATCTCCCCAGGTAATACACTCCTAGCTGACAAGGAAATGAATATCAGACAGGTGTGAAAATAAACTGTTAATACACTGCTACATTCTCATCACCCCAGGTAATACACTCCTAGCTGACAAGGAAATGAATATCAGACAGGTGTGATAATAAACTATAAATACACCACTGTATTGTCATCACCCCAGGTAATACACTCCTAGCTGACAAGGAAATGAATATCAAACAGGTGTGAAAATAAATTGTAAATACACTGCTACATTGTCATCACCCCAGGTAATACACTCCTAGTTGACAAGGAAATGAATATCAGACAGGTGTGACAATAAACTGTAAATACACCACTATATTGTCATCACCCCAAGTAATACAGTCTTAGTTGTCTTAGAAATGAGCAATATGTAGTGAAGTGTAAAGCCATCAAATGTGTCACATATTAATGAGCGATATGTAGTGAAGTGTAAAGCCATCAAATGTGTCACATATTAATGAGGTAATTAATAATAGGATACAAAGGACAGCAAAGAATTCAGAATTCTTTAATTTGGGTATTCCTGAAAGATTTCACTACAAAGATAAAAAGATGATTTCTGTGACTGATATGTTTGGTGGATTATCACAGATTCAGTATGAAAACTCACAGAGGACGCACAACAGTTAATAAATAACAAAATGTGATGGATTTTAGTAACTCGTACTTCAGTGACGACTCAATATATCTGAACTTCAGGGAGTCAACTTCAAGGTAACAGTTTCGCATTGGTGAACAGCAATCAGAAGCCAATTTAAACACACTAACCAACAGTTAACCTGATCAGCAATACAAGTTTGAAGTGCAAAAAACTGAATTGTAAAATCACTATATACATTTATTGTGAATATACTTACCGATTAGATATAAAAAAAAGTTCTTTCATAATAAACATTAAATAGAAATAATAATAAACATAATAAACATTTAAAAGAAGTCCAAATTCAACCACTTGTAAGCTAAAGCTGTGGTTACAGTTCTGAGCATCTCCCTCCAGGAGTTCAGATTTTATCTCTTATAGAATCTGAGTCAGGATGTCGTCAATCAGTTTGAATTATTTACAGGTTATATTTACCAGCATTTATATTCAAATTTATGGAAATCAGCAGCTATATTAATTTACAAGTATTAGATTTTCAAAAATTACATTTTATGACGATGATGAAGATTAGAAATTTTGAATCATCATGAAAATAAACTATGTCACCAAAACATGAAAAATGGATTTCGATACACATGTAAGTGAAATGTTACGAATGTTGAAAACTAGACAGACATGTGAGGAGTATGTGTAAAGCCAGAGCAAATCTACAATACCATAGAGTTAGGTGAGAGTCAAAACACTAACCTGGACTGATCCGAACTGCTATTCCAAATAAATAAAAATTAGGTTAAAATAATTTTTAAATCAACGTAAGATTCTACAATAACTAGTGTAGTGTGATTACGACAGTCATAACAATGTACCACAGTGGACATTCATGGACACCTGAAGGTCAAAGGTGAAACCAGGTTTCCAAGTTCCCAATTCAGTGCAAGTAAAAAACAAGTAAATAAGAAGCACTCGAAAAACACAAATGCCCTCAGGGGCCATGACTTCTGTATATTTTAGACGATACAGGAAAAAGGAACAAGACATTGTATGCATTTGCATCTTGATAGGGACATAAAATAGTTATTTTTTTCAGATTTGACCTTGGTAAAATTAATATGTTATAATGGATCAAGAAATTTTTATGAAGGGTATGTTTTGCAGAAATTATTTTTGAAAAGAATGTCAAGCTTTCTTTCAATACAATAATTGCTTTTCAACAAATTTAAGAAACCAGCAAGATACCTCTCATGTATATTATTGTTTTTACCTTCTATGTGTAGTATAACTTTTTACCTTTTATCTATTTCATATTTTTACCTTTTATGTATATTAAGACTTTTACCTTGAATGTTTATAATGATTTATGATCTTTTATGTATATTATGGCATTTGACCTTTTATGTATATTATGACTTATTACCTTTATGTATATTAAGACTTTAACCTTTGATGTATGACTTTTGACCCTTTATGTATACTAAGATTTTTATTTTTTTATATACAGTTTTTGACCTTTTATGTATATTATGACTTTTGACCATTTATGTGTCTTATGTACGATTTTTGACCTTTTATATAATGACTATATGATGACTTTTGAGCTTTCTTACACTATTCATTTTCGGAAGATAAAATTGAGGACACAAAGTAAGAAAAATTAATAACAATGCAAAATTTCCCATAAATGAAACACCAAATCTTCTCTCACAATCATGCTGGTTAGACCACTGAGCCTAGCACACAGAGATAACCAGAGGCCCTGATGTGTGGGAAACTCTACAGGTACAGCTAACAATGGATAACTAGAGGCCCTGATGTGTGGGAAACTCTACTGGTACAGCTAACAACATACTCACCATTCTACACGGGGTGCCACATCATTATCCGACACTAAGAAATCTCTCTGGCTCATCCAGTCATCACTCAAGTACTTGGTCCTGTAATAGAGGTCAAGGTCAGATGAAATGTATACTAAAGGTTAACGGCAGGCATATAAAAGCAAGGTATTATTTCAGATCATATATAAGAGGAGCAGCCAGAAACAATTGTAAATGCATTTCTGTATATTACCTGTTTAATTCTACAGAACTCTTAAAGCAGACAACTTCCTTTCAGACATATATATTTCTTTTAAGTAAAATGAATTATAATCAGTTTTCCAAATTTATTTTCAAATAGTAAATTATATTTTGAGACATTTTAATAATGTCACTCCATTTTTTTCAAAACTATACACAAAACTAAAAACAATAGTATTCTGCTCCAGACATCAAAATTCAATTTCTCAAACTTAGATATAATTCAAATTAAAACATGTCATTACTTTCATACAATTCCTGGCCAAATCAGGTGAAATAACATTCATTACATACTGATAAGTTCTGAATAAATCAGGTGGCATGACTTACATAATTCCTAATTTATTTCAATACTTACCCCCCATGAGGTCATAGTGGTGTAATAATGACCTGAGACCTGGCAATCAAGATGGTTTGATCAAACCAAGGTCATAGGCTGAGGTCAGATTACTGCCAGTGTCAGAATGAGGGTCATTATTTGGCCATTAATGACCTCAACAGGAGTATTTCATTGTGTTATTAATACAGACAATGTATTCACTAGTCATTATTTATTGAATAATGACCCTATCGTGACTTCTACACCTGACAATTTTCTAGGACATGAACCGTCACAACATACTTCAGTCAACAGAGGTTTTTTAATGTTGAGCTATCAGCCAATAAGATCCCAAGAATCTGTTCATAGATATAATAGAATTAATGTTAACGAAGTCCAGTGACATAACTTACATGTAATTTCGGACCGAGTCAGGTAAGATGACAACACATTTCTGTCCCTCCTTCAGGCCAAAGTCCCTGATGGCTCGAATGGCACAATACATGGCGGACCCACAACTTCCTCCACAAAGCAGCCCCTCCTCCTTGATTAATCGGCGAGACATGATGAACGATTCCTTATCTACAGACTTATACCACTTGTCTACCAACTATAAACACATTGAGGTCTGTTTATTGTAAAAGGCATTTCAATATGGGGAGTTATCTACCCTTGATCATTAGGGTAGTCTAAAGAAGTGGAAAGGAGCAGTACAGCATTTCTGCAATTCAATTTACCTTTTCTATTTGTATGGTCAATTCACCACAGTGAAATATAATCATTTAAGAAGCAGTCAATCATTTATACTTCACTCACCCAGTATCCAGTAAAGTATAATTTTTTATTATCAACAATATTTTTTTCGATGACTCATCTTCAAGGCCTATCACATAGGCCTACTGATATATTCATCTGACTCACTTATTAACACTTGATGAACATCTGGGTTAATTTAAATCGAGGGTTATACTGATGCTTATACTCAACTACTGTCAGCGCCACTCACTTTGTAAACCGAAAAATCTGGATTTTCACTTATTTATCTTTAAAACAGTTTTACAAAATTAATATCAATCTACAGATCTTGTTTAGTCATAACTTTTGGTGTATGTATATATGTTTCAGCGAAGAAGCATTCGTATTTTATGGGGAAAAAATCATTTTAGATAGGGCATTTTCTATGTTAATTTTGACGTGACGTCACAGATGTTTAACACTGAGTCTATGGGAAATTTGGAGACGTCACGTCAAAATTTAACATGGAAATTGCCCCATCTAAAATTGATTTTTTTTTCTATAAAATATGAACGCTTCCTCATACAAACATATAGCATACACCAAAAGTTACGACTAAACAAGATCTATCGAATGGTTTTGCCTTTTTGAAATTATTCTGAAGATGAATAACTGAAAATCCAGATTTTCCAGTTTCCAGAGTGGCGCAGACTGTAATTTTCCAACATATTCATAAATGTTTCAGGGACCCTGAGGCAAGAGTAAGTATCTAATCTAACAAGAAATCATACTGTGAGAATTACGATTCTGTGTCAACTAACAATCATCAGCAACTTTTTCTAAGACAGAAAGAGTTGAATGGTAAATAAAAAATCGGATTGAAATGTTTTAAAAGTTTGATTTCCGACAATTAAAGGATATTTTACATGCATGTGAATGGACAGACAAGGGCAAAGACAGATGGACACTTGGTCCATCTCTGAAGAACTCTGAAGAATATGAGTATAAACTTACGTTTTACAATATAATTGTTTGCTAGATCTAATACTGAAAACTTATCCTCTCACACTCCTTCTCTGTAACTAACCTTTCGATCGCAGACTGTGGGTATAAAGTCGTATCCCACACCCTCCACCTCGTAGAATGAACTTTCTGCATTGTTGAGCGAGTCTGGCTGAGCTATGACAGATCCCACTGGATCCACCCCAATAACCTGTGGAGAAAAGATAGGACTGTCCTTAGATCTACTCCTCTCAATCATGACTAGAGACAATGATTAATTAATACTTTTCTAGGTCAGCAATTACACTCTTCTCACAATCCACCACTAAATATATAACACCTTCCCTGTGGGATTAGACAAATCCCAATGTCACTTTTGAGTACCAGTTGTTTCCTTTTGACAAAATTAACATATATTTTATACACACAAAGCATGAAATTAACATGAACATCTACAGGGTATAAAGGTAATAATATGTAAATATCTAAAGGATACATTTTATAGATATGGAATGACTGCACTTTGATGTCCGTACGTGTTATTTTGGCTCAAAATGATCTAAAAGTCCCAATTTTAATTTCTATTCTTTATTGTATATTTACTTCTAATAACTCGAATTTGGATGAGTCCAATTTTCAATAATTTTCAATATCTCAAACTAATTTTAAAGTCCCATGATCCATTATCCTTCATGTTTTTATCTTAATACCTAGAACGAATGTTCAACTATGCTAAGGTAAATATCAAGGAAATAGAATAATGTCATGATACAAGTGTTAAGCAAACACAGTTATTAAATCTGTAGTGAAGGTGTACATTGACAATTATGTAAGCGTGCATCTGTTTTCAAAGGATAAGTGATCATGCCTATTAATCTTTATATTCAAATTAAAATATCCACGCATCTTGCTCTTTTTAAAGAAGCATAGTTGTGTTATCTATAATAAACTCATAGAGTATAAGGTCTGGACTGGCAGTCTCATCTCACCTGAGACTTTTAATTCCTAATTTGACTTCATTACTGTTCATCTTTTTCTCAAATACCCTGTTAGGGCTAGAAGAGTTATCTTTCCTAAAATAATTTTTTTTTCATATTTATTTTCAAAAGTTACAATTTGGCTACATTACAGGAGAAACAGATAATCTTGAATGATTTAACTTTTTAAGAATTTGTGCGAATGTTGCTACCATTTTCATAAATTAGATTATAAATTTTATTAACTACTTAATGTAATTATTCAGTATTTAGTTTCTTTCTGATTTTATAGAATTCAGTTACAGAGTGAGATGAAGGTTGTTACATGTAACAGTTTTTTCGGGGGACCATTTTGAATTCTTCTTTACTGTAAATCTTTTCTTAGTCGATTAAAGTGACGTCACATCTATGGTTTGCATTTACTGTTCTTTTTACAGTTTTTGCTAACTCAATCTTCAAAAATGAGGAAGTTAGAGGCTGCAGTTCTATCTTCTCTCAGAAGTCTAAGATTCAGGTCACCAGATTTATACAACATGGTTATACAGATTCCATACAAGTGGTATTTTTCAAGACGTACCTCATTAAAGGGTTTTGTTAATGTTTAAAGATGCATCGTTGTGTTACTTTTAATAAATTCATAGAGTATTCATCAATCGCTTAGCAACATGGATACCACTAGGCCACGCCGGCTTAGTATTCATCAATACCTGCATTTTCACCTCATTTGAGGTTTTCAATTCTTAATTTGACTTCATTACATGTAAACAGAACAGTCAAGAGGAGTAAATTTGTTTTCAAATTATCTGCTAGGGCCAGAGGAGTTATCTCTACTAAAACAATAATTGTTTTAAAGTTTGCATTACAAAGCAAAAAAAGATATCATAACACTTGAATTTAGTTTACTCTGTTTAAGTATTTTCCAAAAGTTGTTAGCACAGCCATGATTTAGGTTATCACATTTATTAAATACATCCAAAAATATGCCTTGTTTTATTGATTAGTTAATTGAATTCAGTTTTAAAGTGGATAAAGTTTGTAATATTTCACAGTTTGGTTTGGTTTCTTTGTTTGGTTTTTTTTTTTTTTTTTGCTATTTTGAATTCTTCTCAGTGTACAAGGATCTTTCTTTAGTTGGTTAAGGTAATTTCACAATTTTTGTTTACTTGAAATTTCATACTGAGGAATTTAGAAACTGCAGTCCTTTTAATGTCACTTCGTTTATTGCTGAATTCTTTCATATTTTCATCATTAAGCATATCATTCAGTAGAATTGTAATGCTTAAGCTGTCTTGTTCAAGTAAAGCTGTTTGAAAAGTACTCTTACATTGATCATACCTGGGAAATTAACCTTTCAATGAAGTTATTCCAGAATCAGTACCAAATTTATACCTAATTACATCACAAGGAAGTTTGCATCTTAAACTGGTACAAAAGCTTCTTTGATCAGACAGCTTTATTGGAGATTAGCATTAAGATACATATCACTATGTAAAGCATGACTGACTGTCAATATATAATCATTAGTAACATTAAAATCAGGAAAAGTGCAAAAACAAGTGATCAATTTTTAAAAAGTCTAGATTCATGTCCTTACATAGGTTTAATCAAAGATCTCCCATGTAAATTTGTTTGAATATTAGAATCATTGCTGGTAAGGTTTCATATCAGACATGCAGAATTGTTTGATTATTACATTTTCTTGTGTAAAAGAAAAAAAATTATGATCTAAGGAAGATAACTCTTATAGCCTAAACAGATTAAATTTTGACAGAGAACACCAGTTAACAAATATTCACTTTAAAAATAATGCTGATGCACTTTCCTAAAGAAAAGGAAAAGAAAAAACCTCTGATTGCACTCTTTATTATGCCTCTTCAAGCCATCAATTCCTACCTTGCAATTTGGACACCTTAACTTAATTTTCCTGGCTATTCCAGTTAATGTTCCTCCAGTTCCAGCTCCCATGACAACCATGTCTACTTTATCTACAATATACAATTATGCTTTATATAGAAACTAGAAACAAGCTGCCAATGTAAACGTAATAAGTTATCAATTCATGAGGTGATAACTTGATTGGGAACATTGCATACGTTATATCATGTGCGGTTGGTATAAAACTGACGGCGCTGCTCCAAAAATTTTTACTTTATGTATTGAGAAAAATTAAACCCCCTGTAATGTCTCTATTTATACTATAATGTCAGAGACAAACCAGTTTAAGTAACCATACTTTGGTGTGTTCTGAACAATAAAAATTGACAGTACAGAATATTACATGAGGGTTAAAACCACATGTAGCAAACCAGGAACTTGTTAAAATCTGCATTTCTGTCCTGATATTCATTCACACGATTGCCATAGTACTGCCAGGTGTCTGACCTACATCGTCAGGCCCAAAATTCAGAGAAAAGAGCAAAATGTCTGAATGCCATTACAGCTTGTAAGAGGGATTATTGCCTGTAATTGTTTTTATCTCCTTTCCCCTCCTTTGTCAAATTTACAGATTTTACATATGTTGATACTATTATGTAGTAACTTACTTTTGCGACTCGTCAGAATCACATTTCAAGGCAGATAATAATGTGTAACGTATATTATTTTGGTCAAAATTCTTTGGTATTTATCAATTTAAAACATGTTTTTGCAAATGCTTATGCAATAATTCAGTTGAGATATATCTATCTCTTATGTAAAAATAAACGCAGCCCCACCAAGTGGTGACCATAAATAATAACATAATTAAAATGACACAGTAGAACCACACTCCTGTGATCAAGACAATGAAATAAGACATACATGATAAAAAAATATTTTAAGGCATATTGCACAATTCTGATTTCCTTGTTTCTTTGACTTGTATGTTATGAATAGATAAAATTCCTCCTACACATGATTACTGCTCAATGTTCAGGCATGACTAAATTTATTCTATCCATACTCAACAAAATCCTGTGTTTGTTTTATAAACACTCATATACCTTTCTACATGAAAAATGTTTGTAAATATGCTCAAAATGTAACTAATCTATGGTTTTTCAAAACTCTGCCAAACCTATAGATCAAGAATTAACGAAAATTAATTCAGACCCAAAAATGTTTACAAATAAGGTTAAATTATAAAAGAATGCTACAGTTTTAATCACAGGACTTCATAAATGTGCAGTTAATATATTTTAAAATCATACCATCACAAGCCTGGAGAATCTCCTCTGCTGTGCCATCAAAGTGTGCCAAAGGGTTACTTGCATTGCGATACTACAAGAATAGAATGTAATACAAAGGGTTACTTGCATTGCGATACTACAAGAATAGAATGTAATACAAAGGGTTACTTGCATTGCGATACTACAAGAATAGAATGTAGTATCTGCCCTGACACAATTCAGTCTCATTTACAAACGATCAATCTACAGTTCTATACAATGTCACAATAATGTGCATTGAAATCTTTGATGCTCTGATAATAGACCTTTTTCCAATTTCAAATGATGTTAGAGGTCTTTTACCGGACAAACCACATTTTGCTGGAATTGTGACATCACAGTAGTATGACACAAATGTATGTGGCAAAACTTCACTTGTCTGGTATTGCCCCTTACACCATGTAAAATACGGAAAAGGTCCATTGAAAAGGTCAGATCTGTTCAATGATTAAAATTTCCGGATTTCGGTTTGGTTTACTCTGCATTTTAGTTTGCACTTGGGGAAAATATTGGCGACAATAAAACGATAACTTGTGGAATTATTTTAAGTATTTAGTAGAGGGGGGAGGGACAAATAAAACCAAGCCTGAATGCAACCTTTGTGCAGCCAAAGCCCATTTATATATATATATATATTGAGGTCAACTAGCTCCCATAAAAACGCATCTCATCCCCATGCATGCCATTGCATTTGAGGGGAGGATTCAATGTCAAGATTGACATATGAAACTGACAATAAAAAAAAAGCCGATTTATACAAGACAACTGGGATAGGCCTTTAGAATTCTTAGTATTTTATAGTAAACAAGGCATCCAACCATGTATCTCCACAGCTACATTTACAAATTGAAATACATCACACACTTGTCTATAGAATGATGAGAAAGAAAACCGAGACTAAGCATCTAAGTTCATTTGATAAATATATTGTTTATATCAGATGTTGCTTTGCTGAGAAATTTCACAATAAATGGATGTATGCAATAAAAATATTCCTGGTTCTTCTCAAATAAACTTCGGTAGGTAGGTTATCTAATTTTTGTTTTCATTCTATAAAAAGTATTTCAGGAAATTTATATTTTATTGCTTTATACATAACAAACATAACTAGACTGTATCATTTGAACCGAACTGAAAATAATCAAACCGAGAGACTGTGAATCGAAACTGAACCAAAGAAATCCTGAACCTTCCCAGCCCTACTTATCTTGAACAAGTTAAGAAGGTAAGCACTGCCATTTCTGTATAGTGTCATTCAGTACTGCTAAATTTATCAAAAACAGGGGACACATGTATCCAATGAAAGATTATTTTTTCCATACACTTCCTATAGTTTTCATGATATCAACTTGTACAAATTTTGCTGTTCCGTAACTGTTCCAAAAATTCAAAAAAAAACTTAGGTCAGTGGTGTTGTTTCAACTTTGAGGTTATCTATTTAAAGCGTGGATAAGAACTTCCTGTTTATATTGCATAACTAATTTATTTCACATTTTGTTTTTTATCACTTTATGCAGTACCAAACTTCTATACCAATACAAGTTTTATAAACATGTGTTAACTAGCCTGTGGATTGCAGTGTATACTGTATCTTTGTGATTTGGAATTTTTGGGTAAAAGACAGGAAAAAAGCTTAAATTTGTAATAGGGAACATGGCTGATTATCAGCTACAAAAGCCACTTTATTCACAGACACCAGTATGGGTTGATCTTTACTTTTGTCATACCTGATCCAAAATATGCGAGTTTGGAATTTCTTCCATCAATCGCTTAGCAACATGGATGTGAGATTCTGGCGAGTCGAAGGCAGCGCTGGTTGGGGTACGCACAATCTCTGCTCCTAATGCACGCAACACATCCACCTACAACAAGAAAAGTATGTCAACGTTGACCAGCAGTATATACATGACAAGGTCACTTATCCTACATGTCAAGGTCACATATCCTAAATGTCAAAGTCAATTATCTTACATGTCTAGGTCACATAATATCTTTACCTACATGATAAACATCAGATTTTACTTACATAATGAACTCATCAAGGTCATCAAAAACTTAAACCAAAATGATTAGATACAGTCAATGTTTCATGCTAGCACATTTCCCGGCTTTTCTGACTTTTACTGTATGAATAGATCACCATAAATGGATGATTTATAAATAGCTGTGTACATGTACATAGTCATCACTACTGGCAATACTATGGAGTTTATGCAATTCTAAAAAGTCATTACCATTTAATGCATCTTGTCATAATCCAATAAAACTTAACCTATAATAACTGAGCTCAAGTGAGTTAAATGAGTGGATGTAGCTCAATGGCTGAGGTGCTTGGCTCGAGACAAAAAGTTGAGGGTTCGGCTCCTGCCATGGATACACCAGTGTCCTGTCTTTCAGATGAGACAGTGAAAACTGAGGTCCCATGTCACATTAGGTGTGGAACATGTCACATTAAAGACGCCTCACTGCTTCCGGAGGGCCCATTGTCACATTAAGTGTGGAACATGGAACATAAAAGATGCCTCACTGCTTCCGGAGGGCCCATTGTCACATTAAGTGTGGAACATGGAACATAAAAGATGCCTCACTGCTTCGGGAGGGCCCATTGTCACATTAGGTGTGGAACATGGAACATAAAAGATGCCTCACTGCTTCGGGAAGGCCCATTGCAAAGGTATCAGTATTCAATATTTATGCAATGCAGACTGATGGAGTCACTATATATGTGACTCCCAATCTGACTGACACGTTCCCAATCCCTCCTTGGATTTTATGTTCTCCAATTCATTTTTTCTGACATTACAAGTATGACTATACCCTACAGCATCTGGTTGAAATATTCCCTATCCCTACTTGGTTTTTTACCTTCTCCATGCTCATTTTCTCTGGCATTACAATAATACATCTGTAACCCTTGACAGCTGCCGCTAAAGCAATGCCAATACCTATAATTAAACACAAAAAAATTGAATGTCTCCAACTAATGTCCACTCGAAGTCACAGACACGTGGTAACAAAATAAAATAGGGTAACAAAATAGAAATAAGTACTGTAAATCACCATTTAGATTCTATTTGTGAGATTTTCAGATTTGCAAATGTATGTGTGTGTAATTTAAGCTGAATATAAAGACCTCTCCGGTATCAAGTAACCATTGACATTAAAGCCATGAAATCATTTTTTTTGTTTTGGCCAAATTTTTGTGGACCAGTGAGATTTTACTATTTTATCAGAACAAAATTCTGCAGATTTCTTCCCACAAAAAGTCAACTTCTCATAAGTGTTACATGAATGCAATGGAGATAATAAAATTTGCATCAGAACACTGAATTCAGGAAACTGTATTAAAATAAATACCAGTATTGTCAAAGCATGTAGATCAAGATTCATTATCAGTAACTGCATTGTAATCCTGCCTTTCAAGCTGGTGCACTGTACATAGTCTACATGAAAATTTTCAAACACTGCTGTTCTTTTCTAGTATTGTGTAATTGTTCATTCAGGTCATGCCCCAAGAAAATCCATGAAAAGTAATCCCCCATGACTTTGTTGAACGAAAATAATCAATGAACTTTGCTTCTTCTAAAAACTAAGATTTGACATATTAATCCATAGGGATCTTCTCAAAAATGCAGAAGTATCCGTGACTTTCAGTAAGAAGTTCTAACCTTACCTGTATTTCCTGAAGTGGGTTCTATCAAAACATCTCCAGGTTTCAAATATCCTCCTTTCTCAGCATCTTCTATCATTCGCAACCCAATGCGATCTTTGACACTTCCTCCCGCATTGAAGAATTCACATTTTGCCACTAAAAAGCATCCGCAAAATTATGCACAGACTCAATGTGATAAATAAAACTCTACTGGCTGATGGTGAGAAATGATGATGATGAAAATGCTTCATTTACTGGTCATTTTACTTAAATCGATACAACAAATACATTTTGCACATAGGAGTTTTGTCCCTTTTTAAGATTACCCCATTTTACGATAGTCATTGATATACTGTTGTCTATGATGATCAACTAAAACTTTAGCGATGTATTTTTATCAACATTATCTAAATTGTGTTTAATGCAATTTCAGCAGTTTTAAGGACATAGTAATTCTGTTTACTTGGTTCATTGACTGGTGTTTTATGTCGTTATCTACAATATTCCTGTCATTTTGCAACAAAGAAGCAGGTGGTTACCCACTTTTAAACACAGAGTAGTTATCTTAAAATCAAACCGTGATCGATTACACCAAAATGGTTCAAGTGTTTTAAAGGGTTTAACTCCCCCTTGTCTACTACATCTGCTCCAAAGTGCAATCTAAGGGCAGTACTCAAGGGATATAAACTATAAATATGAAATAAGTTATAACATTGTATGCATTCATCGCTTAAGACAGCTCAGTTTCTGCATGGTAAACTGGGGATGTTGGGTAAGAATTCAAATCCAGCCATGAAGTTTTCAGCATACCTGCTAATATTATATCAAACGTTTTTGCTTCATTAAGGCCAAATGGTAACAAAATTTGGAAACAAGTGTTACATCTTTATATTTGTATACTGACTTCCCTCAATAATTTGCTTGTAGCATACCATTTTAAAGTTTGCTATTCTCTTCACTACTACAGGTCTACTTACATAAATCACATTTGATGTCCTCTTTCTTGGCTATTCGGTTGATCTTCACCAGCGGTGTATTACCAATATTGGACAAAATGTTTGGCATGATTGCAGGCTTTGCTTCTCTACAACCATAGAAACAAGATCGTGATAAACCAACAACAAAATCTTATTCCTGAGAATTTTACATATTATAGATATCTGTTGTATTCAGATCAATAAGGGACAGCAAGATAAAAGAATACCAGGACTTTCAAAAGGTGATGGTAGATTACCCCACTGGAATCATAACGGTTTGTGACTGAAATCTTGAAAGTGAAAGTAAAAGTTGCTTCATGATTAACCTTCATACGATTCATTATTTTTTAGAAAAGGGTCAACTTTTTTTTTAAAAAACCTTATCCTTAAGTAGGTTATAAATTTGTGTGGTTTATTCATTTACTGCTACTGAAACTGATGTTTAATTACAAAAAAAACTTTTTATTTAAAGCTACACTGTGGTTTAAAGACTATATTGACCAAACATATTCTTCCTTACATTTGTAACATGATATGACGTATATTTTTAAAATTGCAAATTGCATTCATCTTACTAGGAACTGAATGGTACTGTTTTAGAAATTATACACATTTCTTTTAACAATTATATCACATACATTTTATATATAAATATCGAATTTCTTTGCGTTGGCCTTTGCATTAATTTGTATACATAGATAAATGTATCATAAATTCGACTGATTTTCAATAAAGGAAAAAGCTGTGGCATGTCATTGTAAAATCTGTGACCAGAGGATCAATTTCCTTCACTTCATATCTGTAATCATTATAACAATGTTCATTACACTCACTCATTAGAGACACCATGCAACCTGAATGGTTTTAGAACATATGTGACTTACAATTCGATTCAGTGGCCTGAACTGCAAATTTCTGTGAACAGCTAAAGCATTCATTGTAAACTTACATACAATATATATCGTTTACACTCTATCAAGTCAGGTGATTTTTCTTTAGCTCTTTCTACGATGCATATTGCTTATACTCTATCAAATCAGGTGATTTTTCTTTAGCTCTACTTACAATGTATATCACTTATACTCTATCAAGTCAGGTGATTTTTCTTTAGTTCTACTTACAATGTATATCCTTCAAATCAAGACTAGCAATTTTTCTTTAGCTCTACTTATAATGTATATCACTTATACTCTATCAAGTCAGGTGATTTTTCTTTAGTTCTACTTACAATGTATATCCTTCAAATCAAGACTAGCAATTTTTCTTTAGCTCTACTTATAATGTATATCGCTTATATTCTGTCAAGTCAGGTGATTTTTCTTTAGTTCTACTTACAATGTATACCGCTTATACTGTATCAAATCAGGTGATTTCTCTTTAGTTCTACTTAAAATGTATATCTCGTTTATACATGCACTGTATCAAGTCAGGTGATTTTTCTTTAGCTCTTCTTATAATGTATAAAGCCGGCGTGGTTTAGCGGTATCGCACTGGCCTCCTGATCAGGAGGCCAGGGTTCAAGTCCTGCTCTGGTCATGCCTGTGACCTGTCTTTCGGATGAGACAGTCAAAATGGAGGCCCTG
Source organism: Pteria penguin (assembly GCA_035048485.1). NCBI lineage: Eukaryota > Metazoa > Mollusca > Bivalvia > Pterioida > Pteriidae > Pteria > Pteria penguin. Next base: position 7,633,971 of record CM068589.1, on the reverse strand, counting down.
TGTTGTGGTATGCATGGCACGTCAAAGACTCCTCACTGCTTCGGGTGGGTCCGTTGCAAAGGTCAAAATTTGTATGCCCCGCATCAGGCAGATGCCAGCACCATATACGTGAAATATTTGTGGTGTGACTTTTAACAAAAATCAATCAATCTTATAATGTATATTGCTTATACTGTATCAAGTCAGGTGATTTTTCTCTAGCTCTATTTACCATGTATATCGCTTATACTGTATCAAGTTAGGTGATTCTTCTTTAGCTCTTCTTTACAATGTATATCGCTTATACTCTATCAAGTCAGGTGATTTTTCTTTCGCTCTACTTACAGCTTTTTATGGAAATGTGGAGATTCTGACATGGACTTGGCATCATAGTATGTGCAGGCACTGGGGCGGTCCGGTTGCTTCCATATCCTATAGGGACTTTCCCTCACAGTTCCATTTTGTATAGGGCACGCTTTTTCTGACATGTCTATATTTGTATTATTGTAACCTAAAAAAGGAAATTTAAAGAACAGTTAATCTACTAAACTCAAAATGGTTTTTTTTTCTTGACATGTTTGTGACAGATCCTGGAGTTAGTGAAGGTACATGAAACTGTATCGGTACAAGACACTTCCCCCATCCCTTCCTCCTTGAAATCTTTTAAACATATCCCTAATCATTTGTAACTCCAAAGTCTTTACTTACGACTACCTACTGTAAATCAGCTCTACTCATTTACCTACACAAAAAAATAATTTATTTAATATGTTATTCCTTTAATGATAATAAGTTTAACAAAGTCCAGAGTCACTTTCAGCGTCATCATACAAACAAAATAATATCACAATAAAATTAATAAATGAAAACATCATTCTGTACAGGAAACACACTTCCATACAGGAAAGGATCTAAAGAAAAGAGAGAGGAAATGAGGTAAACAGCAATTATAGAAAGTATGATTGAAAGAAGGAGGAAGTGTCATCAGGAGATAGAAGACCAACTGGAAGTAGACTATAAGACTCTTTTATAGGCTGCTATGAAAGATAAATCAGTTACACCCCAGGGGTCTCAAAATCAAGTAAAACCTGAGGCTTGCCAAGGGTTTTGCATGATTTTGAGACCCCGAGGGTGTAACTAATGCATCTTTCATAGCAGCCTATAAATGAGTATTTTTCTCTTATATTTTTAAAGGAATACTGAATTTCCCAAAAATCGGAAATTATTCATCTTTATCGAATCAGTAAATTTTTGTCATAGATTGTATTTCGAGTTTAGCATCCACGAAAATGGTTTATTCTAAATGAATTAACCATGAACGTTAGTCTCTTTGCCTTAAAGATATAAAACAATGTAGAAAAAGGAGTTTTTAATTGACGTTTAATTGAGACGTCGTCGTCGTGTTCAGTGCGGAAATCATGACGTCACAATGACGTCACGTGGTATGTAATACACATGAATATCACATAGCTGTATTACATAGGCCTGCTCTGTATCAAATACGGAGATATAAGAGAAAATACAGAGACCATTAGTCTGTGGCTAGTTTTCTCGTTAGTGGAGATGAAGTGGTAGTGTTTTGGGAATTATCAGGGCGAACGAAAAGTGCAGGTGTCCAATCCTGTAAATTGTAATCTACGGTACAGTCCGGGTGGAACTTAATTTGCCCACTGGTCACAGTGAGCATTTTTAGAGTGGGCATTAAAAATGTCCACTGGACACAGTGGACATTCTTGTAAGAGCCAGTTAGAATTAACATGACACAGCTTTTTACAGGAAAGTGGACAGTTTGATAGCTCAGGTAAATGTCCACTCCTAATGCCCACTGAAATTTCAGGTGGACTGCCCACTGCGGACAGTGGGCATTCAAAGTTCCACCTGGACTGTACTGTATGTTTATTTAATGCAACCCCTAGATGCTTATGATTGTCTACCCTTTGGGCTATTTAGTTTTCCATAAAGACTGGGTTGTGGACATGTGGTGGCCAATACTGTGGACATGTGGTGGCCAATACTGTGGACTACTTTGCTAAGAATCACCTTAAGATATTTGTAAGTCATCCCATGTAAAAGCTTGAACTCAATACCAGAGACACTTACAGTCAGTGTCGCATGTAACACTTGTCCCCTGCCACAACCTCTACCTTCGAAATGACTTATACTTTATTAGCAACATGAAACAGTTATGTGAACTTGGTAACATTTTGCATGATTTATTAAGAAACAACATTGAATTCTGTGAAAATTATATCAAGTTCTAGTGAAAGTGACAGCAATGATATTGCATCGTTGACGTTAAGTATCCATAGTCATCATCTGGAAAATGCAGAGGTGAATCACTATTTTCAATGATAAGTCTGAACTATGCTAATGTCTATTTTTAGTAACAGTGAGCCTTAAAGTTGACTTTTTGACCCCACATCTATGCCACCCTAGACCTATACATAAGCTAGCAATGTGTGAAATTAAAAAAAAAAAATCAATTATTTCTAACTCTAGATATTATCTGGCAACCGAAATGCAGTGAGAAATATCTATTTTTGGCAACAGTGATCCTTAGAATTGACCTTTTATCCCAAAAATCATTCTCACCCTGCACCTTTACATACAGTACAGTCCAGGTGGAACTTTGAATGCCCACTGTCCACAGTGGGCAGTCCACCTGAAATTTCAGTGGGCATTAGGAGTGGACATTTACCTGAGCTATCAAGCTGTCCACTTACCGGTATGTTAATTCTAACTGGCTCTTACAAGAATGTCCACTGTGTCCAGTGGACATTTTTAATGCCCACTCTAAAAATGCCCACTGTGACCAATATTATTGTCTGTCTATTGGATCCCTTCCCTTCTTACTTAGTAATCTAGTCATTTATTTATTTGTTTTGTATTTTGCATGAATGCAGATTGTTTAGTTTAGTTTAGTTTATTTGTTGTTCAATTTCACTTGTTGATGCTCAGAATTGGGCCCAAAATTGGAAATAAACCATATTCTACTCTATTCTATTCTAAGCTAGTCTTACATGTAGTTTAAAAGAAATCAATCATTCTTAACTCAAGTTATTATCTGGCATTAATGAAATGCAGTGATAAATGTCTGTTTTTAGTAACAGTTACTTTTAGAATTGACCTTTTGACCCCAATATCAATCCCACCCTAGACCTTTACATGAGCTAGCCTTATATGAAGTTAAAGAAATCAATCATTCCTAACTCACGTTATCATCTGGAAACCGAAATACAATGATAAATGGCTATTTTCAGTAACAGTGACCCTTCAAGTTGACCTTTTGACCCCAAAATCGATACCATATTAGATCTTTATATAAGCTAACATTGTGTGAAGTTTGAATTAAATTGGTCATTCCTCACTGAAGTTATTGTCTGGAAACCATCCGGACAGACAGACCGGACAGACAGACAGACAATATCAAACACTACAGTCCCCTCCAGTTTCACTGGCAGGGGACTAATCAATACTAAATATAATATGAATAACTCTGTCAATACTATTCAAAAGAACGGACTCCTTAAATTACATGTAGTTGAATAAATAGACTCTTCCACGTTAACTGCGGGACTGATGTTTTGAGTGGCAAAATCATCATTTTTCCCACAAAATGACATAAGAAAAATCAATGTCTATTTATGATGTCAAAAATAAAAAATAAACAGGAAACATAACTATTTGCCACTCAAAACATCTGTCCTGCAGTTAAAGTGAAAGGGTCTATTGGGTGTTTTCGTAAATTATTTCCCTTACGAGAAATAAATTATTACAATGACAGACAGACTGACATAAAGACGGACAGAGAAGGTATCTAGATGACATTAAAACCATTGTCACATCAACCAGTCCAATGGGAAATGGTGTAAAAATACGAGCAATGATACAGAAAATTACATGATGCCACAATGGTTTAACATTGGATACCTGCTCATATGGGAAATAACTCGGTACAACAAAAAGATCCAATTCAGAATATTCAAGGAAATAAGTCTGTGATATATTTCTGTGGTAATAAATCAATCCATACCTTAACATCCTTTCTTGATTTTTTTTCAACAAAATGAAGGTACATTGATGATAGCTGAATTTACAACCTCCAGATAAAAATAAATGAAATATTTCCATATCTGTCTTGAAAAACGGTTCATAGCAGTAGCAGATTTAGAGGGTCCCAGGCCCCCCCTTCCTTTTCACCACATATTTACTAGTAAAAAATCCAGATTTAGCACCAAAAATGGCTAAGTGGTTTCACTAACACACGTGTGGGCCCCCCTATTTCGGAAATCCTAGACCTGCCACTGCACAGTATGGACTGTCAAACTGCATGATATACAGTAAATACTACAAATTACAATAAATAACCATTGCAATCATTGAATCAAACGAAAGTTAATTGTCAGCTGCATTTACAGTAAAACATGACATTCAGCAGCTTAGAATAAAATTCAAATATTCAGCACAAACGCGTGGCATTCGCTCCACAACACTGCATGTGATCCGTTCACTAACTTAATGAGCCAGGACCAATGTTTCTGTAACATTACATTCTGTTTGTGTAATGCGCAGTCAGTACAGCATGACGAATGTGCTACAGTACTGCCTACTGTACAGACTACAGACAAACTTCTAATCAGGGACGTATATATCTCAATACGTCCCTGCTTCTATCGAAGAAAAAATCTGAGATCACGTAAATTCCAATGGGACAACACTGTGTAATTACTCTATGTATGCATTTTCCAGTATATGTACAATGCCTGACAAGGCATCATTCAACAAAAGTAAAGCGTTTTATTAAATAATTTCCACGTAAGACTTACCAACTTCTAGAACAGTAAACGAAAAGGACCAAACCCCCACGTTCAGGCCTTTTCATTGGATGTGGATAGGACGAATCTATTAAATTTAAGGGGGTGTATCACTTTTAATGTTTACGTGTTTCGTATCTTTATTTTCTATGATCGGGAGTTGTAATTAAATTCTACAATTCAACTTTGTGAAAAATATTAATAGAAGAAAAGGAAAATATTGGTTATGCTGAATTATTTTGTAAAATGTGAAATCATTATTACTGAAACATGGTTTAAAAACCATCTTGTAATGAACTCAGCCAGGAGACAGATCAACGACACAGGTGCGCTTTTATGATCATTAAGATGTTTTGGTATTGATTTGCTGGTAGATCACTAGATGCTGGACGGGATGTTGGAAGCTGCAAAATGCGACATTTCGTTCACGGCGCCTGTGTTCTCTGTTTATTTGCACAAGGTTGGTAACACCCTATCTTAATTTACTTATATTAAAGAAACAGTTAATTTAAAATGAATGAAGTGGAATAATAACAAAAGAAAAAAAAGGGGGGGGGGGGGGAGGCAGTAAACATATGATATAATCAATAACAGTCAGAATAAAGACATGAAAGATGCAGACATGCATGTGGTAGATGTATATTGATTTTGAAAATTGAATTATAATTAAAATAAGTATAAAACATTGAAGATGACATAGTCGTATATAATTAAGTTTATTACTCACAATAAAATGTATTGTAATTTGCCTGTTACATCACTGAGTCAGTGAGTGGAAGAATCATTAACATGGCATCACAGTCTGACACAATTACTATTTATATCGAAGCATCAAGTCAAAGTAGAATCAATTTTGCATGCCTTAGTAAGTCAATCGAGAGACATGTGCAACCCTGTCCTCGATCAGCTATATGTTTTTTCCTGTCACAAGTTTGTGCCTTAATACTTACCATCTTGTAACATGTTTTCGCAATTTTGTGTGCTCTAGTAGGTATGCAAACTTGAGAGCTTGTTGATTTTGTCTGGTATCCAAAGTTGGCTCGGGAGAGATAAAAACCAAGGACAAGGTATCTCAAATTCAATCAGTTACTTGTACATGTAGTCAACCATTAGATGTTCATGTATCATTGTATGGTAGACAGAAGGTCTTGGGTTTGAATCCCAAATTAGACCAATTCTTCTGGATAATTCTTGTCTCTGTCTGTTAATGTACAATGAAAACACAGTACATTTGAAACTAGGCGTATATCGGACCAAGATAAATGCCGACATATATACATGTACATGTGTATGGAGCCTTGGAGGTTTTGACTTAAGTGTTATTATACCTTTTTTCCTGATGTTATGTGGCTGTGACACTTTCTACACAGTGCTCACATTCATGTTTATACATGTTACAATATACAGTGCTAATTATATATGTTTCGTCTGTATGTAAGGGTATTCATGGTGGGTGTGGCTAGCCAAATAGGAGATGCTCCCTTCTACCAGGCACCTGGTCTCACCTCTGATTTTAGGGGTCCGTGAATGTCCACTGTGGTACAGTGTTGTTAGTGCCATATCATGTGACACCAATTTTGTATTTTACATTTTAATTTACATGTCAAAATCTCTATGGTAAATTTCCATTCAGGCACCAAAATTCTTTGAATTGATAATGTTATTAAAATATTTGCATGGCCTCCTCTATCTATCTATCTGTCCATCAAATTTACATAGTTGCTGCAGGGTCGTCTGTGAATGTGCCCTTGTGTAATACATAAATACTGTGTATACATATATATTTATACATGTAAGTGTACATGTGTAAGATGATGGGCTTTAATGTACAATAATTGTTATAATGGTTTGAAAATGCAATTTAAAGTAGGGAAATTTTATCAAAGAGAATTCCCAGAATTATTTTTTTTTATGTTATGAATTTTAGATTGGAGGTACATTGTGTCTAACTGAGATATTTATATCACTTCAGTAGTTAAGTCGTTTGTAATACATGTATAGTGAAGTATTGTCACTAATGGGTACTGGTAGGCCTTTTTTAAACAAAAACTATTGGTTTGTTGTTTCCTGACCTTATACAATACCTCCAGCAGAATGTGTAGGCAGGTACCTTACCCTCAGCAGAGTGGGTAGGTAGGTACATAGATTTAGGTTATATTGTCTTTGACCTGTCTGTTGCAACAGGCAGAGAAAAATTGTGGCACAGACCCCGGAGTAGAACTCAGAACCTTCCATTTTCAAGTGGACACTCTTTTCATTGAGCTACCTGATATCCTGTCTGATACTGGATCGAATCTATCCCACTCCCCACTGCCAGAGGTCTCCAAACTTGGAAACTTAAGAGAGAAATTAAACCTAATTCTCCTTTACTTGTAGGTCACTCTAAGGGTACCATATGTGTACAGGCAGGGTAAAAAAAATTGTGACCAGATCCCAGAATCAAACTCACCAGAACCTTCTGCTTTTAAAGGCAAACTCTCTCACCACTAAACTGTGGTGATCCGATAACCTAATACATCACACCTTGGATATTAACTTTAACATTGGATATAACTTTTCAGCTTAATAGCCATTGCTTCCATATTACTCATGTGTGTTCTTTGTGATATGACTTTTTCATTGATGCCATATATTATGACCCTAGGACCTTCACTTTTGACTTACATTTCAAAAATTGAAACCTTGGCCATAACTTTTCAACTATGAGAGCCAGGTATTTCACACTTCACATGTCTTGAGACCTTTCCATTGATACCATGATAACTAACTCCAGTAACTGTGACCTAGATTATCAAGTTTGACACATATACTGGTAAAAAAAATCAATGTTGACCTTCACTTTTGAAGCATTGGATTATAGCGATGTGTTCCATTTGTGTTACTTGTGCCTAGATCTTTTCAATGGTACCATAATTAATTATCTTGTAACTTTGACCTTAACCCATACATTAGAATTTCATTGCCACTGGGGCATAGCATCTACATGTACATTTACATATTTCCTTTGTTATATAGAGGATACTTGATAACTCATGTAAGGATCTCCTTTTAAATAAAACCCCATAAGAAGTAAAACAAAAATCATTACTTAGTTTGTTGAAAATGTCAGATCCAAGCAGAACCTTATGTTTTCAGACTAGTGTTTAGTCATCAACATCCAAATTATAATTATTGATTCTTTTTGCATTGGCTATGCATTTGGGTACATATCTGACTTAAAATGAATGTGATGTACTTGTGTCAACCGATACTATGAAACCATGAAACTATGAAAAGACAAAAGTTATGCTTCAATAGGAATATTATTGTTTGATATCTTATATCTACCTAAATGGGAAATAACTCTATATTTCAAAAACCGCCTATTATGTACAAATGTATTGCATATCAGGAGTTCTCGCATTCAAAAAATAAAAATGGAAAACATGTTTTTAAAAAATTCCAGTTCCTTTTATTTTGACCCTTCATTTGGAAAACAGAAAACCAAAACTTTTTCATGGTTATTGATGAGGGAACACCTCTGTGGATTTATCAAATTATCTTTAAAATTATCTTTAACATAGGCTTCACCATCATATCCCAGCAATCTGTTATACATCTAACACAACCGTCATGCATGAATGAAGAAAGATTTAAACCCACAAACTTCCCATTTCATGTTGAACAGCTTGACCACTCTAGGCCTTTATTTAATCAGCCATCCATCATTAAGATATATGCTACCAATGAGGTATTGATCTCAGCACCTTACAGCAGTATGAGGCATTGTCTGTGGTACGCAGCATCGTGGGATACATGCCTGGGGCCGTGTCTCGGAAAGTGATAATTACATTAGGGGACAGGAATCTATGGTATATCCAGATCATAACTCTGGCACATTGCTTCTATTTCACATCCTGAGCCTTCAAGCATTCACCTGACTTTGATCATTAATGCTTGCCTGGGGTCACATAATAATTACATTACTGGAACTACCGGTTCTGTACTGTATATAGAGTGAGATCATTGTACAATATGGGATGGCTTTCTTGAAATTGCATCTGCTTTATAGTATACTTACAGCAGGGACTTTCTCTCAAAATGTTGGTTCTGGGTTCCAACTTAAGTTGGGACTGCCTTGTAGTATACATGCAGTAGGGTCTTACTTTCACAATTGTGGTTCAGGGGGCCAACTTGAAGTTGTGACTGCCTCATTGTATGTACATACAGCTGGCACTTTCCTTCAGATTACTGGTTCACTGGACATCTTTGGCCCCTAACTTTAGAAGTTTAGTGGTCCAAACAAAATCTCTACCACAAGAAAGCATTAATTCATATATACATGTATTTATTACCTTATATATTGGTATCCTGATGTTATCAATTATTTCTTTGCTTACTTCATAAAACTTGGGATCTATAAATAGATTTCTGCAGTCCCAGTTATAGAATGCTTTGTAGATATCTTGATGGACTGTTTGTTTGATTGATTTATTAAGTGTAATGACTATGCTGACTTATTTCATAGTAAATTATTACAATTCAATCGAAAATGTTGTGTGAAAATGTTCAAGTGTTTAATAACTCTTTATTTACCATTTACCTTAATTCGGCCAACGCTAGTCTGAAACTCTGGAACTCTGGGATGGTACACCAATCCATGTCAGATTCACTACTAAACTGTAGATGGTAACATAGTACCATTTAAATATGAGGAGATTTACCGGTAGTCAATGTAGAAAAAATTCTCTGTGTGAGGAAACAACTCAGGGATCCCATGAACACAAGAGGACACTATCTGATAATCCTTAACAAGTGTTGCTTCCTAACCACTATGCCATGCACTTTGTACTTCCTAACCACTATGCCATGCACTTTGTACTTCCTAACCTCTATGCCATGCACTTTTTACTATCTGACCACTATGTCATGCACTTCCTTATGACTATGTCATGCACTTTCTACTTCCCAATGACTATGCCATGCACTTTGTACTTTCTAACCTCTATGTCATGTACTGTGTACTTCCTAACCACTATGCCATGCACTTGGTACTTCCTAACCACTATGCCATTCACTTTGCACTTTCAAATGACTATGTCAATCCCTTTTTACTTCCTATCCACTATGCCATGCACTTTGTCAAAGTCACCTTTTAAACCACCAAAGAATGTTTTGTATATTTGGAATTGCTATTCATTATTAAACTCTGTATATTTTACAGTCACTCTAGCTGAGTTAGCCATTAAAGGTTTACATGATGAAGCTGACATACAAGGAAGGGACATAACTCTTACATGCTTGCTACAGTTAGATGGCACCACTATCAAGAATATCTCCGATTTACAGAAGCCTTTTACAGTACTATGGAATTTTACAGGTCCTTGTTTAATTTCACTGTCTCATCTCATACACAATATCATGTTGGCCGATTTTAAAAAGTATTGTTAAAATTTGTGACTTTGATATGATATGTATTGCACTGTCTGTCTGTAACACTATCTGTCCATCTGTCTGTATGTTTGTCTGTCTGTTAGTTGTGTCTGTCTGTATCTATGGGTGTGTAAGTCAGTCTATGTGTAAAATTAGGAGAAAGCAGTTAGCCCTGCGACTGATTATAAAACTTATGGAATCATTATGCTAAGTGAAGAAACTCAGTGGATATAGAGGTCATAATTTTAATGTCAAGGTCATTGAGACATTTCTTTGAAGACGGGTGCCTCAAATTTAAGTACAGTAAGATAGTGCAGAGACAACAAATATCAAAGTAATTTTGATTTTAGAGCTGAAGCAGAATTTATCCTACATGTACATGTTATTTGTGTTTTCTTCATTTTGATACTCATTATGGTAATTTGTTATGTTTAATTTTTTATAATTTGAAGGAAAATTTCTTCATTGCATGGTTTATTGAAGCATTAATAAATTGATATTTAATGAATGAAATTAATTAATTAAGCATTTTTTTTTTATTCATTACTGAGACTTAGATCCATCATTAATACACAGAAAACATCTCTGAAGTCTTACCTGATAAAACATTTAACGACATGAAGACATGCCATAAATGAGTCATTGATTGGTTTTGACTACAATCATGTATTATATTATTTCAGAGTATTCGTCATCAGCCGCCAATGTTGTTGCTTCCCTAACGTCATTTGGGAACTCTACAATAAAAAAGACAGCATCAGATCCTTTGAAGTATGACATAGCAGATGGCATCAATCTGAACTTGAAGAAGTTAGAATTCAGAGATGCTGGAACATACAGCTGTAGTTTGCTACCTAGTCAGAAATCTCTGTCAGCCCAGGTCTATGTCCTAGGTATGTCAGTCAGAAGTCTCTGTCAACCGAGGTCTATGTCCTAAGTTTGTCATTTAGAAGTCTCTGTCAGCCCAGGTCTATGTATTAGGTATGTCAGTCAGAAGTCTCTGTCAGCCCAGGTCTGTATCCTTGGTATGTCAGTCAGAAGTCTGTCGGCCCAGGTCTATGTCCTAGGTATGTCAGTCAGAAGTCTGTCAGCCCAGGTCTATGTCCTACGTTTGTCAATCAGAAATCTCTATTAGTCCAGGTCTATGTCCTAGGTATGTCAAGTCTCTGTCAGCCCAGGTCTATGTCCTATGTATGTCAGAAGTCTCTGCCATCCCAGGTCTCTGTCCTAGGTATGCCAGTCAGAAGTCTTTGTCAGTCCAGATTTATGCTCAAGGTATGCCAGTCAGAAGTCTCTGTGAGCCCAGGTATCTGTCCTCTGTATGCCAGTCAGAATTCTCTGTCAGCTTAGGTTTATGTCCTAGGTATGTCAGTCAGAAGTCTCTGTCAGTCCAGATTTATGTCCATCAGAAGTCTTTGTCAGTGCAGCCAACGTCCTATGTAATAATCCAATGTTTATTTGCCAAATTGCAAGTAAAATACATGTGTTTAATATTAATTTTTGCAATAAATCATGCTAACTGCAAATATGGAAGAAAGAAAAGTTATATGTACTCCGCCATATAGCAGAGGTCACCACAGAAATGTACAGTATTTAATGTAATGAAATGAAAAAACACATAGGGATATCGCATAAATATTCGAATATAGTGCATTTACAGTACTGACTTAGGACGGTCATTTGATATGGCAACAGTCAATCAGCAGGTATGATTAATCAGTCTACCTGCCCACCTTACATATGGAAGTTACATGTAGATTACAGTTCATGGTCATTGTCCTTGCTTATAGTGAATTAGCTTTAATCACTGCCTCAAGGTTAATATGGCCTACCCAGATTACAGTCATGACAGCGATTTCAAGTGCATGTAGATGCACCTGCTTATTTTGTTCAATACATTCATAAAGCACCTCACTATTTTACTCTATATGAAGACCTTTTCAATATCTATGCTCAGCTGTATTGTTATTCCACTCATTATTTACAGGTAATCCTCAATGCAAAAAAATCTCAAAACCGTATTAAATGTCAACGAGGAAACCAGCTTCAATTGTCATATCAACTACAATGGTAACAAGGCACCCCTGATGTCATGGCAACACAACAGTCAGAAGATAAACAACACCCACAAAGAGGAGGTAAATGGCTCCAGGTGGTATAGGACCCAGATTGTCACCATGCACTTTGCTGCACAGATCAAATTCGACGGCTATGTGTATAGATGCCATATTGTTTATCCAAACACCAGTTTCAGCTATATATGTCAGTCAAACCCTCCTCTTACCGTACTCTGTAATTATCCATGGCAAACAAGACTCTGAACCTCTTTTATAAAAGAATCGGAGTGTATAAAGCTATCTTTAATTGTATTTGGTTTTTTTGTTCCGAACATTGCTGTAGTAGTAGGTTTCAAAACTTTTATTTCGGTTATGATTTCAAATTCCAGTAATAGGCTGTTTACATGTAAGTAAAGTTTAGTCAGTTTCTTCATTCACAACACCTCACCTTTTTAGCTCACCTGAGCCAAAGGCTCAAGTGAGCTATTGTGATCAATCACCGTCCGTCGTCCGTCCGTCGTCCGTCGTTAACTTTTCACATTTTCGACTTCTTCTCCAGAACCACTGAACAGAATTTGATGAAACTTGATAAGCATGTAGTACTCATGGTCCCCTACAAGTGTTGTTGTTTTTCGTCCAGATTCATCAACAGGTGGCGCCACACAGGCAAAAGTAGGTCAAAGAGGGTACCCTCCTTTGACAAACTTCTTCTTCAGACCGGGGGCATACAGAGACAAACCGAATGCATAGGAATGATCTAGAGGGATGTGTGAAGAAGTGTTGTTATTTTTGGTTCCATTCCGAAATCAAAGTTTTGACGATTTGTTTTACTTGGTAATTTTAATGCAGAAAAGAGGTATTTTTTTCATTTAGTAAACATTGATGCATTAATTAGGTTTAATTTGATCATTTTGATGGTAAGAAATACTACTGCGAAGAAAATTTTTCAATATTTTATGTTTTGGATTTATTATGAATTTTTTAAGACTTTCAAGAAAAAGGGGGGTGGGATAATTGGTGTAAACATTTCACAGTTTGAACTTTTTCTTCGGAACTACTTGCTGGAATTCAATGAAACTTGGCATGCATCAAATACTCAAGGTTCCCGACAAATGTGGTCATCTTTGTCAGGATCCATGAACAGGTGGCACCACCACAGACAAAAGTAGGTCACAGAGGGTACCCTCCTTTGACAAACTTCTTATTCAGATCGGGTGCATACAGCGACAAACCGACTCTATAGGAATGAGATAGAGGCATATGGGAAGAAGTGTTGATATTTTTGGTTCCATTCCGAAATCAAATTTTTGACGTTTTTTCATTTTTATTTTGGACTTTGTTATTTTAATGCATTAAAGAGTTATTATTTTCTTTTAAGTTTTAGTAAACATTGATGCATTCATTTGGTTTCATTTAATCATTTCTATGGTAAGGAATGCTGGTGTGAAGGAATATCTCGATTTTTGAATTTTTTATGAATTTTTTAAGACTTCCAAGAAAAGGGGTGGGGGGACAATTTTTCATATCTTCAACTTGATCTACAGAACAACTTGAAGGATTGTGATAAAACTGGGTAGGATGCAAGTACTCATAGTCCTTTTCAAAGGTTTTGTTTTTTGTGCGGATCATCCAAATTGTTTAACAGATAATGCCACCATGTCTAAAAGTAGGTCTCACAATGGTACATATACCACTTGGTAATTGAAATATGGAGAGTAGCGGTTCAAATCCAGCTGTGGTCAAAAAAAATTTTTTTTTTTTTTACACACTTAAATAAGTTTTTAGATGTTTCTCAACACTCAACATATGAAATTAGGAATTTTACGTTTAAGACTTCCAAAAAAAAAAAGGGGGGGGTTGGCCATTTTTCACATTTTCAACTTTTTCTACAAAACTGTTTGAAGGATTTTAATAAATGTTGGTAGAAATAAGTCACTTATGATCCTCTTCAAATTCTGTTGTTTTCGTCCAGATCTCTTTACAGGTGGCGCCACCATAGTCAAGAGTAGGTCACAAAAGAGTTCCCTCGTTTAACAATATTCTTTTTTATACGGGCTGTATACAGAGACAAACAGAATGCATAGAAATGATCTAGAGGGATGAGTGAAGATGTATTGTCATTTTGGTTCCCTTCCAAAATCAAATTTTAGAATTTTTTTCGACATTTCTTTGGACTTGGTGATTCAATGCAGAAAAAAGTGTCATATTTCCTAGTTAATTGATAATGATGATTTCTTATGGACTATTGTGATCATAATTATGGTAAGGATTGTTACTTTGAAAGAATTTTATCAATATCTCAATTTTTGGATTTTCTATGAATTTTTTAAGACTTCCAAATGAGGGTGTATAGGAACAATTTAATCACATTTTTCACTTCTGCTGTTATACCACATGAAAGATTTTAATGAAACATGGAATACATGAAGTACTAAAAGTCCTCTATCAATTTGGTAAATTTCATCCAAATTGGTTAACAGATAATGCCACCATGTCTAAAAAGCAGTTCTCACAATAGTACATATACCACTTGGTAATTGAAATATGGAGAGTAGTGGTTCAAATCCAGCTGTGGTCATAATTTTTTTTTCATTTCTTTACACATCTAAATAAGTTTTTAGATGTTTCTCAACACTCAACATATGAAATTAGGCAATTTTAAGTTAGATCTGGACAATATTTGAAACAATTGTTGTTCATGACCCAGGACTTGAAATCAGTCAACAAAAGGCCCCACCTAAAGAAAATGACTAACTTGTTGCCCTGAATGACTTCTTGCAGAGACAAAGGAAATGCTTAATATCAAAATCACCTGAATGGATGTGCAAAAAAGTGTTGTTTTTTATTCTAGCCTGAAATAAAGTTTGACATATTTTCAACATCTGTGTTGACTTAGTCACATTAATGCAAAAATAAATGAATTCTTCCTTCATGCATGACTGATAATATAGGTACTCAGGTGAGCGATAAAGGCCCACTTGGGCCTCTTGTTTGTCATAAGCTAGAAAAGGACTCAGGGGTTAGTAGTAGACATTTGAGTCACATGACACCTACATGGCAGCCTCCAGTTGTGATGCACTGAGTGGCGCTAATATTTACATTTGATTGTTCTTGATACAAAAACTTGATGTATATGTATCTATAGCTCATGTGATGTTATGACTGAAAAAAAATGGGTTTAGTCTAAATGTTTTATTTTTAGATCCAGTCCAAACTCCGTCCATTTCTGCTAGATCCATACTACAACGCTGGTCCTCAAATGTTCAATGCGGTTCAAACTATTCGACTTCTACAGTGTTATGCAAAGGGACACCCCATCCTACAACTATCAGGTGGGAGTACCTTCCCTTGGATCAGAACTCTTCACACGATGATTGTGCTATCTCAAGATTCAGCTATTACCAGATCATAAAAACGCACACCGTAACAGCATGGGAAATATACATGTGTGGCGAGTAACAACCGTAAGGAGAACTTTATGTATTACACATAACCATACTGTGTTCGATAACGAATTTCTTAGGGAGACCCTATGTGTATAGATTTCGTGATAAGACCATACTGTGTCCATACGAAATCTAGATAAGACCATACTGTGGTCATACGAATTCTAGAAAGGACCATTCTGTGTCCATACATAATTATAGGTTATAAGACCATTACTGTGTCCACACAAATTCTAGGTAAAGGACCATACTGTGTCCATGATGAATTCTAGGATAGGACCATTACTGTGTCCATACAATTTCTTACTTAGAACCATAACTGTGTCCATACAAATTCTAGGTGAGACCATTACTGTGTCATACAAATTCTAGGTGAGGAACATACTGTGTCCATATGAATTCATAGATAGGACCCATACTGTGTTCCATACAAAATTCTATGTAAGGGACACCTACTGTGTCCATACAAAATTTCTGTGCAAAGACCATACTGGTTGTCCATACAAATTCTAAGTGAGACCCTGCTGTTGTCCATACAATATTCTCAAGTAAGACCATTATGTTGTTAATACATAAAAATTCTAGGTAAGACCATACTGTGTCCATACAAATTTAGGTAATGACAATCTTACTGGATATTGTTTGAGTTGAATCTTTACAAAATGATGACCATCTGATTCTTCAAGTGACCTAGATGATTACAATTGATTAGCATTTATTTTTTGAAAACAAACATATGTTTACCGAATATATAACTATAATTTGTACAGATGCACGCAGGAATTTTCTTCTTATTGGCTGACTTCAGACTAAGTACTTGTGTACACTTTTATGTAAGAGGATGGTGTAATGGAATTGTTAAACAACTGACAGGGGTCCTAATCAAGGTTTATGACAAGCAGAAATTCACACAAAACATTGTGATTTTACACAAAAGTATGAACTATGTAAAGAGCGAATTAACACCTGCGATTACCACTGAGTCTGGAAGGTGATTTTCTTGCTATATTTTTGTCCGTTTTTCCCGAGACACTGTTATGTCTCTGAACATGATACTTCCAATTTTTTTGTGACATGACAGGTAGTTACGACTAAGGCCGAATATTACAATTTATCAGACACAATTTCTTTTTTTTTTCCACCTTCCAAAGTTTACTCAAGTATTAGTCCATGAACAACACATTCTTAATTACTTACATCCTTATCTTATGGTTATCTATCAAGCCTGGGTATGACTGTTAATCATTCGTACCTGCAGAATGTTGAAAATCTTCTCATTGAGAAAGTAGGCTGGGAATCTCCAGTCATCACCACTATTATACATTTGACACCACAGCATTGGTAGTAATTATTCTTCTGTAGAAGCCAATGAGGGTCATAGGGTAAGACACCTTTCTTTGTGACAGAGAGGGCCCACCCAGGTACCAATCCCACCAGTATCTCATCAGTTTCCACTACATTATTCTTAGACACTATATATTGAAATAATCCTGGTGTGATGTAAAAACAAGGATTAAACATACCGTCTGCTGTGAGCATCAGATGTTCCTCAGACCATAAGGTAATTACAGCTAGATCACAATTTTTTCCACTATAGGATTTTACATTAAAATGAAACACTCATTGGTAGAGCCAGGTTCAGAATATATCCAGTTTGAACTTGCGTAAATAATCATTACTAAAGGTTTGTGAAGGTCTTGATTTTCCCTGTTAGCAGCTTAAAGTTTTTAAGGAAGTACTTTGTTGGTTTGTGAAGGTTTGATTTTCCCTGTAGCAGCATTTAAGTTTGTAAGCAAGTCGTTGTTCATTATCTCAATCATTTTTTCAGAGAAGCAGCTGCCTCCACAAGGACCCCAGTATCGAGGTATCAAGTTCGAGCAGTGTTCATGCCACACGACGCAGGGAAGAAACCCCAGTCAGGGGATGTTTACATGTCACCGTATGCCATCGGGGGGCACTGGTCAGTGCTGCACTTGCCATTGTACTCATCGTCATATTTATAACCCTGGTAAATCAAGTTTCCGAGCTCGAGCAAGAAGGCTGAGGGAAAGATTTAGTCGGGCGTATGATGAAATGGATGGACGATACAGGAAAACAGGAATTACTGGATGATAACATACAAACCACTGGAGTAGACGAGGTAAGGTGTGATAGATGTGCAACCAGCGATGAGGAAAGGTCAACAGAAAATGACTTACTGAAGTAGAACAAGAAAAGGTCAAGGGCATATCTAACACAAGTATAGGGGATGTGTATTGTGGGTTCAAAATGGTTTATTGTGATTATTTTTTAAAAAATTTGCGATACTAAAACAAAAAAGTGCAATAAAACTGCTATATTTATTTGACAAAATTCTTCTATTTCACTATCAGTGAATCTTTTAATTCAAGCTTTCAATAAAAGAAAACAGGAACACTTAGACAATAACAGGCCACATTTTCAAATCAGTTGACTTCCTTTCCATTACCATCAAAGCAACACATTTATTCCATATTTGGCTTTTTTTATGATGAACAAACTCCCTTTTACTCACCATATAGCAAGGAATCAGAACAAAAATAGGTATATGAAATTTCGATATCAAAACGGATTTTGAAATAAAATACTGTTGTACGTTATTTGGGGAAAGCGCGGAATAATGGAAAATTTCTATATATCCGGTTTGGTGATAAAACCGACTCTCACCCTACACAAGTACAGAAGATAGTTTACTGTTATTGTTAAAATTGGAAGAGAAAATGTCAAGGTCATTGACCACTGACAATAAAGAGATTTTTAAGTTGTCAATATCAACAGAGAGGGACAGGTAAGATTCCTGTACAGTGCAGTATAGGTGGTCTTAGAGAAAAGGTACAAAACACATTAGGGAAAATTACACTAAATAAAGTGAGAATTGAGGTTATGAATTTACCTGTACTAGTTCCTACCTTTGTTATTGAATCAAAAAGTTTAGTGTTATTGCTAAATAGTACACATGGATAAGGCAGGCTGTATTTTGTGTTAAAAATTACAAAACGCCTGAACTGCTGTGTTACAAACTAATGTAATTAGACAAGAAAACTGTCAAGGATCATTCACAGTGGAAATAATATCTGTGTCAAATATCACTAAAACTGATGATGTTTCAGTGGTGATTATATGAAGAATCGTTCCAAAGTTGTCCATTTCCCTGAAAGTAGGCAAGACAAGGTCATGTTTCAGTCAAGTAAAAGAGTTTCAAGTCAAGAATCACAAGGTTATTCACATTTCGCTGAAAAGTTTAAAGGTGCATCTCGAAGGACAAATGGCAACTTCACTGTTACGTGGTATAGAATTAGTGCAGATATGATCACAGTAGGTCATGCATAGAGAGTGGATTTGTTAAAGTCGATGTTACACTGCATTGGAACTTGTTTCAGATTTTAGCTAACTGAAGTATATAAAGTTTCTACTCACAATTCTGTGACATAGACAAAGGTCGCAATCGCACAGTGTAATATTTGATAAAGATTATTACCGAAGTGAACATTTTCCTTAATTTTGTGAAAATGAGCAAAATCAGAAACTATTATCATACATAAATAATAGGCAATCTTGTCACAAATTTTTTGAAAAAAAAAAATGTGTTATTCTTTTCACAATAATTTCTCTGAGGAAGCGTTTACCTGATTGGTGTATTTTCATAAAGCTTATGATCTATTGATATTCTGAGAATTCTTATTAATATTCCGAGAATTCTTATTTGTCTGTACTTATTGTAGAGTCAAGTTAAAGTATGGACGGATGAAGCAGTACTGGGAGATACCAAGGAAAGACATCCGACTAATGGACATCCTGGCTACAGGATCATACTCCGAAATATGGAGGGCCTAGATGAGGAAAAATCCTGACTACTTACTGACATACAGTTAAAGTTGCAGTCAAAAAGCTTTCTAGGTAAAGAATCCCATATTTTACTTCTGATGCTGCTAATAATAGTGAATATAGGATGATGAGGGTTTAGGGGAGAAAAGTGAAATAATTACTGAGAAATGATTAAAGAATTTCCCATGAAATTTTTACATTAAATATATCAGTATTTAAATTCTAGGTTTTAACATGCTAAAATACATCTTTCTTTCAAAATAATACTGGTTCATAAAAACTTTATGGAATTTATATTTCCTGAGCTACACTTAAGGGAACTTTTAAATCCAGACAGTAAATTAAACAGTTTCACTATAGCTCAGTAGAGTTGGTGTGGTCAGTAACAGCTTGAGTGGTATAGCTTTACCGTACAGATGGCTAGTGTTGTAGGACAGATATCATTGACAGCTTCACTTTAGTCTCAGTAGAGTTGGTGATGTCAATAGCAGCATTGTCTTCGTTTGAATTTTTGTTATTGGAATGGTAGTAGTTTGTCCCAGATTTAGAAATGTCAGAAACATTTCAAAAGAATTATATAAATAAGCTACAACTTTTA
Source organism: Pteria penguin (assembly GCA_035048485.1). Lineage (NCBI taxonomy): Eukaryota > Metazoa > Mollusca > Bivalvia > Pterioida > Pteriidae > Pteria > Pteria penguin. The sequence continues at coordinate 7,613,822 of CM068589.1, read as the reverse complement.
AAAAGAAATAATTATGCTGTAATTTACAATGGTAGGCATTAAATCTTAGCTTAGATGAGAAACATTAGCATTCATAACACTAACTAAATTACTGCTAATAAAACACCAGTGTTGTAGTGGATCATAAAATCAGAATTGATTGATTATTGTTTTACATCACTCCACGATTATTTCACATATATGGTGATGGCATCTGTCTAATGCATTGCATTACAAATTAAGACCTTTGCTTCAGACATCAACCCGAAGCATGTGAGGGATGTGCCACACCTACCATTACGCAGGACCTTGGGTTTTACTGTCCGCATCTGAAAGACAGAAAACCGTCATGACAAAGGCAGGAGTCAAACCTGGGACCTCTAGATCACATAGCTGAGCACCTTATCCATTTACCACACCAGCTTGATCAATATTACACATATATAAATTAAATACAATGTAGGGAGCATTATCATGGTGGTATTAGATACAATGTAGGGAGCATTATCATGGTGGTAATAAATACAATGTAGGGAGCATTATCATGGTGGTTATTAAAATACATTATAGGGAGCATTATCATGGTGGTATTAAATACAATGTAGGGGGACCATCATCATGGTGGTATTAAATGACAATGTAGGGAGCTTTATCATGGTGGTATTAAATACAATGTAGGGGACAATAGGCATTATCATTGGTGGTATTAAATACAATGTAGGGAGCATTATCATGGTGGTATTAAATACAATGTAGGGAGCTTTATCATGGTGGTATTAAATACAATGTAAAAAGCATTATCATGGTGGTAATAAATACAAAGTACGGGAGCATTATCATGGTGGTATTAAATACAATGTTAGGGAGCATTATCATGGTGGGAATTAAATACATTGTAGGGACCATCATCATGGTATGGTCTATTAAATACAATGTTGGGTGCATTATCATGGTGGTATTAAATACAATGTAGGGAGCATTATCATGGTGGTATTTACACAGAGTTACTATCTAAATCCATGTATTATAAGGTTCCTGAGGATTCTTTCTTTTGATTTGAATTGGTACCAATGCAGTCATTAGAAAATCACAGAAAAGCAATTTTTCCTATTGTCTATATAGAGATACTGTAGTAGAGAAGTAGGTGGACTGTACAAATAGTGCTATAAACATATACATGTTAGATGAAAAATTCTTGATGGGTTGTAAAAACATCACGCAGGAAATTTCATATGTATGATATCATTTAACTTTCAGATGATGCCTCAGAGCTTGGCAGAAAGTTTTTCCTAGCAGAGATGGAAGTGATGAAAATGTTAAAGTCCGACCCTAATGTCATCTGCCTGATAGGGTGTTACACCCTGAATGGTAAGTGTCCTCGGAGGATTTATACCCTGAATGGTAAGTGTCCTCGGAGGATTTATACCCTGAATGGTAAGTGTCCTCGAAGATTTTACAGCCTGAATGGTAAGTGTCCTTGGAGGTTTTACACCCTGAATGGTAAGTGTCCTTGGAGGTTTTACACCCTGAATGGTAAGTGTCCTCAAAGATTTTACACCCTGAATGGTAAGTGTCCTCGGTGGATTTTATACCCTGAATGGTAAGTGTCCTCGAAGATTTTACTGTCTGAATGGTAAGTGTCCCTGGGCGAGGTGGTTTGGTTTGGGTTGGAGGTTGTTGTTAGGTTTGTTTTGGGTTTTGTTTTTGGGTTGGGGTAAGGGTTTTGGTTTGTTTGAGTTTTTTTTTTTTTTTGTGTTTTTTTTTTTTTTTTTTGGTTGTTTTTTTTGGTTTTTGTGGGGGTTGTTTTTGTTTTGGCGTTTTTGTTTGGTGTTTGGTTTGTTTTGGGGGTTTGGTTTTTTTTGGGGTTTTAACACCCTGAATGGTAAGTGTTCTCAGCGAGGTTGTAAACCCTGAAGGTTTTCCACCCTGGAGATGGTAAGGATGTCCTCTCAGGTTTTACACCCTGATTGATAAGTGTCCTCAGAGGTTTTTTCCAGCCTGAATGGTAAGTGTCCTTGGAGGTTTTACACCCGGATTGGTAAGTTGTCCTCAAAAGATTTTACACCCTGAATGGTAAGTGTTCTCGGAGGTTTTACACCCTTGAAGGTTTTACACCCTGAATGGTAAGTCTTCTCAGAGGTTTTACATCCTGAATGGTAAGTTCCCTCGGAGGTTTTACACCCTGAAGTGTATGTGGTCCTCGAAGGTGTTACATTCTGGAATGGTAAGTGTCCTCGGAGATTTTACACCCTAACTGGTGAGCCTCCATAGAGGTTATCATACTAAAGTAATCAAATTTATATCACCAGCTTAATAGAGTGAGAGGTTGTTGTAGATTCATCTCCTTTCATCTTGAAAAAGGACTGGGTTTACCCCATAGTTTGAACAAAATTCAATTCGGAATAAATCCTAAATGTGGTAGGAATGTTACTGATTTCATGACCTTGATCTCAAGTTATACCTTTGGAGGTCAAAGAGTAAATTCACACTGGGTACAGTCGGAAGTTGATCTGTCCCATCTATCAATAGTCTGTCTATTGCTTTACTCTGTATTTAAGTTTCTCTTTTTTTCTGTAGAGCCTTGGATGTTTAATGCTGGAATATGCACAAGAGGGAACACTGCAGAAATATCTGCAGAATAATAACCATGGGGAACAGGAAGTGGAGATCAGCAGTTCCTCGTCAAGTCAGTCTGTACGAATGAAGAATAACAACCAAAATGGACTCACACAAGTTGCTTACCCTGGAATTGCTCAGGTCGCCAACGGCTTACTGCACCTTCACAGGTTCAAGGTAAGGGATAAGGCAAGGTCTCTTGTGGCCAGCAGATTACTGCAACCTCAGAGGTTCAAGGTAAAGGATAAGAGGGGAATATAGAGACCAGTGTATATTACATCTTTTTGAGGTTCAAGGTAGGGTTAAAAGTTAAGCGGGGAGAGGTCTAATGGCCAGTGTATCGGTTCATTGATTCAAGTCATTAGTAATGCTAGTATGACCGCTCGGTCATTATGTCCATCTTACACACATCCATGATGCAAAAAACCAAAATGGGAAAATCTTCCTGCATATCTTGTGACAGCTTGAACTAACAAAATATGGATGATCAGATTTTTTTTACGTGTGCATGCATATTTAATTATTTGTATCCCTTCAATGGACTTTTTAATATCCATTTCAACATGATGTAAACGGCTTCATGTCTGACATGCTACTTTACGGAATTTTCACTTATGTCGTTAATGCTAGCATTAGTGACGTCAGAGTAAAATGACACAAATTTTTAAGGCAAATTTTCATGTCTGGCATGGTGTGAATTTATAAGATCTATAGATAAAAGGTATATTGGACCATCATACAATACATGACAGTCCTAGTTTTGGGAATGTATTTTAATGTGTACATTGTTTTTGCATGTCTGTCGGTATGGAAAACTGTTTTAATACAGCAGAACCATTCATTGGTTTCTTTGCATTAAAGTTTATACGTCTTTTTTTTTTTTGTTTTTTTTTACAGTTGAATTTACTACCAGTCTGAGTTGCCTCTAGTGTTGCTGGTCAGCAAGGGAGGAATGTGTAAGCTGTATGGCTTTGGATTCCAGCAATATGTCCACGAGAGAAACCTGTATGAAAAGGTACGCTACAGTCTGCGTTAGCCTCTGTATCATTTTAATTTATCATTTACAAACTTCTTACACGGGAATTTTTTCTCCTTTGAATACATAGCAACACTTCAGAGTCCCTTAGTTCACCATTTGTCTGTCCGTCTAGTGGTCCAATCTTTTTGTCCATATCGTCCCTGTCTTCTGTGTTGATTAATGGGGTTCATAGTAGTCATTGGAAAGTACTGCCTGGTGTCCCATGGCGTATAAGATCCTCCACTGCTTGAGGTGGGGTCATTGGAACGTTACTGCCTGGTGTCACACTTGCGTATAAGATCCCCCACTGCTTGAGGTGGGGCCATTGCATGGGTCAACATTTCTTTGTGATGCATCAGGCAGATGCCAGCACCACGAAAAACGAAATAATCACGGTGTGATAGAAAATAGAAACAAACAAAATATAAATGCCCGGTGTTGGTTATAATGGAACTAAACCATTCTGATCATGTCATTGTAGCCAAAACAATTGATGTCTTTCCTCTTTTGCACTTGTCTCTCACCTCTGGTTGGCAGGGGTCCCTGGATATCATGGTACCTGGTTATGTTGTTGTGCAATGCTTTATTCTCCAAACCTAAGGTTTACTTTCCTATTTAAACATTTAAGTTTGCTCTAAAAACATATAGAAATCATTCTTTTAAAAAAAAAATATCCGGATTAATTTCTTGGTGTGACGTGGATTCTGACACCACATGATGTTATATGAATGGGTGCTCTTGATGCCTTTCTTTATTAGTAATATTATACATTTTAGTTTATGTAATTTACAGAATCGTTTCCCATACGGTAGGATGCCCTGTATACTCTAACATCATATAGATTGTCTTTGTTATTTACAGGAATCGTTGCCGATACGGTGGATGGCCTATATACGATAACATCATATAGATTGTCTTTGTTATATATAGGAATCGTTGCCGATACGCTGGGTGACCTATATACGATAACATCATATAGATTGTCTTTGTTATTTAAAGGAATCGTTGCCGATACGGTGGATGGCCCTATCCGATAAAACATCATATAGATTGTCTTTGTAATTTACAGGTATCGTTGCCGATACGCTGGATGGCCTATATACGATAAACATCATATAGATTGTCTTTGTTATTTACAGGAATCGTTGCCGATTCGCTGGATGGCCTATATACTCTAACATCATGACAGACTTGTCTTTGTATTTTTACAGGAATCGTTGCCGATACGCTGGATGGCCTATATACTATAACATCATACAGACTTGTCTTTGTTATTTATTGGAATAGTTGACGTTACGACTGGGTGACCTATATACGATAACATCATATAGATTGTCTTTGTTATATATAGGAATCGTTGCAGATAGGCTGGATGGCCTATATACTTATAACACTCATAAGGACTGTCTTTGTTATTTACAGGAATCGTTGCCGATACAGTGGATAGCCCTATATACTATAACATCATACAGACTGTCTTTGTTATTTAAAGGAATTCGCTTGCCCGATAAGGTGGATAGATGGCCTATATACTATAACTTCATACAGACTGTCTTTGTTAGTTACAGGAATCGTTGCCGATACAGTGGATGCCCTATATACTGTAACATCATACAGACTGTCTTTGTTATTTACAGGAATCGTTGCTGATACGGTGGCATGGCCTTTATAGTTTAGATAAACATCATACAGACTGGTCTTTGTTATTTACAGGAACTCGTTTCCCATACGATGGATGGCCACGGAGTCTTTGAGGGATAAAGAGTTTACAGTCAAGGTCCGAATGTCTGGGCCTACGGCATTCTGGTCTGGGAAATTCTTCATTTCGGGTGAGGTCATGTTAATTCTTCACTTCAGTGGTTCATGTATTATTGATGTAACGCTTGTGTATGTATTGATACTATTCTTGGTCATGGGCCTGTTGGTTGGTGCTGGTTGATTGTTGGTTGATATCCTCTTGGTTCTCATATGTATTCTACTAGGGACACCAGTAACACAGAGGCTGTCGTTTTTTTCTGATGTCAAATGTCAGGCTGTGCCAACACTGAATTGGGCAGATGATAAGCTGTGGTATGTGCCCTATAGTATTATCAAAACTCGATGGTTTTCAGATCCATGCTCTGGCACTTTCCCACTCCTTCAATACAGCTTACCCGTCACAGGTGAAAATCATGTCCAAATTTTAAAGCCATTATCCAACTTTTTATGTCTGTTTTAATACTATAGGTGGTCCACACTTTTCATGGAAAATCATGGCCTCTATTATATTGCCCTTCAACTTCTTGTTACCAATTTGAAAACCTTGTTTTAGGTGAAAGTATTAAGTATACCTTTACTGCTTTAGGATAATGATGCCTTATCCAGACATGGAGAGTAAATGAGGCAGTACAAGAGGAAGTGTGTTATCTGGATACCGCATTCCCCAGCCGAACCACTGTAGCAAAGACTTGTAAGTACATGTATACCCCTAGCCCACCCCAGCCCACCCACTTTACATTCCCAGCCGACCCACTGTAGCAAAGACTTGTAAAGTTCATGTATACCACAGCCCACTCACTGTATACCCCAGCCCCACCCACTATATATTCCCAGCCGACCCACTGTAGCAAAGACCTTGTAAGTACTTGTATACCCCAGCCCACCCCTGCCCACCCACTATACATTCCTGCCGACCCACTGTAGCAAAGTCTTGTAAGTATATGTATAACCCAGCCCACCCGCTGTTTACCCCAGCCCCACCACTATATATTCCCAGCCCACCCACTGTGTAGCAAAGACTTGTAAGTACTTGTATAACCCCACCTCACCCACTTGTATACCCAGCCCCACCCACTGTAGCAAAGACTTGTAAGTACGTGTATACTACAGCCCACTCACTGTATACCCCAGCCCACCCCACTATATATTCCCAGCCCACCCACTGTAGGCAAAGACTTGTAAGTACATGTATACCCCAGCCCACCCACTGTATACCCCAGCCCCCACACCCACTATATATTCCCAGCCCACACCACTGTAGCAAATGACTTGTAAGTACATGTATACCCCAGCCCACCCACTGTATACCCCAGCCCACCCACCTATATATTCCCAACCCACCCACTGTAGCAAAGGACTTGTAAGTACATGTATACCACAGCCCACTCACTGTATACCCCAGCCCACCCACTATATATTCCCAACCCACCCGCTGTAGCAAAGACTTGTAAGTACATGTATACCCCCAGCCCACCCACTGTATACCCCAGCACACCAACTATATATTACCAGCCCACCCACTGTAGCAAAGACTTGTAAGTACATGTATACCCCAGCCCACCCAATATATATTCCCAGCCCACCCACTATCTATTCCCCAACCCACCCCACTGTATCAAAGACTTGTAAGTACATGTATAACCCCCAGCCCACCCACTGTATACCCCAGCCCACCCACTGTATATTCCCAGCCCACCCACTTGTAGCAAAGACTTGTATCAGTACATGTATACCCCAGCCCCACCCACTGTATACCCCAGCCCACCCACTATATATTCCCTGCCCACCCACTGTAGCAAAGACTTGTAAGTACACGTATACCCCAGCCCACCCACTCTATATTCCCAGCCCACCCACTATATATTCCCAAACCCACCCACTGTATCAAAAGACTTGATAAGTTACATGTAGACCCCAGCCCACCCCACTGGATACCCCAGCCCTCCCACTATATATTACCAACCCACACACTGTAGCATTGACTTGTAAGTACATGTATACCACAGCCCACCCACTGTATACCCCAGCCCCGACCCACCCTATCTACCCCAGCCCACCCCACTGTAATACCCCAGCCCACCCACTATATATTCCCGAGCCCACCCACTGTAGCAAAAGACTTGTAAGTACAGGTATACCCCAAGCCCACCCACTGTTATACCCCAGCCCACCCACAATATATTCCCAAGCCACCTCTGTAGCAAAGTCTTTGTAAGTTACATGTATACCCCAGCCCACCCACTGTATTAACCAGACCACCCACTATATATTCCCAGCCCACCCACTGTAGCCAAAGACTTGTAAGTACATGACTCTGTATAACTCTATAATGTATGACAGGGGCTTTTTTTCAAAGCACAGCCTAGAAGTATCTGAAATGATCTGTTTACCAAATTATATCTCAAGTTACGGACCATATGTTTTGTTAGGGAAAAGTGAAATGTACTACTGAGACTGTAGGGTAGCTTCAGAAGTATTTTTTAGGTATTGTTTATCTTTAAGTTGGCCACCAGAGATTTACTGTTTAAAGATATCTCAAGTGAATGATATAGAAATGTTTGAAATAGTATGCAGTTACCGGTAGTTTGTCAGATTCTGAGTGCTGGGATTAAGCCGAATTCTATAGCTCACTGTACATTGTAATCTGATTCAAGACCTAGCATGTTTATGAAATTCAACCAAAATGTACTTGCCAAGTGTTTGTAAATTTCTTCCTACATTATGATGTTACTAAACCTGACTGCCGTTCATTAGGTTTAGGTGACGCTGTTATTATAGCATCAAATCGATGAAAATCGATTTAATCTGTCGAGATATGTGTTTCAGTTATAGCCTACCTGACTCAGTGCTGGAAGGAGTGGTACCGGAAAGTCGTCCCAATTACGAAGGCATTCGCCAAGTTTCTACGGCAACTAGATCTGAAACCCACATTGCTCATATAATCCTCGATGGACTTGCAAGACTAGCACCATTCTACCAATCATGCCTAAAGAAACATTATAGCTTGAGTCATTTCGAGGTTTTATATTTTTGTTTTTTCTTAAATATTTATATTAGAGAGGAGCTTGTAGCATGCAGTGCTATATAATGTATAGATTAAATCTGTTTCATAAAGTTGACAGTTTGGAAAATTCATATTCTCACTGTCGCTTTGTAAATGAAAAACTACTCTCTGTCTGATAGTGGTACTTCCTCAGTTTCATCTGTAACGAGTAAAATTTAAAGCAAGGAAGATCATCACTTTCAATATTTGGAAGATACAGATTTTGTTTTTCAAATATGGTAAAGATTTGGTTTGAATTGCTATTGAAATTGGATGAGAATGGTACACTTTTGATGTTAGGTGTGCATTTCAGAAATCATAGGACTAGCTGTAGTTTATGTAAAAAATCACTAACGTGTTTTCTTCATTTTCAAACAGTCCCTGAATATGCTTGCTTCTGTAACAACAACAAAGTTTACACTAAGATCGAGCATTATATTGTGTTGAGGTTTTAAGAGGTTTGTTTGACCTTATATCTTATTAGTGGGAGTAAACTGATAACAACTGTCATGATTTATTGTTCAATTAAATTTATTTGTGTGGGATCCATTTTGATATCAAAACCTCCCTATCGTAAGCCATGTATCATGATGTATGTTAGATCTGCTCAGTATATGGTATAAGTTAAAACATCTCCCTCATGCTAGGTAGGACTATATCTGTCTGTGACCGCATCTTGATTTTTTTTTTCTGTTTTTAGATTCATTTTTTATAAAAGCATTCTTCTCAGCCACCAAAATAGTGTAAATGGATCATTTATCTCAAACTGTTATGTAGATGAATTTTTTTTTAAAGTTTTATGTAGAAAAATAAAATAGTCATCATCTTAGGTTATAGAAAAAACCTTCAGTGATTTTTGCTTTTGAAATATACAAATTATTTTTCATTAAAATGGCAGTATTTTCCACGTAGACATTCCCATACCTTTTTCTTTTTATGAAGTACTAAGAAATCCTGTCTTATCTCTGTTTTTTAACTGAAACTCTGACATGCCTTTCTTATAATCTATATATCTATTTTTAGAAGACTTGGATTATTACGTACCTGATATGATTTATGGAAAACACTGGATCTTTTAATG